>LPNX010499608.1:551120-621891 GCA_001517045.1 Pseudotsuga menziesii | reverse complement strand
TGCTCTTTTTCCAACAAAGCACACTCTGCCTTCTTTGACCAAAAATATCAGCTGTACTGAACCAGCACTTCTCTGCTCACTCTCAGCAAAAAAAAAGATTAATAGACAGCTGTTACTTCACATGCACTAGCATCAAAAAAAATCAGCACTTCTCTGCTGCCCAATAGTCTACTGAAATCTCAGAGCCCTAGCTCTGATACCATGTTAAAATCTGAGCTCTAACTCAGCCCAAACACTTAGTAAAACTCTGATATCAGTCTTCAACATTCATAAAACCAAACACATATCACATGCATGTAAATTTCATGTCTCTATAAGCTGATATACTGTAACTAAGTAAACTTTGCAGCGGAAAATTAACTCAAAAATAAAAAAAATCAGCAGACTGTAAAACACATTTAAGACACAGTATTTTGGTCAAATTTGACCCTGAAAAAACCCCCTCAACCCCTGGGGGAAAACCAACATGCAAGAGAAATTTTATTGAGCTTCAGGAAAAATCAGACATCAATTTTTACAGTAAAAAAAATCAACTTATCTCAACCCAGAAATCTGTCTCAGTTTCCATGCTATTTTCTTCTCGAAAAATGTGTCAAAACCAACAGCAAATCAGCCTCGATTTTTGTGCCAGGCCGTACAGCACCTCGTTTTTTATGCCAGACCGTACAGAAATTAAATGCAGCCGTGCAGCAACTAAAGCAGCCGTACCCTCCTCGATTTCTGTGCAAAAATTAATGCAGTCGTACAACATTAAATGCAATCCGTACCCTCCTCGATTTATGTGCAACAATACACCTCCTCGATTTTTGTGCCAGCATTTAATGCTCCTGTACTCCTCCTCGATCTCTGTGCCAACTATGAATCTCTCTCTCAGCTGTCCTGAAAATCGAGCCCTCCTCTCAGTCTCTTCAGCAATCTCTTGCAAAATGTGCTTCTCACACTTCTCACCAAGCTCCTCTCTTGGAAATCGAGCCACTTCAAGAAGTCTCTCTTGAATTTTTGTGCCAAAATGAAGTATCATGCACTTTATTTACCCTATTAGGGTTATTCTCATGACTTTTCACCTTCAATGGACGAGATTAGATCTTGGCCAAGAGATCTATGGCTGGGATCTAATCTCTCACTCACTTAAATCTCCTAAGTGAACTTTACAACAAATTTTTCCTTTTTGAAAAGTCATATTACCCTAAATATTTAAAAGTACACTTTATGACTTAAAGTCACTTTAAAAACATAATAAAGTGAAACTCACTTTTAAATCATAAAGTCACATCAAAAAGGTACTTTAATAAAAACACATTACTAAAGTCACTTTAAGAATATAAATGAGAGTCCAAGTTAATGACCCCTGCACCTAGGCACCTGATGCAGGAGTGCCATCGAGCTATCAAAAACTAACACGATTGATTACCTCTTTGATCAAATGAGAGGAGTAAAGGTATTTTCTAAGATTGACTTGAGGTCTGGTTACCATCAGGTGAGAATCAAGGATGAAGACATTCATAGGATAGCCTTCAGAACAAGGTATGGGCATTATGAGTTTGTAGTGGTACCATTTGGTCTCACAAATGCACCAGCTACATTTATGTGCCTTATGAATAGTGTCTTCAGCAGATATTTGGACAAGTTTGTTCTTGTTTTCCTTGATGACATTCTTGTCTATTCTAAGAATGAGGAAGAACATGAAGAGCATTTGAGATTGACATTGCAATTGCTCAGGGAGCATCAGTTGTATGCAAAACTGAGCAAGTGTGACTTCTATAGAGATAGAATTCAGTATTTGGGTCACATTATCTCAGAGGAAGGCATATCTGTGGACCCTGAAAAGATTGAAGCCATTATGAATTGGCCTACTCCAAGAAATGTGACAGATATAAGATCTTTTATGGGACTTGCAGGATACTACCGGAGATTCATTGAGAGATTCTCCAAAGTTGCACATGTCATCACTTCTTTGCAAAAGAAGGAGATGAAGTTTGAATGGACATCGAGGTGTGAAGAAAGCTTCCAGCAGTTGAAGAGTTCTCACCAGTGCACCAGTATTGAAGGTTGCAGATCCAGAGAAATATTTTGTGGTGTGTACTGATGCATGCGGACAAGGGCTTGGAGGAGTCCTTATGCAAGACAACCACGTGATATGTTATGAGTCAAGAAAGCTTAAGGAGCATGAGAAGAACTATGCCACTCATGATCTAGATCTTGCAGCCATAGTACATGCTCTCAAGATGTGGAGACATTACTTGATGGGTAGAAGATTTGAGCTCAGAACAGATCACTGCGGACTGAAGTATCTATTTGATCAGCCTACTCTGAATGCTAGGCAAGCAAGATGGCTAGAGCTTTTATGTGAGCTTGATTTTGAAATCAAGCACATAAAGGGAAAATAAAACAAGGTAGCTAATGCACTCAGCAGGAAGGTGCAGGAAATGCATGTGGCATCTCTTAGTATTTGCCAATCAGATTTGAGGCGACAGATTGTTACTCATGTTGCTGGAGATGAATTATATGAGCAGGTAAAACACAAATTGCAACAGCAAAGTCTTGAGAAGAGATATGAGGGATATAAATTGGAAGAAGATGGACTTCTCACTTATAAAGGTAGGATTTATATTCCAGATGTAGCAGATTTGAGGAGAGTTGTTATGGATGAAATCCATCAAGCTCCGTATTCTGGTCACCCAGGATATTAGAAGACAATTGCTACAGCTAGAAAGCAGTACTTTTGGCCAGGAATGAAAAGGGATATGGCTGAGTACATTTCAAGGTGTATGAAATGTCAGCATGTAAAGTTTGAGCATCAACATCCAGTAGGATTGTTGCAGCCTTTGCCAGTTCCGGAATGGAAATGGGAAGTTATTTCCATGGATTTTATTACAGGATTGCCAATGACTTGGAGACAACATGATTCCATCATGGTTGTGGTAGACAAGTTGACTAAGGCAGCACATTTTATACCGGTTAAGTCTACGTATGAGACTGGCGACATTGCAAAGATCTTCATGAAGGAGATATTCAAATTGCATGGATTGCCGAAGGCAATAGTCTCTGACAGAGATGTCAAGTTCACTTCCAACTTTTGGAAGGGGTTGTTTGCAAATTTGGGTACAAAGCTAAACTTCAGCACTGTATACCATCCTCAGACAGATGGTCAGACAGAGAGAGTTAATCAGGTGCTTGAAGATATGCTTCGCATGTACATAATGGACAAACCAACCAAGTGGAAAGATTACTTACACTTGGTAGAGTTTGCTTCTAATAATGGGCAGCAAACATCCTTGGGGATGAGTCCGTATGAAGCTTTGTATGGAAGAAGGTGTAGGACACCAGTGACTTGGGATAATCCAATGAACAGGATTGTGCTAGGGCCAGAATTGCTCAAGAAAATGGAGCAAGAAGTTGTAAAGATTAGGCAGAATCTGAAAGCAGCACAGGACAGACAGAAAAGCTATGCAGATAAGCATAGGGTGAACAGGGAGTTCAGTGTTGGGGATCATGTTTACCTCAGAGTGAGGGCAAGGAAGAGTTCCTTGAAGCTTGGCAGTTGTGCCAAGTTGTCACCTAGATATTATGGGCCGTTTGAAGTGCTTGAAAGAATAGGGCGAGTTGCATATAGACTTGCATTTCCTGCTAGCACTAGGGCTCATAATGTTTTTCATGTTTCTTTGCTTAAGAGATATGTACATGATCCTAACCATGTGATAAATTGGGATGTGATTCAGGTGGAACTCAAGGGAGAGTTCCGAATCGAGCCAATGCGCATCCTCGACAGGAAGGTCACAATGCTCCGGAACCGAGCCACAGGTCAGGTAAAGGTGCAATGGGAGCACTACGGACCTGAAGAGGCTACATCGGAGCTGGAGGATGCCATGCAATTGGCACATCCATTTTTGTTCAATTCTGCGGAACACTAAGGCGATACCAGTGTAGCATTTTGTTCAATTTTGTAAAGCACTGAGGACAGTGCTATTGAAGGGGGAGGGGAATGTCACACCCCAGTTTTGACCCCGTTGCATTAGATGTATATGATGTATATATATTGTAATGATCATGGTGCAGAGCTAAAGGCCAAGGCCCCACCATTGATTGGTTATGCTATGTTTCGGATTTAAATCTGTCACCGATGGTGTATCGAGGCATGCGGCATAGATATTAAGTTTTGTCATCATGTACATATGCATCTTTAATTAAATAACCCGACCAGCTACGATCGCGACAACTAAATTGAGAAGGGGCATGATTTTCACAAGGATAAGGGTGGGGGGAAATGTCAAACCTTGGCCAATGGGGGGGAAAAACCCATGTGTCACCTCCCTTCACCTTACCCAACCACTTCCATTAATAACTGTTGCTGGGTAGTTGAGGCTGTTATGGTTGAGTGGGGAGTGTGGCAGGACTGTCAGTCCATGCCCACACGCACACTCCACCCACGGTTGACTTCACAATGGAAAAGAAACCACCGCCATCACTCACGCAGGCATACTACACTCTCCACGATAGTGCTGAAGCTCTCACGCACTCTCGATCTGCATTCTCCATTTTTTCCTGTCGTTTTGTTCATCCTCATGCACCAGCAGTTGTTCTACTGGATCCCACGCAGCCAGGAGGGGAGCCGCTTATCGGTGGTCATTCACGTTTTTCCACATAGTGGAATTGGGTATGTTTCCCCTCTGTATTTGGGGATCTAGTGCAAGTTTCTTTCACGCACAAGCTGAGAGTATGTAGTTTCTTCCCCAGTGCGGCCTGTATAAGTATTTTCCGCTTGCTTAGTTGTCCAGGATGGACTGCTGTCTCCCTTACGTGGTGACTGTTGTGGTCTTCTTTATATTGGGGGTCTGGTGCAAGTTTTCCTCATGCATAGACCGTTTGGAGCCATTTTTCCCATGTTGTGAGCTGTGCTCACTGATTACGTGTTGGGACTGTTGTTTTCCCCATGTTCACTGATACGTTTGGGACTGTGTAATTCGCTTGGGAGTCGTTTTCCCTGTTAAGCTGTAATTGCTGAGTAGTTGCATGCGTGCAATGGTTGGTCTTCAGACTGTGTAGGTAGCAGGGATGGGGGCTTGGTTTGCTTGATAACCTAGTGATTGGAAACCACACAAACAGAGCTAGAGGGTTGGCTTTCTTCTCCACAACCCCTGAAGAGCACTGGAAGGGAATGCAAGGCCTGAGGGACTGTGTAGCAGAGAAGGGACTGATTCCTTGTGTTGGGTGTGTGCGGGTGTCTTAGAAGACAGGCTAGTTCTGGTGTAAGTGTTCTTGGCTCTGTAATGAGCTCGCCAGCTTAGCATTGAGCCTTTCCCAACTCCTGGAGGGCCTGATAAACCCAACTGTGTTGTCTTGGCTATGTTTTTGTGTTTTGTGGCTATGTGTAAGCCTGCTTGTTCCCTTATTCCTTGGAGAATCATGCCCAGCTCGGGGGTGGCAGCGCTGCTGAAAGACTAAGGAGCACGCTGGCCTATGGTTGGGTGGAACGTTGCAGCGAAGTAGCTGGTTGTGGATTGACTTCTTCATAAGATAAGTGATCTTGCTCATTTTACTTTCGCAATCATATTTTTGTTAATGATCATGATGAATATGTTGAATGAATGCTTGCATGAATGTACGATGTTTCCCCTGTGTCTGATAGATAATTGTAGCTGAGTAATTGCAAATGTGCATGTTTTACTTCAATGCATTTCTTTCAGCATTCTGTTTCAGCAATTTTATGCATGTACATGTTCATGGGGCTCTTAGCCTGGATGGTTAACGCCATGGGGTCGCGTCCTCTTCGCCGGTCGAAGGGATGGGGACGTGACAAAGTTATCATGAATTAAATCTTTTTAAATTAAAGTTTTTCAATAGTTTTTAAAATATAAATATTTAAAGTCTTAATTTTCAATACTAAGATTTGTACATTTAATGATCTCTTTGAATTTAGATTTAAGTTTTTAAATAAATTTTGTATTTATATTTAATAATTATATTTTTAATTAAAATAGATATATGTTATTTTTAGCGGCCTCCCTTCAAAATTTCCCCATTTTTTCTTGTCTTTATAGAAAAAACAATAGATTGAAAATAGATAGATGTTATTTTTTCTTGCTCCTTTCCATTTTCTCCCCAATTTTCCCCGCCTCTACCTAAAAAGGTAGCTAAGTGATAAATCCATGGCAAAAGTGTATCCTACTACCAAGCCACAAGTGAACATTTCAATCCACCGTGCGGGGACTTGCATTTTTACAGCTGCCATATTGGCTAGAGGGTGAATCTTGATCAAAACTAGTGAGGCTTGATTTGTTTTGTTGTGTTTCAGCTGCGTTTTAGCTCTTTTATAGACACACGTCTAAGGTTTCAAACCCCCCGCATTGCTAAAGGTATGAAAATTTGCAGTTGTTTCATTTCATATTTACTTCGGTGTATTTTGAGCTTTCTATCAACATGTGATTTGGTCTCTATATTTTGTTAATTTGAGTCCTAGTTTTGCTCTATTCTCAAATATTTTTTCATCCTAGATCTCTTTGTAGATTCATTGTAATCTTCAACTGCCAAAAATGCATGTTTCCAAATCCTGTAATTAGGTTATTATGTTGTTTGTTTGGGTAATGCACAATTTTTTTTGTTTGTAATCTTATCTCTTGTCTTGTTTAAGAAACTTTTGCTATATCTATGAATTTGACTATATGTTGTATTTTTTCGTTCACAAGCTTTAAACCCTTGTAATTTAGTAATTTAAGGCTCCTTTCCCTGTGCCGGTCCCTATATAAACTTTATTTAGGGTTGTAGTTGCTAATTTTATGTTGTGAATAACATATACTTGAGCAAATTAAACTCGATGCATTTGCAGTTTTCCCTTTCTTTCTTTTTTTATTTCATACATTTTTAATATGAGCCTTATATATCTGCTTATTATGGGATTTGTTGTGTGGTTGGCGAGGAGGCACAAGACCGAGTGTGAGTGGTTAGTGGAGACCATCGGATAGGCCAATAACTCTGTAAAGATTGAAATTTGTTGGTATTTTTTAGTGTGTCTTTCCTATTTTTTATTTGTGGCTCTTCATTATTTTTTGAGCCATCAAATCACTAGGCCTAAAAACTAATGGGAGATTAATTTGAGCATCTCCCAATCACGATCTTTCCAAGTTGTTATGTGCATAGATCAAAGTTCATTTCCTTGATTGCTAGCTCGAGAGCTTGGACATCTCCATAGTTCGTCCTTAACCTCAATTTCTACAAAGTCCGTCATTATTGAAGGCCTATGCACTTGGCTTTGGGAATCAATCTGGAGCCAAGGAGGTCATGGATTTTGGGTGAATCCTGTATTCGAAGAAGATCCTAGCATAGATATTTGGAGGTAATTCAAGGGATTGTGGTTGCTCGTTGAATTGTCTTTGGAATAATTTTCCTTGATGATTTCTTTGAAAAAAAAAGCAACTAAAGTTTCTTTACTTACTAATCAATAATTGGATCACTCATCAAAGAAACAATAAAGTTTAATGATTTTTTCTATGGGCCTCTTATTCTACTTGACCCCTTCAACATATTACAGTGATCATGTGTCTCCAAAGTTCATGCAATTTGTGTTGCATTTGTTGTACATCATGGACATGAATCTTAAACATTCACAAATCATTAATTATTGGGTGGGATAATGATTTTTGGGTGACTTCTACATCCTCACACGTCCGTACAAACAATATTTCAACCACTTGGCCATTTTCCACAGATTATTTATTCTATTAACATTATTTTTATATTTGATCCGGGTAGAATGTGAATCTTTACATGGTATTAGAACCCTGTGTTGAACCATTTTAAATAATTAAAAATATATGAAATCTCTATCCTTTCAATATATTCACTTTTAAACGGGTGCGAATGTATTTTTTACGGGTACTGGAGTAGGACAACATCCAATCCCTTTGCTTTTTATTATGTCACCGCAGGTGATATATATGAATCGGTCATGAGTATTAATTAATTTAGATAACGGTAAATTTTTTCAATCTTGTAAAGTTTGTAATAGTTTTTATTAAATGTAATGAAATTTAGATTAAGGTTTGGTAATATTTAAAACATTTAATCATTATTGTTATTTTTTATTATCTACTTTTTTAGATTACTATTGGTTTGGGGATATGACGTTGCTCTTGGTTCGTGTGCCCCAAGACCCGACGGCAAGGATAATATCAGCAATTGACTTGCGGACCTCCTTTGTGCAGTGTGCAATTGCCTCACAACCTACTCCTCCTTTGTGTAGTGTGCAATTGTCTGACAACCTGCTCACTCTGATAACACTTGACATTTGCAACTGATCACTCTGACGCCTTTGGTAGCTGCTTTCCATGTGCGCGCATGCAGTAGATGTGCAACACTCCACCTAGATGTCATTTCAAAATAAACTTTTAAAGGTACATGCAGATCAACTAGAAGCTTTTAAAGTTGTTAGCGTTGTAGGCGAACCACCAAAAGCCTTTAAAGATAGCCCGGTTTCTTTATTCACAATGAATTTTCATTTACTATGTATATTATGATCGTTATATCCCATGGGCCTATTCAGCCGTCAACATTATCAGTTCCTCTGGAGAATAAGTCCTCAACAGGTATGGTTAGATCAATATTAAAAACAAAAACATTATTTGTAGGTATTGATAATAAAAAAATTGTTGTCTCGCCTTTGCTTTGCAGGTTCAGGTTAATTTATTATGATCGTTATATCCCATGGGCCTATTCATCCGTCAACATTATCAGTTCCTCTGGAGAATAAGTCCTCAACAGGTATGGTTAGATCAATATTAAAAACAAAAACATTATTTGTAGGTATTGATAATAAAAAAATTATTGTCTCGCCTTTGCTTTGCAGGTTCATATTTCTCTTTGAGGGAATAGTCACATGAGAATCTCTTGCATGACAAAGGATGACGCTATAATCTCAATAGTTGACTATGGAACCTCTTTTGGAAAATATACATCTTCTGCAGAGGGGGAAAATACTAATCTACAAATCCGCAAACGTCCATCATGTTGTAATTGGACTTTTTAAAGTTGGGCTGGTGGTGTTAACTAGGAACGGAATTGCTAACGAGCATGTAGTTCATCATGTTAATTGGAATGGCAACTGGATTACCATAGTGGCATTGGAATCAACGGTAGCTGTTTCCAATGGAGGGTGAGGTACAAACACTCTTAAATGGAGCCCATATTTTCATTTTCTTCTATAGCAATTATGTTACAAACTTTAGCATTTCAAAGGTTTTTTTTTATGACTAGAGTATAAAAAATGATTACAGTATAACTCTCTCCCACTGCCCCCAGAAGTATTAGCATTTCAAAGGGTTTTTTATGACTAGAGTATAACTCTCTCCAACTGCCCAGAAGTATTAAACGAAATTGAGTCTTGTAATGCCCCGGTTTTGACCCCGTTGCACTAGATGTATATGATGTATATATATTGTAATGATCATGGTGCGGAGCTAAAGGCCAAAGCCCTGCCATTGATCGGTAATGCTATGTTTTGGATTTAAATTTGTCACCGATGGTATATCGGGGCATGCGGCATATATTATGTTGGCCATCATGTAAATATGCATCATAATTAATTAATGGACACAACCAGCTACGGTCCAGGAAACTAAATCGAATGGGGCATGATTTCCTAAGGATAAGGGGGGGGTGAAATATTTAACCTATGGGCCAATGGGGAAAAGCCAAATGTCTATGAGAAAACCCATCAAACTGTCAACTACCTTTCTTGTCTTTTTCCCCAATCATTTATTTCTGCCAAAATGTGGTTGAGTTAGTTATTGCATGGAATGGGAAGAGTATGGGCAAAAATTCGAATTGGGCAGAGACCCATTTTTGAAAAATGTGTTCTGACTTCCTTAGCAAGTAAAATGCCCAAAAACGTATGCCATTCTGCCATCCATCCACGTTTTCCATTTTTCCTCACTATTCTCCTTCACGTTGGGGTTTTGGGGAGCAGCTGGAGTTTTTCCTGTGTCTTTCATTCCACGTTTTTGGTTGCTGGCTTCATTTTTCCCAGGGATTGGAGGTCATTTTTGTAATGCCAGGGATTAGGTTGTCTTCCTCACGTTTTGGGAGCTGCTGGTGCATTTTTCCATTCACATTTTTGTAGCTTCATGTGTTTTTACCATGGCTGTGAAGGGCCATTCACGTTTTGGTTGTCTCACAGACTATTTGGTCGTTTTTCCCTGCTGTGAGGGGTGCTCACTGATAGATTCGGGGCTGTAGTTTTCCCCAGGTCGTGAATGTAATTACTATTACGTTTGGGGGCTGTTGTAAATTCGAGTGAGAGTCATTTTGGCCACGATAGGGCCAAGAATGACTCAGGAATTCGTTTTCTTGTTTAGGTTGTGACAGCTAACTTAATTGCCGGAGTGCAATGTTTGGTCTTTGGACTGTGAGAGGAGCAGGGATGTTGGCTTAGATTTGCTTGATAAACCTGGTGGCTGGAAACCACACAGACAAAGCTAGAGGGATGGCCTTCTTCTCCATCACCCCTGAATAGCACTGGAAGGGAATGCAGGGCCTGAGGGAGTGTGTAGCAGAGAAGGGACTGATTCCTTGTGTTGGGCGTGGATGGGTGTCTTAGAGGTCAGGCTAGTTCTGGTGTAGGTGTCCTTGGCTCTGTAATGAGCTCACCAGCTTAGCAATTTGCCTTCTCCAACTCCTTAATGGCATGATAAACCGAACTTTGTTGGCTTGGCTGTGTGTCTTGTATATTCCTAGCTATGTGTAAGCCTTCTAGTTCCCTTATTCCTTGGAGAATCATGCCCAGCTCGGGGGTGGCAGCGTTGCTGAGAGATTAAGGAGCACGCTGGCCTATGGTTGGGTGGAACGTTGCAGCGACGTAGCTGGTTGCGGATCGAATTCTTCATAAGATAAGTGATCTTGTGTATTTTACCTCTGCAATTCTATATTTATTGTTAATGAAAATTAAATGAACATGTTGAAAGAATGCTTGTATGAATGATGTTGGTTTCCGCTGTGTATGATGATTAAAATGCATATGTGTATGATAAACATTCCTGTGTGCACATTCTAGTTCAAATTCTCTTTCAGCATTCTATTTTAGGTAATTTTTAAGCATGTACATGTTCATGGGCGGTTAGCCCGGTCTGATAAAGCTAGTAGTCGCGTCCTCTACGCCGGTCGGAGGCATGGGGATGTGACAAGTCTGAGAATGGTGAGAGAAGAAATTGCTGCTATTGCCGCTTTCTATGACTAGAGTATAACTCTTTTCAACTGCCCCAGAAGTATTAAACGAAATGCTCCGAGTATGGCCGGCCAGAGAAGAAATTGAAGTCTAAGAATGGCCAGAGAAGAAATTGAAGAAAATCTTTGCTGGTGTTTCGCCCTATATATAGGTAAATTTTGTAAACCTGCGCAACTGAATTGTAATAATTTATCGTGGATTTTCACACCTCAAAGATTTTGTTGAATATAGATATATATGAAAACAAGTGTTTTTTTTACGAAATAATGATATTACTGCCTGAAGGGTAAGGTCTGATCGATTTTTCACTTTCTCATGCATGTATAGCATTTCCCGTTGTAAGGATGACCCAGAAAATGCCCTGCTGGGAGCTGGTACTTGGTAAGCAAGCAATGCATCGTGACGCTACCCCAAACATCCCCTGCCAAGAGCTAAGGGACAGACACTACCCCGAACGGAGTCCTCCTCGGATGGACGCTACCCAACAATCAAATGCCTTCAGCATCATGGAAAAAGCAGATGGACGCTACCCAACAATCAAAGGCCTTCAGCATCATGGACAAAGGGCTGGCAGGAAGTGGAGTGGTTGGCACAGGAAAGAAGAACAAACATGTAGTTGGATCGTTGTTCATACCTAAGTGAGCAATTACCAAGATATAGTGTTGCTCGATACAGCATTCTTCATACCGAAGTGAGCACTTACCAAGATATAGTGTTGCTCGATACATAACCATTTGGCAAGGTAAATATACCCAGTACACTATCTAGAAATATTGTGAATTAACGTCAATAAGGCTTGCCTGCTCTTGCAGACATGCCTTTGTTATCAATGGAAAGTTGCAAAGCGCAGGAGTGGACGAGTTTGTCTATCACAAATTTAAATTTAGGCAAATTTGTAGTAATGATGTGTGATTTGAGCCTCAATTTCATCATGGGAGGCAGCGAAGGCTCCACATCTCGGGAGGTATTACGGCACAAGAACATCAAAAAAACAGTGATGTGTTACATCAATAAAGTCTAATGGATCCACCCTTCTTTACAGAATATTCACCACCATCAGGCCCCCAACGTCTCATATCAATTACAGAATGTTCACCACCATCAGGCCCCGAACGTCTCATATCAATTGCATTTTGTGAAGAGTAGGGCTGTTCCTTTCAAATTATGGATCATAAATGGCAAAGGTTCCCTGAGATGTGCTGGAGGAAAGCTTACAATATGGACTAGTAGTATCTTGATGTATAATCCAATCGTCTCAGCCTTCCTCTTAGGATGCCACGGTCACTTTGCTTAACATGGATCGGTATTCTCTTGAAATTATGTGTTTTCAATTAGAGCTAGCAGTTTGAATGGGAAATAAAAGGCCTCTCCATGACCCAGCGCTTGACTTTATTTCTATCCTCGGCCTGCGTATAATTCCACAAAATTGATTTTTCTTCTCCCAAGCCATGAAGTCATGATGATATAAAGATGAGAAGCCATGAAGTCATGATGATATAAAGATGAATCTTAGGACCTCGACGTCCTGTGGGACTGCATTTGAAAATTTGCATTCCCATGGAAACTGATGAGTGCCTTCGATGCTTAATCATACTCGTTAGAGTCCTAGCTAAAATGCAGGCTGTGAAAGACGCATTACTTAAGGCTACAAAGGGCATGCAACATATTACTATTCCCCTAATCAATAGTAAGTGATCACATTAAGCATTACACACCCAAGAAAAGTACTTACTTACCCATTTCACCCAAGCAATTAATTAACCAATCATAACAACATTAATGATTGCAAATCGCTTGTGCATTGTGTTAGTCAATTTGCTACAAACATTTAAAAAATTTGACTTATTTTCTTAACCAATTTTTTTTTATAAAATTAAAAACATTGTCAAATAATCTACAGTACTCTCTAGAGCCTAGAGTTGCCCGACACGTGTAAAGCATGGACAGAGTAATAGAAGGATATAAATGGGCAATGCCCTAACAACAAAGAAGATCGGACCAATGCTGCCAAAGACACTAGAATGGTGTACAGAACTCAAAGAAACAACAAAGGAGATCGGACCAATGCTTCCAAAGACACTAGAATGGTGTACAGAACTCAAAGAAGAGAAAAAAAAAGCTTAATGCTGCCAAAGACATTAGAATAGTGTACAGAGCTCAAGGAAGAAGAAAAAAGTCTCTATTATATCCAGTAAGAGTAAGTGAAAAAAAAAATGAAAGAGTAACAAAAAGGTAAAAAATAAAGTAGGCCACCTTTTGTAAAGGCCAACTAGGCATCCATGTCAACCTTAATTGTTTGTAGCTTCAAAGAAAGGAAATCAAAGAACACTTAAACTACTATCAATATTTTGGGGCATTTTATCATTTGTATGAGGTAAGTATTTGCATGTAAGAGGAGATGAAGGTATTATTGTTAATTCATTTAGAATAATAATGTATTGAAAAATTAAGAATTTAACACATTAATATATTATAATGTGAATACCCTCTTTTATTTAGTGATCCAATACAACCTGGCTTATTAAATTGGAAAGAAGGAAGAATCGGTTTGCTTAGGTGGGCACCTTTAGCAATGCTATTAATTTTGTTTGGACGAGACTACTTTATTTTGGACAAAAACTAGCAACAATCAGCCTTGGATCCTTGGTTGGAACTACTTGGATTGAGGAACAATATATATAATTATACATCTAAATTATACACTTTTATCAATATATGTATTTGTAATTTCAATTGATTTTGAATAAAAAATTATCAATACATATTTATTATTTTAAGAATTTCCATGACATAGAATAAAAGTTAACAATTTCAATGACATTGAATAAAAGAATCACAGAATGCACAGCGTTTAGGGAAGAGCATTTGTATGAAAATTAGTTTTAATTTAATTAGATACACATTGCACACAATAATTATTTATAAGAATCTAGTTATTTATGAGAATCTTATAAGAGTATGGTTTAATAAATTAATTTAAAAGAAGCAAAAATTTACATAATATATGAAATTATGAAAAAAAATTAGTTTCATCATATTGATTACACTAAACTTGTACTTCCATGGCTAAGAAATTGTGGCAAAATAATTTTCTTTTCTATTACAATTTTTCTGCAAAAATATCATATTTCTATAGCTTATGTCTTAGATCAATAGTTGTTAGCACCTGCGGGGACATTGCCACCTCGTGGCTCTTGTTTTAAATAAAAACCATCTTCAATAATAATTCGAATATGGTATTAGGTGGATTATGCCTTTATGCATTATAATATAAGAATTTTATATAATGTTAAAGGAACTTTAGGGAGGGGACAAAAGTCTTTGGAGAAGGGCCCTTTTCTTTTTTTGGTTTTACTTTTCATATGGGAGAAGGGATGGGACAAGTCTTAATGCTAAGGCTTTTCGTGATGTAAAAGGGACGGGGAGTAATGAAAGGGTGTGACAACACTTTAGGTGTGTGTTGAATATCAATAACATGGGGTTTTTTCTTCAAGAGGTGATAAAAGGTGAAAATAAAAGGGTGAATGGAACAAGAAAATAAAATTTAGGATAGAGAAGGTTAATAGAAAATTAAAAAATTTATGCTATTTTATTATTATTTTTTTAAAAGGTTCAATAGATATAGGACCATGGTAAATGGGTAAATAAGGGAAAGGGGATAGTTTAAATGAAAATGATAATGAGAAAGGTTATAAAAAAGAAGAAGTTAATAATAAGGAAAGTATGAGGGTTGAGAGAAATTTTAATGTAAAAATAGGTAGTGTCTTTTCCATTCAAGAATGAAGGATATCATCTTTTTAAAGAGGGAATCAAAGATGTAGTATTTTAACTTTTGGACTTAGATGTGAGGAGATCACTAGTGATAGACAAAATTAGCAATTTTATCGATGAATGTGAAATTGACAAATTTTAACTGTTAGGACGCATAAGACTTTAGATTGTCGAAACTTCAACCCACTATCGAAAGGGGGAAATCGATGTGATGGTTTTGCCCAAATGAAATATGGAGATGATCAACATGACAAATTGAACGTAATGATATAAAAACCTTGACATGACGATGCTCAGAGCAAGAAATGACAAATCTCCATGACATGACATCGACCAGACTATGGAAACATTGAGATACAACTTAGTGTATGTATCGAAGTGGTCAAATAAAAGCAAAAATAGAGAAAAGAGGTATGGGCTTGATAAGCACATCACTCTAGACACGACATTATAGACAGAATGATTTTGCAAAAAAAACTCAATAGGCTCGTCTTTGGCATCATTCTCCAACTTGTTTAGAAGCATGTCGATGTTGATCATCAATAATAGGAATAATGCATTGAATTTAAAAAATGATGTTTCCCTATATGTGTTGTTCTAAAAAAATTTAAAACACATAATAGAGATTACAAAATCTATGTTTATAAAATTTGTCTACTTGTCCACATACTATGGAATTTTTTGTGATCTATGCAATGCTTTCCATCTGGGTAAAACTCTATCATCCTTGGAAAGATAGACATATTCCACCACATAGCTATACCGCTTGGCAGGTAGTTCCTACCTCACATAGTGCTAGTATATTTTCCCATATTGACAGATGTATGTATAACTCCTCACTTACCTGCACCAAAATATTTTCCAATCTAAAAGCTGTATTTTGGGTTTAAATCCCCTGGTGATGTGAGCATTCTCCCTTATTCCTTTACTAACATCACTAATGGTTTCAGTGTCATGTATTGTGGAGCCTCTTCAGCTTGTGGTTATCATCTATGTGATGGCCATAATATTTGCAATTTGCAGGTCTTATGACTACAAATGCATATCCCTTGATTGGAATTTTGTTTTACATTAAAACTCTACTCCTATGTAGCTCAGGGCCCTTACAATGTGCACCAGTGGTACGCATAACAAGATATGGTATTGATTTGAGGCATCCTCCAAATTGTATTCTTCTTGATTACATTGGCATATCTCATGATTGGAATTTTGTTTCACATTAAGACTCGCCTATTAGCTTGATAGGTCTACACTAACCATATGTTTTAACAAAGGTATAGCAATGACTTAGGCTATTATCACAAATTTTAATATTGAAAATCCTACTAGCCCTATCTGACCATCTATGTGTAGAGTTGTTTTAAAAGGTCCCATCTTTTTCACAAACATGAACTGTGTTCCACTTTTTTCATTGTTTCATGAACTTGGATTGTGTTTTGTTTGCTCTTTGTAGTTGATTTGTCAGTGCTACATCACTCCCAATGTTTATAAGACAATTGCATTTCAAACACATGGAAACATTCTCGACAAGTTTTTGGATTTGAAAATGTGCCCTGTAATGCTAGACTGAGTTTCAAAAATGTTATAGCCCAAACATAGTGCATTTTTTGCCCAAATAGGGAGTCTTTTGGTCTTGGAATCCACGAATATGGAATATCTTTTCCATCCCCAACTACTTGAAACATCCCGTTTGCATGGGTGAGACTACCCACGAGGGGCAAAACATGTTTTTTAGGGGATCTAAACTTTGGTTGGTGGAGTAGCACCACCCCTGCTTAACCATTGAACCAAGGCCTTGTCGACAAATGCACTAAGAAATGAGGATGGAATTCTTCCATATATCAACAATTCAATAAATGAGGCCTCCCTATTCATCTATGTGCATATTTTTTCTAAAAACCGCAATATGAGGCCTCTCCATTCATCATCAACTTGAACTGTATTATATTTTGTTCTTTGTCACTAATTTAACAGAGTCTTTTGTGTTCCCTTTACTGTCATTATAATATGATTTTCTAGCTTTATATGCGCTACTATATATTCAACATTACGTCTATATAATCAAGACACGATTTCTTTTAGTTTTGGTAGCTTGTACACACTGTTAAATATTAGGAAAAAATCAAAAGATAACTACAAAATCCTGAGGGTAGAAATTTGATTTATTGCTCAAGTGTCTCTTTTGCCTGCTCATCTTTTGTTGTAACAGTGTTGGCACAACCCTCTTTATCATCATCCACTTTTCCCTTCATATTATTACACATTGCTTTCAGTTTTCAATGACTCCTGAGCTAATTATCCCTATACCTTTGATTAAACTCTCGAAACTCCATTGACAATTATTGTTGCACAATTCTTCATTTCATTTTCTACCATAGTCATTTTTTCTTGATCTTGTAGCTTAGTAGAAGCCTCAGGACTTACAAGATCCTCCATATCAATAGCCACTAAAGCCTCCCTAATTGTAATTATATATCCCTTTGTATCACTAGTTGTATACAAAGTTTGCGATTGGAAGAGGATATATAATCCACGTGGCTTTTTAGAAGCAAACACATGATGTATCTAAGGCTTGACCAGTCCTACAAATCCTCAGCAAACCAATCCATACTTTGAGAAAGTTGACCATGTTTTGTTCAACAAAAACCTAAGGTCGGCTAAAGGAGAGAATCATGATTCAAAAAAGGATCTATGTGAGGAAAAATAGGTACACTTAGTACTAAATTGCTATATTTCTTGGTTATCCACATAGTAATGGTCAATTTTTCTTTTAGTAATCAAGGTAATTTGTTGTTCTAGAAAGCCACAAATTGGAGTAATAAAAAACTTGCAGCAATTCACTGAAGGCTTAGATCAGGGTGATTTCTTAGTGATACAAAGAGATTCTTGTCGATTTATTAGTCTCTCATAGATTCAACGTTTATGTTCAGTTTTAGGAGTGGGATGAACAACAGAATCTAAAGAATACGTATTCGTGACCTTTTTAAGCCTTCAAATAACAATGATACCTCATCTCTGGGAAACCAAAAACATCATCAACTATTCTAGACACATTTTAAGCAACTTTATGGTCAAGCCTGGGCATGCTGGTTATAATTGAAACTATTCTTGACCTCCTTTACATAAAAATAATTGTCTATTCTCAAGTTTGGGCAATTCTAGGATATGCACGTACATTTCTAAGGTATGTGCATGATAAACTGTTGCATCCTAGCAAACCTCCAGTTTTGTAAAAATGAGTAACGTTCCATGCTTCTGTGGCCACCTTACCTAGCTTATAATTATCTGAAAGACCTTTAGGCTTTAGTTATTTTGTCCTGAAACTCAGTTATGTAGTCTTGCATTAACTTAAGATTATTTCCTTGGTCTTGTGTTTTATGTTTGAGAGATGAAATTTTTGGGTCAGTGATCTGTGTATCAAACTGAAACATAGAAAGTTGAAGGATTAGCATGATCAAATGAATTTGTTAGATGGAAATTAGTTGTGAATAATGAATAACCTTCATGAGTATTGAAACTGCATTATGTTTTTCCTTGGGAAATGAAGAGTCAATAAAGAGATCAAAGTATTGCTCTGAACCAATTTTGAGTAATAAAATTACTTAATATGCATTGAAGAGTGGACCAAAGTAGCAATACTATTAACCCTAAATTGACATAGATACTGCCCAAATGTCAAAGAAGAAGATTGGCATATCAAGCAAAGAAAATATCATCCCAAGAATGTGCTTACATTTTCGATACTACATTTGAGTTCTATTCCTCATTTTCCACCATTCCCAATCAGTTTGTCCCCTTGTACCAAATATGTTGTATTTGTAAATCTCAACCGCTTGTTTGCTTACATAGGAAAGAGGCATATCTAAAACCTATTCACTTATACTGGTGATAGTCTTAAAATGGTGTCATCTCATGTCCATGTCAAAGTGGTCACCTTCGATTTTCTATGTTCAAAATTTGATCTATTATTTTCTTTCATCTTTGAACATAGAAAATAATCATTGTTGATTAGTTTATCACATTCAAATATCATCAACTTAAATACATGCATTTGTTCTCCCAATTAAAATATTTTCTTGAGTCATGCGCCTCTTGTCATTGCCATTTGAGACTGATACAAGTGTTTTATTTTCCTCAACAAAATCAGTTATTTGAGAGTTCTATTCCCATTGGATTTTTCTGAATCTTTCAAGTCTCCTATGGGACAAATGATGTTTGGGGTAATGCCAGTGTACTTCTAGGTATGGATAGGGGATTTTTCTGTACATTTTAAAGGGTGTGTCTACATGGAATATGGATACTATATCCATTTTTAAATGAGTAATACCCATACTCATTTGAAAAGGAAAAAAATTTCATGTTTGATTAAGTGCTTCTGTATTTCTTGATGATACCTAAGCCATGGTTTCCAAGATCATCTAGGGTAACTTTCTCTGCTAGTGTGACTGTGTCATTGTTGGGCATAACTGAGTGTCTTCTAGTGTGATTGGGTATCACTGTTGATCACAGTTAAACTCTCAAATTGAATATATAGGATAATCCTCATGGATTTTTAGAAGCAGACACATGATGTATCTAAGTCTTGATGAGTCCTACAACTCCTCAGCAAACCAATCCATACTTTGAGAAAGTTGACCATGTTTTGTTCAGCAAAACCCTAAAGTCAGCTAAAGGAGAGAATCATGATTCAAAAAAGGCTCTATGTGAGGAAAAATAGGTACACTTAGTACTAAATTGTTGCAGTTCCTGGCTATCCACACAATCATGGTCAATTTGTATTTTTGTAATCAAGGTAATTTGTTGTTCTAGAAAGCCACAAATTGGAGTAATAAAAAACTTGCAACAATTCACTGATACTCTTAGATCAGGGTGATTTCTTAGTGGTACAAATAGATTCTTATCAGTTTATTAGTCTCTCATAGATGCAGTGTTTATGTTCAGTTATAGGAGTGGGATGAACAACATAATCCAAAGACTACGTATTCAGGACCTTTTTAAGCCTTCAAATAGAAATGATACCTCATCTCTGGGCAACCAAAAACATCATCAACTATTCTGGGCACATACTAAGCATCTTTATGGTCAAACATAGGCACGTTGGTTATAATTGAAACTGTTATTGACCTCCTTTGCATAAAAACATTTTATTTTCTCAAGTTTGGGTAGTTCTAGGGTATGTACGTACATTTCCAGGGCATGTACATGATAAACTGTTGCATCCCAACAAACTTCCAATTTTGTAGAAATGAGTAACGTTCCATGCTTATTTGGCCACCTTACCTAGTTTATAATTATCTGAAAGACCTTTAGGATTTAGTTATTTTGTCCTGAAACTCAATTACTATAGTCATGCATTAACTTAAGATTATTTCCTTGGTCTTGTGTTTTCTGTTTGAGAGATGAAAAATTTGGGTCAGTGATCTGTGTATCAAACTAAAACGCAGAAATTTAAAGGATTAGCATCATCGAATAAATCCGTTAGATGTAAATTAGTTGTGAATAATGAATCACCTTCTTGATACTAAATTTGAGTTATATTCCTCCTTTTCCACCATTCCCAATCAATTTGTCCCCTTGTACCAATATGTTGTATTTCTGAATCTCAGCTTTGTTTGCTTACATAGGAAAGAGGCATATCTAAAACATATTCACTTATAGTGGTGATAGTCTTAAAATGGTGTCATCTCATGTCCATGTGTTAAAGTGGTCGCCTTCGATTTTCCAGGTTCAAAATTTGATCTATTATTTTCTTTCATCTCTACACAGAGAATAGAATCCTTGTTGATTAGTTTGTCACATTCAGATATCATCAACTTAAATACATGCATTTGTTCTCCCAATTAAAATCATTTTTAGATCCATGTGCCTCTTGTCATTGCCATTTGAGACTGATACAGATGTTTTATTTTCCTCAACAAAATCAGTTATTTGAGAGTTCTATTCTCATTGGCCTTTCATGAGTCTTTAAAGTATCCTATGGGACAAATGATGTTTTGGGTAATGCTTGTGTACTTCTAGGTACGGATAGGGGATTTTCCTATACATTTTAAAGGGTGTGTCTACATGGAATACTGATACTATATCCATTTTTAAATGAGCAATGTCCATACTCATTTGAAAAGGAAAACTTTTTCATGTATGATTAAGTGTTTCTATATTTCTTGATGATACTTAAGCCATGGTTTCCAAGATCATATAGGGTAACTTTCTCTGCTAATGTGACTGTGTGTCACTATTGGGAATAACTGAGTGTTTGCTAGTGTGACTGTGTGTCACTATTGGGCACAATTAAACTCTCAAATTGAATATATAGGATAATCCACGTGGATTTTTAGAAGTAGACACATGATGTATCTAAGGATTGACCAGTCTCCTCAGCAAACCAATCCGTACTTTGAGAAAGATGACCATGTTTTGTTCAACAAAAACCCAGAGTCGGCTAAAGGAGAGAATCATGATTCAAAAAAGGCTCTATGTGAGGAAAAATAAGTACACTTAGTACTAAATTGTTGCAGTTCATGGTTATCCACACAGTCATGGTCAATTTGTCTTTTTGTAATCAAGGTAATTTGTTGTTCTAGAAATCCACAAATTGGAGTAATAAAAAACTTACAGCAATTCACTGATACTCTTAGATGAGGGTGATTTATTAGTGATACAAAGAGATTCTTATCGGTTTATTAGTCTCTCATAGATGTAGCGTTTATGTTCAGTTTTAGGAGTGGGATGAACAACAAAATCCAAAGACTACGGATTCAAGACCTTTTTAAGCCTTCAAATAGAAATGGTGCCTCATCTTTGGGCAACCAAAAAAATCATCAACTATTATGGGCACATTTTAAGCATCTTTATGGTCAAACCTAGGCATGCTGGTTATAATTGAAATTTTTCTTGACCTCCTTTACATAAAAAAAATTGTCTACTCTCAAGTTTGGGTAGTTCGAGGGTATGTACGTACATTTCTAGGGCATGTACATGATAAATTGTTGCATCCCAGCGAACTTCCACTTTTGTAGAAATGAGTAACGTTCCATGCTTCTGTGGCCACAAGTATGAAAACATGATAGAATAGTTTTATTTTATTTTTAGTTTCTGGATGAAAGATAATTGCTATCTATCAAAGGAAATGGGAGAAAGCTTCACCCCGAGTCCTTGATTATTCCATAGAATGTTTCCAGTTTTTCACTTTTGTGCAATAAGTGCCTGCTAGGAAGAAATTATTTTGTGCAATGGGTATCTGGGTAGGAATTAAGAATTAAGTAAAGGGATGCATGCTCAACTGCATGCTTGACCAGTCCTACAACTCCTCAACAAACTATGCACCTATGTTCTCAGCATAGTTTGAGGGGAATGTCATTAATGATTATCTTGTGGCTTTCTTGCAAGGAATGCATGTGATTTTTTGCTTCAGAATTGTATGAACTTACCTCATAATCTCATGGACTCTATTTCCATGTTTCCTAGTGCTAACTTCTAAGGAAAAGGAGAATTAGGAAAATCCACATAAATAGTGAGGGTGGCTCCATAAGTTGGCATAGCTTGAACTTGTAGCTAATTGTAGAGCAGTGAAATTTTGGAAGGAATGGTACAAATAAAATATAAAAAAACTAGTGCAGAAGTGACTCCTAAGCTGTAACAACTCAAGATGACCCACTTATTCCATTGAGCTCTGGAAAAAGGCCTTGGGATCAATATATATTTTTAAAATTTTCTTACCCCTCTCAAAAGTTTCTATGATTTTTCCTTCGACAATCTAAATTTTATCCCAATTTAAAATTTTAGAAACTTAGTGCTTAGCCTAGGATAAAATATGTTTTGGTTTCCCTAGGCCTTTATGAGTAGGTCCAACACTCTCTTCAAGGAATGGGGATGCCAACCAATGACCTTGTGATTTTCCCCTCTCTTTTAGAGCTTACTTTTTACATCCTTCTGGGAAGAGTCATGTCGAGAGCACCCACAGACACCAAAAATACTATTGATGAAATAGAAATAAAGTGTCTAAACCTTGATTGATTGAAAATTTTAAGATAATTATGTTGATATCCTAAGCCATGGGGAGAGTGAAGGAGAATAACTAATAAGTATGCGCTTGCCTTTGATCCCAAATATTCTCCATCTTAAAATGTAAATTTGTCCATGGATTTACATTTTCTTTTCTAGAAAGGGAGGTTAAATTAGAGAAGGAGGTCTCCACCTTTATCTTGGACGGATTTGGAATCTTAGTAGGCTTATTTGAAATCCCTGGTCAATATAATTGTGTCCCACCTTAAACTATTGAAACAAGTATTTCTATCTTTGTCTCCTTTTAACTTTGATACTGCCGTGGACTTTTCATCCAAAGACTTTTCTCTTGTAAAAAAAACTCAACACACTCTGAACCTGGTTGTGGAGGATCCAATAGGTGTTTTCATCCATGTTGATCAAATTGACATTGATGGCTCATTAAGTGCTTTAGAAGCCTCCATTAGGTGTTAGGCATGAATCTGTTAGTCATGGTGGAGTAGTCTAGGAATTTTATATGCCCCCCGCAATTCTAATTTCCTGGTCAACATACCCAAAATGGATAACCCTCCCACCTTTGACTCTTTTAGACCAGTGTCATTGTGTAATTTTTATACAAGATTATAGCATCTACTGTGGTAAATTCGTATGTTGTATTCTTATAAAGACTGGATACTTTTGAAAGAAATGAAGTATCCAAAGAGCAAAAGAGAAAAGATGATTTTTCAGAAGGGGGGACATTAGGAATCTTAGAGTGCCTTTTCCTTAGATGCCCTTTATAGTTTTGGTTGAAGAACCAGTGAAATGATAAGAAAATTCCTTTGATGCATACAAAGTCCACAAATATGGGTATTCAGGTACTTACATTAGCTTGGAGACTACATCCAATGGGTCTGCAGTACGAATAATAATCTGCTTGGATGATTGTGAAATGATCTTTATGTTCCTTTGCAAAGTTTAATTCCATAAAAATATAACTATGACACTGGATCTGCTTCCTTGCCACTAGTCTGTGTACCATTCCAACAAACCTGCATTACAGAGGTTTCCATTGGCCTAATGTTTGGAATGAATGGATTTTTTTTTAAATCAATGTCATCCTGCCATTGTCATCCAAATGAGAAATTCCATTTGGGGTATAATTAAATAGCTTGTCCATAGAAATTATATTATGATTGCTTTTTGATTTCGGGAAAATAAGGTATTCTTCTTAGTAATCTGTTTAGATTTTTCTACTTACCTAGTTTATAATTATCTGAAATACCTTTATGCTTTAGTTATTTTTCTACTCCATTTCCTTAGTGTTCCTATGATCTCCACAGGTCCCTCATTAATCACTCAGTTAGAGATAAGGACTCTTTTGTCTTGCAAATTTTGGTCTTTGGTGTCTTCATCAATTAAGGTTGATTCCTTGATAATACTCTCCCTCCCTAAGGTCTTGCCATTTTTCTAGAAGGGGTTCCACTCCCAAATCGGAATCAGTGCCAAAAGTTAGTCAAAATAGTTCTATTGCATTCCAATTCTGGAATTCTACTTGTTGATTGAGAATTGCAGAGGCTCTAATTCTATTAATCTAGATGACTGATCAAGGAGGTTCTCTCGTAAGGTAAATACTTAAAATAAATTCATGTGGTTTATTGAATATGGATTATCCAGGGAAAGGGAAATTTATACATTATATCAACTCTGGAAGGATAAGTCTAGCACTTTTATGTTTTTTTGTTCCAAAATATTGTGGTATGTATAGATTGTTTTGCTAGATGGGAATCATTGGATATGATAATAAATGGGTACAATTTGCAGTAATGGGTGAACGCAAATGTTGTGCAAAGCTGAAGAAAATCTTGTTTTGGATGTTCTAGTGCAGCTTCCAGTGGGATGAGTCCATTTGATAGGGTAGTAGATTTGTTGACAACTCTTTTTCCTGTTTGGCTATGTATTTGAAGTTTCATATGACTTGTCAGTTTGTAGCTTCAAAAGTTAAGAATAAATTATTTGGATGATTATGAATATATAGGTTAATGAGTAAGATAACTTACATGTTCAAGGTCTTTTGAAAAGAAATAATAATGTTTATGTGCTATTGCACCTATGAATCTCCTATAGCTATAAAAAAAATGGCATTGAGTGTTGTCCTGTTTTCTCTTATTCTTAGGTAGTAATTGGAGCAGCTATTGGCATATACAAACACTCAATGGTAACTTTATATCTGTTTTTGGGATGTTGGATATTTTAAGGATCTTTATTTCTGATAGATTTTTTCTCTTGTCTGTACAATCCATGCATGGCCATTTTAAAAGGCTTGACAAGATTATAAATTAATCCCAACACTTCATTATTCATGTGTGTCTTGACAAGAGAGATTTGATTCTTGACTTCTCTAAGGGTTCGTTGCTCCACTTACTTGGAATCTAGGGTTTATTGTTGCTCCTCTTACTTCGCATCTAGGCTTTACTATTGCTCATATACTTGACGTCTAGGGTCTACTGCCACATTCTTTGCTTGACATCTATATTTTTGTTGTTGTTGATTCTATTCTTGTTGGGTCTTCACCATCTGCTATTTGTCTAGGTTTTGCTGCTATTTTTTATGAGCAGATCATGATATTTTTGCTTCCCTTTGGACTGGGTTGTGACCTTGTTTTTTATCTCTAGTTTGGACCATGATTGATTTATCCCTCTTACGATGATATGTGACTTGTTTACAGCCTTTCGAGCCGAGTCGTGACTTGTGTGACCCCTGCTAACTAGGTCGTGACTGGTTGGACCCATCTGGGCTGAGGTGTGGTTGTTTGGAGCCAGGTCGTGACTATTGACAGCCTTCCCAAGCTCGGGCGTGACTATGGTTACTCTCCCTTGATGATCAGTGACATTATGTTGACCTCCAGAGCTGAACCATGACTGTTGTGAGCCCTTTCAAGGCTAGGACATGATTGTGTAAGCCCTCTAGGGCTGGGCCATGAAGTGTGGTAACCTTTCTCGACTAGGCTGTGGACGATGCTTACCATTATGATCTAAACCATGAATTTTTTGGGCTTCCTGTGTCTGAGGGATGTACTCCTTTAGGAATTAAGGATAAATTAATGCTTTTTGTATATGCTAGAGGTTGTAAGGCACATAAAGAATGCAATTTCAATTCATACTAAGAATAGAAAATTGAAATAGCACTTTCTTCTTTGGAAAAAAGGAAAATAGTCCTAACAATGTTTGGGTATGAAATTCACTCTTCTGGGCATGGATATGCTCTTTCCCAAGAGCCATTCATTCAAGAGTTAACTCAATCTCTCACTCTCACAATCAACCCTTCTATCTGAGTGAACCATTCAAAAAGTAGGTTCCTCACACTCTCTCAACCAATCCTTTTGTCTGAGTGAACCATTCAAAAAGCAGGGCCCAAACTAAATTAATGAAGCATGATACTTACTTCAATGTAGAGGGGATCAAAGTGTTGATATGTGTCATATATTGCAACACATTTACCTCTAAAAGAAGAGGGTGTAAAAAATAACTACATTGCTGCATATTGATGATGCCCTAGACATGGGTGAATTGACCCGATGGCCATTCTTTATAATCCATGTGTGACCCTTTTAGAAGGCTTGACAAGATTATAAATTAAGCCCAACACTTCATTATTCATGTATGTCTTGACAAGAAAGATTTGATTCTTGACTTCTCTAAGGGTTCGTTGCTCCACTTACTTGGCATCTAGGGTTTACTGTTGCTCCTCTTACTTGGCATCTAGGGTTTATTGTTGCTCATCTACTTATTGTCCAGGGTCTACTGCCACATTCTTTGCTTGACATCTATGATTTTGCTGTTGTTGATTCTATTCTTGTTGGGTCGTCACCATCTGTTATTTGTCTAGGGTTTGCTGCTATTTTTTATGAGCATATCATGATGTTTATGATTCCCTTTAGACTGGGTTGTGACCTTGTTGTTGTGCTCTAGTTTGGACCGTGATTTATTTATCCCTCCTAGGCTGAGATTTGACTTGTTTATAGAATTTGGAGCTGATTCGTGACTTGTGTGACCCATGTTGGCTAGGTCGTGACTAGTTGGAGCCATCTAGGTTGACCCATGGTTGTTTAGAGCTAGGTTGTGACTGTTGACAGCCTTTCCAAGCTGGGTCGTGACTATGGTGACTCTCCCTTGATGATTTGTGACCTTCTACTGACCTTCAGAGTGTTAGGATTATTAATCCTCCCTTGTCCAATTTGGTCATATGTCTAAATCATGAGTCATGTCTAAATCGGGAGTCCATCTAGTCTATTTTTAGTCACTAGCACCATTGGGTCCACTTGGCCTAATTGGGGCACATGTTCTAGTTACTAAAGTGTGGGGAATGCTAATTGAGGCCTACTGCCACTGATTGCACTTGCATGCATCAGTTTAGGAGCCTCCTAGACCAATCCCTACTATTTAAGAGCCACTGGGAGTGCCGATAACAACCAAGGTCAGTTGAGTTGAGTTGGTGACTAGTCAAGCTGAGTTAGGAGTCAGTGACATTCAGTTCTAGTCCTCTACATTCAGTTAGCGCTAGGTTTGCATGGCTGCATGCAGGAGAGGTGCATTTCTCACCTATCACAGTTAGTTAGCCTCAATTAACACTGAATTAGATGCTTGAGTTGTGTTTTAGAACTCCGTTGAACTCCGATAATGGTTTAGACAAGGTCAGTTAACTATTGAGTCCTCCAATAATGATTTAGAGAAGGTCTTAGTTACCTACAATCAAGTAGAGTCTAATCAATTCAAATTTCCTCATGTGGATTCGAATTGCATGTGGCTATTTAAGCCATTGTACTTCATTGTAATTATTATCTAATTACTCTTTGATTAATGAAAAGAATTCACAGCTGCAAGCCATTTTTGCATTGTTTCATTCTTCGATAACTGAGTAAATTGTGTGATCTATCTTGTGAATTGTGTGTTCGTCCACGAATCTATGTGCTCAATTTAATATGGTATCAGAGCCTTGCTGGAAAAGGCACTTCTCCTTCTTAGATGTCCTACTAGATCATTTTTTTTAGCAAAATTGCTCCTTCCAACTCTGCACATGAAGCATAAGGTTTACCACTTTATACCCGGAGTTAAGGAATTGTTGATCAAGCTTGCTTGATCAATTATGTTGGGTGTGATGAAAACCTAAAGTGTGCAGGATGTTTGACCTTACTTTGTTTTTTTGTGTGTAATTACAGGTACAACTTTGAATGGATTTATCAGTTTCTCTTCTCACCCCATTCACAAGCTATTCAGAATGGAAGATGAAGATGATTACATCTCTGAAGAGACAAGATCTCTATGAGGTGTCTATTGGACTTGGTGAAGAGTCCTATGAGAGTGAGAATGATTGGCTAAATGCATGTGATGGAGATTTTGGAACAATAGCACTAGCTCTTTCTCCTAGCTTGCGCTACCTCAGTAGATCTATTGAAGACCCAAAGGAACTCTGGACAAGATTGGACAGAACCTTTGGAAAGATTGATGAGGATCATAATAGTACTTTGGAGAGCACATCCAGCACCATAAGAGTTCCTAATCCAAAATTCTCGGCCTCTACTCTCTCTGTTGAAGTTGTTCAATATGAAAAAGAAGCAAAGTCCTCCTCTAGTGATTTTCCTTTGAATTCTGTGCAAAATTTGCCAGTAATTGCTTCCGAAAGTGAAGAGAAATTTGATTTTTCTCCCTCTAATGTTGCTGATGGTGTGAAAATATATAATACCTTGGATATTTTGGAAGAAATATCAGATTACCAGAGTGATCCATTCACTCCCCTTGATCTAGATCTTCCAGTAAATTCCTGCAGGATTGCATGCACCAAAATTCAGAATTTTGAAGAAGAAGAAAGCTGTGCATCCACCGTCTCGGTTGACCATTTCTTTGGATCTAATATGAACCTTATTGGATCTGATATAATATTATTTGGATCTGATATGATATTGCTTGGTTCAATATTTCAGTACTGCTTGTACTTGTTCTCATCAACAGTGTGAAGAAATAAGTACCGCAAGTCTCCTACAAAACTATTGCTGGGGATTTGATTTCATTTCATAGTTTTGGATCTGTTGTGAACCTATTTAGATATGATTTACTTTCTGATATGATATTACTTGGTTCAAATTTTAAAATCCAAGAGATTTCAGCCATGCTTGTAATTGCTCTCACCAATTCCGGTGTGAAAAATCAAGTACCGCAATTTCTCTTCATAACTGTTGTTGTAGATTTGGTG
Source organism: Pseudotsuga menziesii (assembly GCA_001517045.1). Taxonomy (NCBI): domain Eukaryota; kingdom Viridiplantae; phylum Streptophyta; class Pinopsida; order Pinales; family Pinaceae; genus Pseudotsuga; species Pseudotsuga menziesii. The sequence continues at coordinate 592,679 of LPNX010499608.1, read as the reverse complement.
TTAGTTTCCTCTTATGAGGTTGCCGATATTTTATTTTTTGACTCATTATATATTTTTGAAGCTATATCAGACTACGGAGCTCAAGCATTCGCTCTCCACAGTCCCAGTGCTTCTCTACCATTGATCACATGCTCATCTCCTCACAGAACTAGTAAAGAGGAAGACATTCTGCATCCGCTTGAACACTTGCTCTTAACACTTGGGGCTGATTTTACCACTCATGGTTTTTTGTTCATGGCTGCAACATATTAGTTTCTTGAGTGTTCCCTCACATGTTCTGAATCCTCAAGAACCTTTTTTCACTTATCAGTTGATTTCAGTTGCTCTACATGGGTCTAGTCTTCATCCGACAGTTGTTTGTATTTCTGATTTAGTTGAGCATATCATTCTTCTTCCAAAGAGAAATATTCCTCCAGACATAATGATGGAGAGGTTCACATACCAGGCCCCAGGATACCTGTGCACAGAAGAACCAGATTGATCCTGATTCTACTTGCTTAATTAGAGGGGGGGCTTTTTTCCCATGTGGTTTTTTTCCAAGCTCCTTGTATTAAGCAGTTATTTTACTTTACTTGATGTAATGGGTGACCTATGGTCTTAGTTACCAGGGTCCACAGATTGTCCAAGTTAGCATTCATGGGGGGTGTTAGGATTATTAATCATCCCTTGTCCAATTTGGTCATATGTCTAAATCGGGAGTCATGTCTAAATCAGGAGTCCATCTAGTCTATTTTTAGTCACTAGCACCATTGGGTCCACTTGGCCTAATTGGGGCACATGTTCTAGTTACTAAAGTGTGGGGAACACTAATTGAGGCCTACTACCACTGATTGCACTTGCATGCATCAGTTTAGGAGCCTCCTAGACCAATCCCTACTAATTAGGAGCCACTAGGAGTGCTGATACCAACCAAGGTCAGTAGAGTTGAGTTGGTGACTAGTCAAAATAAGTTAGGAGTCAGTTACATTCAGTTAGCGCTAGGTTTGCATGGCTGCATGCAGGAGAGACACATTTCTCACCTACCACAGTTAGTTAGCCCCAGTTAACACTGAATTAAACACTTGAGTTGTGTTTTATAACTCCGTTGAATTCCGATAATGGTTTATACAAGGTCAGTTAACTATTGAGTCCTCCGATAATGATTTAGACAAGGTCTTAGTTACCTACAGTCAAGTAGAGTCTAATCAATTTGAATTTCCTCATGTGGATTCAAATTGCATGTGGCTATTTAAGCCATTGTACTTCATTGTAATTATTATCTAATTACTCTTTGATTAATGAAAATCATTCACAGCTGCAAGCCATTTTTGCACTGTTTCATTCTTCAATAACTGAGTAAATTGTGTGATCTATCTTGTAAATTGTGTGTTTGTCCAAAGATTTATGTGCTCAATTTAATATAGATCTGAACCATGACTGTTGTGAGCCCTTTCAAATCTAGGCCATGACTGTGTAAGCCCTCTAGGGCTAGGCCATGAACTATGGTAACCTTTCTTGACTAGGCTATGGATTGTGCTTACCATTCTGATTTGAACCATGACTTTTGTGGGCTTCCTGTGTCTAAGATGTGACTTCCTAAGGTGGACTGTACTCCATTAGGAATTAAGGATAAATTAGTGCTTTTTGTATATGCTAGAGGTTGTAAGGCACATAAAGAATGCAATTTCAATTCATACTAAGAATAGAAAATTGAAATAGCACTTTCTTCTTTGGAAAAAAGGAAAATAGCCCTGACAATGTTTGGGTATGAAATTCATTTCTCTAGGCATGGATATTCTGTTTCCCATGAGCCATTCATTTAAGAGTTAACTCAATCTCGCACTCTCACAACCAACCCTTCTGACTGAGTGAACCATTGAAAAAATAGGGCCCTCACACTCTCACAACCAACCCTTCTATCTGAGTGAACCATTAAAAAAGTAGGACCCAAACTACATTAATGAAGCATGGGACTTACTTCAATGCAGAGGGGATCAAAGTATTGATATGTGTCATATCTTGCAACACATTTACCTCTAAAAGAAGAGCATGTAAATGATAACTACATTGTTGCATATTGATGATGCCCTAGACATGGGTGAATCGAACTGGTGGCCCTTCTGTATAATCCATGCATGACCCTTTTAGAAGGCTTGGAAAGATTATAAATTAATCCCAACACTTCATTATTCATGTGTGTCTTGACAAGAGAGATTTATTCTTGAATTCTCTAAGGGTTCGTTGCTCCGCTTACTTGGAATTTAGGGTTTACGGTTGCTCCTCTTACTTGGCATCTAGGGTTTACTGTTGCTCATCCACTTGACGTACAGGGTTTGCTGCCACATTCTTTGCTTGACATCTATTTTTTTTTTTTGTTGATTCTATTCTTGTTGGGTTTTCACCATCTATTATTTGTCTAGGGTTTTCTACTATTTTTTATGAGAATATCGTGATGTTTTTGCTTCCCTTTGGACTGGATTATGACCTTGTTGTTGTTCTCTAGTTTGTAACGTGATTAATTTAGCCCTCCTGGACTGAGTTGTGACTTGTTTACAACATTTAGAGTTGAGTCATGACTTGTGTGACTCCTGTTGGCTAGGTTGTGACTGGTGGGAGCCATCTAGGCTGAGTCGTGGCTATTGGGAAATAGGTCATGATTATTGAGAGCCTTCCCAAGCTGGTCCGTAACTATGGTGAATCTCCCTTGATGATCTGTGATCTTTTGTTGAACTCCAAAGCTAAACCATGACTATTGTGAGCGCTTTCAAGGCTAGGCCATGACTTTGTAAGCCCTCTAAGGCTGGGTCATGGACTATGGTAACCTTTCTTGACTAGGTTGTGGACTATGCTTACCATTCTAATCTAAAGCATGACTTTTGTGGGCTTCCTGTGTCTGATATGTGACTTCCTAATGTGGACTGTACTCTTACTTCAACCTTTTGAGTACTTGGTTTGATTTATTGCACAAGTTAGTTAAAATTTTGAAAAATACCAAAACTTTAACATATGGGTGGTCTCTACAAAACAATTATGTAAATGCTACACTTGCTATGATTTCTATGTAAGCACAACCTGCCAATTTGCATGCTTTTGATGCCTATAGAGGATAATTACTTACACAAAATTGCACTATTTAAATATCACAGTTAACAAATCTAATATTTGTAAGAAATCAATTGGCGAATCTCATTCTTATTTTCCATTACAATGCTAAATAGGCCTATTATTGCAATATTAGGAAAACAATCTTCTATTGAAGGGCCTTTAATCCTAGAACTTAAATATTCCATATGGACAATATATATAGTTGTTATGGGAAATACCTCAGTTTCCATGCAAATAATAAAGTCGATCCATTTTTTATGTTGCATTGTTTCTTTCTCAATGTTATTTGGATGGCGATTGTACTTTTCTTCCTGTAAGAATATGACACATGGCCAAGTTAGATGTATTACATTTATTCTTAACAAGGAAAACTTTAAAAAATTAGAGGCCATTTGTAGATACTTACAAAACTAGTAATCAGAGCCTTGATACCTCTTTGGCCACTTCGATGCATGGAATTTATCTTTTCCAATTATGCCTTCGTGACCTTGTCCTGCAACATAAAATAATTAGAAAATTCATGAATATTGAGAATTCTATTTATAAATTTGAATTTATTTTAAAAGGAAAATACAATACCTGAATTCTCTCGTTGCCAACCTTTCTCTGTGCATCCAACTTTTCATAATTTTTCACCAACTCTTTCCATACCTTCACAGGTATGTCCATTGGTCTCTTTCTATACCTCTCATCAGGATGATTTTTTTTTATCTTTTTGGACTGGTTGCACCGAAACCTCTTACAATCCTTGGAAATCTCTTTTTGCACCTTCCTCACTACCAACCCTCCCCGAATTTTGTTTCCATATCTTGTATGACCATCTTCTTGAGGTGAAGGGGAATCTTTAAAAATGTGAGATGTAAATGGTCTCTAAATATTTGAAAACATGCCTCTCTCAACCTATCCATGAATGTTGTCCCAACACTTGTTCCTCTAATTTCACCAGTGAGACAGTCATACTCAATCGGTGTACCTATGGTACCAATAGTTGATGTATAGGAATCGAAACAAGAACTAGAATTTTTTGTTCCATGTGTTGTAGCCACACCAGAATTTTCAACACCTTGATCAGTAGATTTGCTTGATTTTGTCGGTATTTTTTCCTAGATCCTTTACTCAAACCATGAGTGCATGGAGAATCAATTGATTCCTGTTGAATCGTTTCATTAGCACAAGGAGTTTGAGGATTTTGTTCGGATTGTAGTTGAGCTATTTTTATCAATGTTTGAGGATTTTTTTTTTAATTTTTTCAAATATTTCCATTCCTAAAGAGGCCAACAATGAATCTGTGCTGGCAACATTTTCCTATCCAAATAAAAATTTAAAAATTTCAATGTTTATACAAACGTTTTTTGTGCAATAAAAAATAAGAAATAAATTAAATTGGTAAACATCTAAGTAATCTACCAATCCATGTAATCCACACCTTTCTTCCTTGAGTTTTTTCTTCTCCAGTTTCCATTTTGAATACTCGAGTGCCTCTCACTAGCTAAACCCCGAAGGTTTATGTTCTCTGCTCTTGAATGTTGAATCTCCTTCCTCAAATAAAAATATTCAACCCTCTGCTTCAATCAAAAATTAAGAAAGGTAAATTCGTGATCCATACATTCATCCTCAAGCTAAAATCATGAAGCAAATCCAACCGAAGGAGCTCTTCAAAAACCTAAGACGAATTATGGATTACTTTCTCTTCAAAATCTCTACTTTTGAGGTAATATTGTTCTATTTTGGAACTTGGTTTCTCCTTTGTCCTTCGTAGCAGTAGATTTATCTTTTCTCTTCTGATTCTACTATTTTGTAGCCTGCTTGGTCCTTGGTCCGTCCTATCAGTGGATTTATCTTTTTATGTGTGATTTTGAGTAAGTGGTTGACAAAATAAGAAAGAACACATCTTGGTTTCTCATTTTAATGATTGAATAAATGTTTGGCGCTATTTTGAGGTAGTTTCATTAGCAAAAATTAGATATCGCGTGTTTTTCTATTTCTAAATGTAAACATCAACCTTAGATGCTAGTAACCAGCAAATTAATGCCAAGGAATGTGTCCTGACATCCAATACACCCTACTAGATTCCCTCTATAGCATCCAAAGTTGCACCCAAGATCGTGCCAAGTCAGGGCATCCTGACCACAAAAATTTGATTGTTTTGGGGCGCTTCCCCTAGGGCTAGTAGCGCCTTATTTGACATTTAGTTTAGCCACTAATATGCCCTCTGTAGCGTCCAAACTTGTGCCCAAATTTGCGCTAGGTCAGAGCAGTAGAGCCAAGGCATTCCATACTGAAATCCAGCATTCATATTTGAACCATCCCTGACCTTCGCGTTCTAGCCGCCCTTGCATAATTTGAACCCTTCCCTTCCCTATGTGAACCATGTTACCAATGCCCAATCATTTTTTATGCCCTATGTGAATCGTGTTACCAATGCCCAATCATTTTTTCTACCCTATGTGAACCAGGCACCAATGCCCAATCATTTTTTCTGCCCTAGTTCAATTGTTTTATTTAACACTTATCTCCCTATTGTTGCTCATTGGTGTACCTTGTTAGATTATATGCATTATCATTATTATTTAACTATTATAATGATTTATGACTATCCTATGATTTATGTAGGTTAGGAAAGCTTCGAGGTTTCTCCATGAGTTGGGACACAGCACTGAGTTTGCAGGGGTGGAGGTATGAGTTTTCACACTGATGGGTATTCATCTCCCTGAATTCCTCTTGAATTTATAGGTGAATTGAAGAATTAATGTATGGGAATGGGAATGTTTTATGAGAAGCTAAAACTGTGTATGTAAATTGTTTTATATTTCTCCTTGTATTTTTTTTGGTTTTCCCTTGCTTTATAATTTGAAGTGTAATTTTTAAGTGTTTTTTGTATGTATCAAAGTGAATTGCAGTAATGGAAAAATTGAAGTGTATTTCTATTTATGACTATTTTAGTGGAGAGATATATTCATGCATAAATTTTATGGTGATCTAGTTTTCAAAAGCTTATTTTTGTATGGTTTATTATACATTTGCTTGGTGATGGAACACTTTAGTGGATATTAAATTTACAGTGATTTGTCATGCTTTTAGTGGTTGATTATTTGATGGAGTAGAACGCTCCGTTTGTTTGGCATCTTTGGAACATATTTTGAGGCGTGTAGATTTTCTATGCACAGTTATCTAGGTCGCTCCACATGGTATCCTTTATGAACCAAGCTACTAATGTTCACTCGTTTTTCATAAAAAATCATCAAAATGAAATTCAAATGGTCGGTTTAATTACTCCTCCTCTATTCATTTTTCGTCAAAATGAATTTCAAATGGTCGGTTTGATTAGTACTCCTCTACAAGTCTTCATTTCTTGCATGAATATCACTGAATCATGACAATTATAAACAACACTCAATGTCATATTAGATAAAGTAAAGCAACATTATACTTCTCCAAATGTCTAACTAGATAAATATGTTGTACAAACTAACCACAAACAAAACCCATAAAATACAAATTTCAAGCAGCGTAAGTAAAGCAACCGTTATACTCCTCCAGATGTCTAGCTAAATAAATATGTTATATTAAAAAGCTTTAATCTCTAAACAAGGATTTATATGCCCAACGAATGTCACCATAGTTGTTGTAGGTAGACATATTCACATAATTCCACAAACACTTCAATTCTAAATATGATTAGCAATTATACACAAATTGGAGTAGATAGCCAAACAATCATAGTCTAAGATATTACCATTTTTTTATTTTATTGAAATGTGACTGGGTCATTGTTGAAGAAGTAAAAGGCTTTCTCAAACCGTGAAAAGAGATTTATAGAAACCCCACTGATAGTAATTTGTAGAAGGGGCGTTCACTCAAGATAAAATGAAAAAACTACAAACATATTCATGTCATTAGTAGTAAATTGTCTTATAAAGAAACATATAGGTTTAGGAAATTTCAAAATATCTAACATAATATTTGGCTCTCCCTACATGCCCAAAAACTATGTAACATGCTTTTCCAAGTGGCAAGTGTTCTTGAGAAGCGGATGTTTCAGGAAAATGTGCACTGCATGCGTGAGAATGTTTAAAACCATAGGTGCATGCAAACATGGTATCATAGACATTTAATCCACTACATGTATCCATACAATGTATTAACTGCCACATGGCCTTTCAAACATAATGGTAGGCCATCCAATGGCATAGCCACAAAGTATGAACTATTATTACTATCTCTCCTATGTTTACTAAGCAATTTTCATTTTATTTTTATGTTTTGTTTTCTTCATTCATTGATTCATTTTTACATATAGATTAAGAAGAGAGAAGAAAGAATAGGGTGTTTGGTTCCCTGCCACAATGGAAGAATGTGCTCAGTTTCCACATGGAACTTTAATAGGAATTGAGTTTGGGTTTGCATTGTCTAGACAAATTGTAAGTAGGGATGGACAAATAGAGAAAAATAGTGGATAGTATATTCCTTTTTAAAAATACCTATAAGGAAAATAAATACATTTTCCTTATAGTTCAGGGAAGAATACATTTTCAAATTTTGTAATACTTAGTTGATTATCCTCGCCTTACTAGGACTAGATTATTAGTATTTAGTTATTGTTATTTTCTTTATAAATATCATATGTACATAAGACTTCATCATTTTACAAGCTACATAAGCTTGCCTACTTACAAAAACAATCTTAGATATTTCTTTGAATATGGAAAATCTTATCTTAATTGGTGTAATCTCTATGTATATTAATAAGAATTACTTCTTTAAATTACAAAAAATATATATATTAAAAACCATGTAAACCATATTATTGGAAGAAAAAACAAAGAATTGCATATTATAAATAAGTATAAAATTAATAAGTAAAAATAGATTCAATGTAATACAAAACAAAATTAACCATGTATTAAGTTAAACTTAATGATTACAAAGTATCTTATGATGTTATAGAGGTATATTGGATAAATATTGAAATCTGAAGTTGAAAATAAAATTAATTCAAAAAATATCTTAATTTGAATTTAAAATTTATATACTTAAATGAAATTGTTTATATTAAATTATTATTACTTATTATTTTGTCAATTTCAATTTATTAATATTTCATTGTGATTGAGTATTTCACAAGTTAAAATCTATGACATGCAATTCCTTTTCAAATGTCAAATCATATTTTAAAAAAACAAATTTAAAAAATGTACTTACCTTCATATCAACTTTATTGAACAATACAACACCACATCAACTTCTTGTTATCCAACCAGAAAGTAGTTAAATGATTATTTGAATTTTTGAAAAAAAAATTAATGATAATTTTTTTGCAAACATTGTAAAATTGAAGTAATTTTTTTCACTCGATTCAACTAATTGAAAAACTAAAAACAAAAATCAATAGTCACTACCATATGTAGGGACTAATAATGACAAATTTTTATATTCATTAATAACATGTTAAATTGTGACTTAGAGTATTATTTGATTGAATATATGGAGTTAAAGCTAATATGTTATTAGAAAAAGCATGGCCCCATAGAAAGTAGCCTCCTTGGTAACATATTCCTTTTACTAGTTTTTTTAAGCTCATAATCTTCTATAGATTTCATAGTATATGTATTGTACCCCCCACTCGACATCACTCTTAATTCCAGCTCCTTGGTTGTTTAGATAAAAAACATATATGGTACTATAAATGATAAATATATGAAATCCTATAGAAATGATATAAACATGTCATGCCAACACATTTATATTTAAAAGTTCTTATGAATTTAGAGTTTAAAGGCATGTTCAAAATTTGTTCTCTAGTGCATAGTATTACTTTTCTCTATTTATCAAAATTTCGACTAAATCTTGTGTCATATTATTGTACATGAATCAAGGGAGGCAATGGACATGGATCAAGATATTTCAAATGGACATGGATCAAGATATTTCAAAGGATGACATAAGACCTAATGTATGAAACAGAGTACAAAACTATCACATTGAGTTATTAAATATCATAATTTAGTGCTTTGTCCAATATTTTTTCATAAAAACTTACATTATTCAATTTATTATTCAATATTGTCAACAAATGATGCATGTGGTTGATTATTTAAGGTCCAAGATACAACTAATATACGTGGAGGTGAATCCCGTATTATTAAAAGGAACCACAATACAAAGTGGGTGGAAGAGGATATGACGATTGATTCAACATATACACCAAAAAATGAGTGCAGTGAACATGAGGTTTGTCTTGGTGATATTACATGTGATGAGAACTTCGAGACTTTTTTATGCGGAAGTTTTTTTATTTCATGGAAATAAATAATCAATGCATGTTGTTGATTATTTTAGGTTGCTACTTCAATTGGAGAAAATGCAAATTTGATGCAGTCTGCTAGGGAGAAACAACAAAGTGTATGTAGACGGCGACCTCCTACTGTTAAATCACGTAGAGGAGAGTGGGTGGAAGAAGATATGTCAATGGATTCTACAGATACAATAGAAGCACAACACACTAAACAAGAGGTTGATAATAATTATTCTACATGGGATGAATACTTTGAGAAAATTTTTGTATGTGGATGTTATAAATGTCATGGAAATAAAGAATTCAAACGTGGTATTGTACAAAGACATTAAATAAATTATGGTATTCAAGTGGGTACTATGCCTCCTACAATTGATTCAGATCCAATAGGATTTGTGGTAAGCCCATCCTCATATTTTACATAAGACACATGTATAACTATTTTAGTCACATTTTGAATATTTTATTTCAATTTTTATTTTTTTTGTTATTAAATACCTGCAGGAGATGGTTCATGGTTTAAAGTTTCCTAGGTCACCTACTTCTAGCTTAGAGGGTGATGAATTTCAATCAACGGATACATATAACAATGCCATTTACACATATAACAACTCAGAAGATGAGGAAGTCATGAAAATAAGTAAGAGAACAGAACAAGTTTAAATATGCATAAACTACTCAAGGACAAGGGAAAGGTGGAGTAAAAACCATATGCGAATGAATGTGATGGAGATGATGAATTTCCTTTGGAGTTGAGATCAATTTACAAAGAAAAATTTGATCGAGAATTATATTGTGCTTGGCCTAGTGACAAAAAACTACCTGTTGCATATGAGGTGTTTCAATTTTGGGGATAAAGCTACATGATACGTCCCTCCAATATTCATGGAGTGAATTTGGGCCTCTTTATTGTCGAAAATGTCCATTTGGGAACGAAACATATAAACAACTCACAACAAACCACTAGGCAATTAATGCCATATTAAGGGCCATCATATTCAGGTGGTCAATGGAGGATGCTAGTGGAATACAAACATAGTGTGTCTGCATATGGTCTAAATTCAAATATGTATACACATCGTCTGCAGTTGGAAATAGGTGACAAAGTGAATAGAGGAAATCTCTTGTATATAGATGTTCTTGCATACACACATAAAAATATTGCAGGATTTATAAATAGTAGTAAGGGAAAGGACCCTACTATAAGACCAAATTGTCAATTTGTTGAGGTTATAAATGATAAAGAGGAGGGTATGGAAAGACAGGTTGAAATATTTATAATAGTTGAGGCTATTACAAACCTCACTATTGGGGATGAGTTATTGATTAACTACCCCTTTATAAAAATGTACTCCTGCACAAAACAGGAGAGAAGAGGAAGCCCTTCCTAGGGATATTCCTAAGGGAATAAAACCAAACAATAAGAAATGAGTGTGGCTTGTTTTTGAAACTAAAAATTCAAAATTTGTGTTTATGTTATAAATTCTATTTTTTTTTATGAATGAATGAATAAAAGTATGCTCTAATGTGTGTGTGTGTGTGTGTGTGTGTGTTTGAGAGAGAGAGAGAGAGAGAGAGAGAGAGAGAGAGAGTTTAAATTGCTTTGTATATTATTTTATTCTTATCATTGAAATGGTTTCAATATTTTATTAAATGGTTGTCTAATACTACATAATCACTACATTGTATGTTAGGTTGATCTTGTTGATGTTGACGCACCTACTGGCAATCAAAATCCAACTGGGCTCTTAAGATTTGGACAAGATGATCCAAACCATCCATTAAATCATACAAAGGAAAAAAGCGCAACATTAAAGAGAGCATTACCACGTGAAAAATTGATGGAATTAGCATATGATGATGACATGCCACCTAGCATTCCCAGTGAAGATAATGATGAAAATGAAGTGCATGAAGAAGAATTGAATGAAATGCTCACAGGTTTCTTTGGGGACGGAAATAATGATGATCATATAGTTGACAATAATTATGACACATCGATAAATTTCCAACAACATAATGTTGATGATATAAACCTTGGTGACTCCATCAAGAAAGCAACAAAGGAAGTTGTGTTCAAATTGGGTGCAAGTAGAACATCAAAACTAAATTGCACACTAATATTACTAGAAATCAAGTCATTGTTTGGTTGGTTTGACAAGAGCTTCACTACCCTTCTAAGGTGAGTTGAATTATCTTTGTGGAGTTGCATAGTCAATTATTGTTACTAACTTGTATATATCTATTAACTTCATTTTTATTTATGTATTTTTTCCTTAAACAATATATTTTAAAGAATTGAAATATTTAATTTATTCGGTGTATGACAATCTTACAGGGCACTAAAAGATAACATATTCCCTGAAGATAATGTGTTGTCGTCAACTTACAGAGAAGCACGTCAATTATTGGTATATATAGGGATTGAATATAACCAAATTCATGCATATGAGAATGATTGCATTTTATACAGAGACAACTACAAAAGCCATCAAGAATGTCATGTATGCAAGCATAAGAGATATCGTACAGATCTACAGAGTGCTCCAGTTCCAACTAAGGTTTTAAGGCACATGCTAATTATACCTAGACTTCAACGAATGTTTTGTTGCAAGTCACTTGCACAGTTGATGGATTGGCATGCGAAGAATAGGAGTAAAGATGGGTTCATGCGAATTCCAGCAGACTCCAAAGCAATGAAACACATAGAAGATAAATGGCCAAGAAAATTCAAAGATGAACCATGTAGTATCAAGTTAGGCCTTGCAATTAATGGAGTGTGCCCTTTCTCATTCCTAAGCCCAAATTACATTGTTTGGCCAGTTGGATTGATAGTATACAATATCCCCCCATGGATGAGTGTTAGAAAGGAGCACCTTATGTTAAGTCTCATTGTTCCAGGAAAACGACAAGTGAAAAAAATGGATGTTTATCTAGCGTTGTTTATTGATGAGATGCAATTGTTATGGAAAGGAATAACAATGTATGACATATCACGTCCTCCATCAAATAGGTCATTCATGTTTTATGGTGTACTATGTTGGACAATTCACAATTTCCTGGGACTTGGCGTATGTTCAGGTACAAAACTTATTTTACATATTTGCACATGATATTTAATTTTCAGTTCATTTTGCATAGATCCATTATAATGTTTTTTTCCTCTAAACATTAGTTATTGAAGTGTAGGGATTCAAACAAAGGGGGTTTGCGCATGTCCAAGATGTGCAGAACATTTTCAGAGGAACTTCTCTAAATATCTATACAAGTTTATTTATGCAAACAACAAGGTCTTTCTACCAACAAAACATAAGTTCAGGACTCGCCTCAAGAATCAGTTTGATCGGAAAATTGAAAGAAAAGGCCCTCCCAAGGTTATGGGTCTAGTTGATTGGATTCAAAAGTATGAAGATGTTGAACAAAAAAATTGGAGAACATTTGTTTTTCCAGGATCCATCAATTGAAGAACCAAAATAAGTTATGGTTGATATGCCACGAGGAATGAATAGAAAATCCATATTTTATGATCTACCTTCTTGGAAGGATCCATTGGTATACCATCTATTAGATCCTATGCACATATTCACAAATGTCACAGATTCTATATATAGACATATATCAGAAAAAGATAAAGACACTTTATCTTCAAGAAGAGACATTGCTCTTTCACGTACCAAATTTGATAGAAGACATTTGTGGCCAAATAGAGAAAATGAAACTTATGCAGAAGCTCCATGGATTTTGAAAAAGAAAGAGCTAGATAAACTAAAAAATGTTATCAGCACAATAAGAACACCTATTGGCTATGGCTCACCATTGAATAAAGATTTCAGTTGATGGACATATCACTAGATTTAAAACACATCATTTCCATAATTTTATGAAGGTATCCACATAACTTAATTGTTATTGTTATCTTATAATTACCATATTTTTTTATGATATTTCATATTTAAAATAATGAACTAATCTCATTTTATTTGATAATTTGATAGCATATCATGCCCTTGGCAATTAGTGGGGATTCATGCCTTACCATTGATTTGAGGAGTGCCATAAGTCGATTGTCAGCATTTACAAGGTATGTGGCATGAAATGTGTATGTAAGAGAAAGCTGTAATACATTGCATTTTTTAATGTCAGTAGTTGTTACATTGCATTTACCAATATTATATTAGGTGGGTGTCCTCCAAGGAGATAATGAGAGTGAATTACGAAGATGGAAGAATGAAATTGCAGAAAGTGTATGTTTATTGGAAAAGGAGCTCCCTACAAGTTTCATGGACCTTCAAGTTCATCTACTTATACACCTAGTAGATGACATTGAAATGGAGGGTGTTGTATCAACAGGGTGGATGTTTTTCTTTGAGAGGTATATGAGAGCACTAAAAATATATGTTTGACAAAAGGCACATCCAGAGGGTTGCATGGCTGAAGGATATGTATTGAATGACGAATTTTTCTTTCTATGTGAATTCCTTGGTAAAGATTATGAAGATGGTCCACGAATATGGGATGAAGCACGTGCAACAAATATTATAGATGGAGAGAAACCTCAATATAACGGTGTTCAAGTAGAAGTTGGTGAGTAAAAGCATGATCAGTGTGGTTATTTTTTCATTCATTTACTCTATATTTTTCAAAAATATAATAATGGCATTTGCAATTTGAAAATGTACATGTCGATTTTCAATAGGTGTTGATGAATGCATTGTGCTTGACAAGTTCGTTCTTTACCACATGGATTGTATGAATAAATGGATTGAATTGTATGAAAAGAAAAGGGAAGAAGTTTTAGAAGCAAGGAGACAATTTAACAGATCAAACCCAAGGAATACACCACTTCCATGGATATGTCTAGGGAATGGGGAAAAGATTGCACATTACAATGGGTTAGTGAACAAATTCAAAAGCAAATAGATGAAGAAGGAAATGATGCAAACATAACAAAAGATGAGATAAACATGTCTAGAGGATGTGAAAGAAAGGTACATTTATAAATCTCACAAAATATTTTTTTACAAAACATTGTTGACACTATTGACTATTTAATAATGCATGTATAGTTGTTTTTTTTAGTTGAACTAAAACAAATGGTCTGATGCAGCTGAGGAGATATCCTACAATGTGGGCACATGGTTGACACTATCGTGTGGAAAGAATAGACTTAAAAAGACGCTTCTTTGATTGTGGTGTCATGGTTGATTTCAAGCAATCAAGTCAAGCAAGTTCAAAAGATAAAAGTATTATTGAAGGGAATCTTCAGTATGTTGGAAAAATACAAGAAATTATAGAGTTGGATTATCGATCTTTCAAATGCTGTATTTTTAAATGTAGATGGTATGAGGTATTTGAGAGGACGTGAAGACATGATACCCATAGTGGATTACTTTCTATAGATTCCTTGAGGTACCTACCAGAAGTCAAGGAGCCCTATGTCTTACCAATTCATTGTGAGCAAGTATTGTTATCAATATAACATAACTATAATCACAAGAATCAATGGTTATATAAAATATGTTAATTCTTAGTTCATTATTAATATAAATGTACATATTAATTAAACATTATACTAACATGTCTAATATATGATTACGATTCATGTGCAGGTGTTTATGTATGAAGATATTCTGGATCAAAAGTGGATATTTGTCATGCATTATGATCCAACATTAAGACATGTATTTGATGATGCCTTGATGAATATCGACCAAAACAATGATATCCAACCAATTCTAGCTGAGAGATTAGAGAACAATGAAGAAATGACCACCCATGGTGATGTTCAAACATAAGAAGATGAAGATGAAGATGAAGATGTTCAAGCACAGCATGACAACAATTTTCATGCCATTAATCAACATGATCCAGAGCTAGATGATCTAGAGCTAGATGAGAATCAAGATGGTGCAAATCAATTGGATGATATGGAGTTAGAAGAAAGTGAAGACGAAGATGATTATAATACCACTTTAGCAAGATGGTGTAGAAAGAATAATATAAAAAACTTACAGGACCATGTAAACATTGATAAGGAAGCATTGGATGACATATATGTTGATAATAATGTAAAAGAAGACTTCTAATTTTACAGGATTTCTAATCCATATTACTTGAATAATTATGATCTTATGTCCAAAGCTTTGAAATTGTTTTTTTAGCACATGGATTTAGTAATTTTGAATTAGTTTCTTGATTTAGAATTTTTCAAAAGGTTGCTTCTTGACGACTCTATACTTAAATGTACATGGAAATCACTATTCAAAATAGTCATTTTATAATGGGCTTAGCAAATGTTATTTTTGTTTCAATTTATTTTAACCACGTGTTCCCCTTTTTTATTATGCATTCTTCAATAATGAAATGTCAATGATTGTTTAATTAATATTACACACACTATTGAATAATTATATGAACTTTACTATAGTAATGTTCCATCTTGCACTAATGAACAATGTTGACAAGGTAGATAACTTAGTTTATCATTAGCATTTTTCCAATTAATGTGGTTATATATAGTAGCTAATATTTTGTAATAAATTTACCACATCCAACTTATCATTGAAATGATGTTGAGGACAAGTGCCATTAAGGTCACTCAAATGCTATTAAGGTCACTCAAATGTTGTCGAGGACAAGGGAATGTCAACATAAAGTACATCATACATTGCATCATCATCATTGTTCACATCGTCAAAATCAACATCAACATCAATAAGTACATCACCAACAACATCATGGTCATCATCGTCCTCATCAACAAATACATCATCAACCACAACATTGTCATCATCATTGATAGGTTCACTCATATGCCATTATGGTTAATCATCAGTGGTCACCATTTCGATCCACGTCATGTTGTTACAATCACTCAAATGCCATTAAGGTCACTAAAATGTCATCGACAATAACTAAATGTCATTACAACCATTTAGGTGATATTAATATGTCTCTCATATGGCATTATGAACATTTAAGTTCCATTAGGATCAACCAACATCTAGAAGTATTATGACATGCATCTTCATCGTGGACATCGACGTTGTCATCATCATCATCATCATCATCAAGTCCATATGGTACATCAACATCATCTTGATCACCATCCTCATCATCATCCTCATCTTCAACATTAAGTACATCATTAACAAAATCACCATCATCATTGTCATTATAGTCACTCATATGCGATTAGTGTTCTTAATCACTCATCGCCATTAGGATTCATGTCATGTAATTGTTAAGGTCATTTATATGTCATTACAGTCATTTCGATGATAATAGGGTCATTTAAATGTTGTTACAACCATTTAGGTGCCATTAGAATCAATTAGGATCCAAAAGTGCTACCACACACATAATCATTGTTGACATACACGTCGTCGTCATCATCATACAATAAATCAACATCATTGTCGTCATCGTATCCATCATCAATATAATTGCAATAATATTGAGCAAGGAACCCTACTACCTCACAGGAATGGATGATATAGTCTTATACTTATCAAATCATATCCATACACTCCATCATACTTATCGTAATGCATCATCGTCATGTTGTTAGGGCCAAGCAGATGCCATTAGGGTCTATCAAATGTTGTTGGGGGCACTCAAATGCCATTAGAGCAATTTAGGTGCATTAAGGTAATTTACCCCTCATTAGAATTAATCAATATCCAAAAGTGCCATGATTACAATCATTTAGGTGCCACTATGATAAATCAAGATCCAAAAGTACTATCGCATGAATCATGATCATTGACATTGACACTGACATTGATCACTGACATTGACATTGTTAAATTTGATGTTATGTCGAACATTTTGCAAACACAATTCCTAGCTCTAAACCTAGTGCAATTCTTAGTGCTATTCCAAACATTTTTTTGGAGGCTATTCTAGGTGTTATATGGGATGCTTTTTTGGACGATAATTGGGACGTTAATTGGGATGCAAATTGGGACGCTAATTGTGATGCTAATTGGGACTATAAAATGGGATGCTCATTGTCGTCCAAAATAGCGCCAAATTTTAAATTGGGACGCTAATTGGAATGTTAATTCGAATGCTACATGGGACGGAAATTTGGATGCCAAATGGGACGCTAATGATCCGTCCAAAATAACGCCAACTTTTAACTTGGGACACCAATTAAAGTCCAAAATAGCGCCAACTTTTAAAAAGGGACGCAAATAATGCCATTAAAAGCGCCATCCCATGCAAAAGCGTCCACTTTGTCCAAAAAATGATGAAAAATACACTAAAAATGATAGTGGATGCTAAAAAAGAAGCTAAAAGAGAAGCTAATCACAGGATTTTGTTGTAGTGAGGCAAGGAAAGATGCATGCAGATGAAAGTGAGAGGAAAAGAGAAAAGTTTAGATAGAGTTGTCAGTGATCACCTTGGGTGAAGGCTCTAAAGAATGGAAACATAAAATAGCACAGAGTTGCCAGTGAGCATCTTGCAGATGTTAGGCTTTATATCAGAACTACCAATGAAGCATAAGAGAATGCTAGGTTCTAAATAATTTACTCCTTTTAGATACTGTTGGCAACTTGAAGCTGCAGGAGAACTAATTTAAACCTAAGGGTCTGGACAAGGGGGTGGAACCCAAACAAAGCTTGTTTGTTGCAAGATTCCAGAGGCAGGGTGGTGTGTAGCTGTTGACACTACCATTACCAGATTTCATAGATATGTTTCTTAAAACAAATTCCTGCTTTCAGTTATAGTTCCAAAGGAAAATCTTTGTTATTATTATGTATATTTCTATATAATCATGTGCTAGATTTTATACTGTTTCTGTCTACTTTTATTTAATTATAGTGACATTCTGGTTATTTCTGGTTTATACATTCATATAGTCGTAGACTAGGGTTTATTACTTTATTATTCTTTTCTATTTTATTCATGTTTACAAGCTTTAAGTAAACAATAGTTAAAGTGATTTGCACTATAGTTACAGTCAACAGAATGTGATATGGGTATTATTTCTTATTATTAACAACAATTATTTATGATGGACATTAACATAATTAAAGGGAAACAATACAGTTAGGTATTATGACTAAGAAAACAGTTTAATGATAATAGAAAGATTCATTGTAGCATCAATATCACTAAAATAAATAATATTAAGATACAAAAATATTATTTAGGTTTAGTAACCTCTTCTTTTTGCAACAACCCTTGACCTAAATACTTTTAAAAACCCTAACCCTAAATGTGGTTGATTAAAGTTTTTAAACGCAAATAAAGATTAAACCGAATGCCAATACAAACCCTAACAAATCTTTTCCATTATGGAGAATCATAAATCCAACAAGAAAACAAAACCCCTTTACGACTATGAACTACAGATCTTTTGGAAATGAGGAAAAGCATTCTAAGGAAGAGTTAGGTTAAATTAAAAACCGAGAAGGCAACATATAATTATGTAAATCATTAAACTACAAACTCAAAAAACAATACAAAGTTTATAACATAGATCAGTATTTGTGGCATTTTAATGCCCATAATATTAAATAAGTGTTCTGGAAAATTACCAAGCCACATGGCTGTAAAACTTAAACCCTCGTTGGACAGCTTTCATAAACATCCAAGCCAGATAAAACTCATCCATACATAGTAGTCACTCTCAACAATGTATACAAACGAAACGGTCGTGTTAACATAACATATCTCCTTCAAAAGAACAGACTGGAGAGAACCAGGGTTTAAAAGCAAAACTTACATGGAAAACAAAGTGCTAAGCTGTTACATCCAGGCCTGGAAATATGGGTTTTGTTAAGACTGTTAGTCCATGAGGAGGGTATTACTAATAACTAAAACATTTAGTAACTTAATTAATTAAGAAATCTATTACCTATGTGTTGGTAAATATGTTGGAGTTCGACAGAGTAGCAGTATTGTTGTGTATGTAGAAGGACTGTATCGTCGGATGACTAAACGAGTACCCAACTTCATAAGAGATAACCAAGTCTAAGTCGAATAAACACATTGTAAACAACTTGAGCATTGATAGTTTGAAGCAAACCTGGTTATGGTTCATGTTTTCCAACTGTGTTGTAGCAAAACCACATCGCAACTAGTGAACTAAGGAAAACTCTTCATCCAACCACAAAACCATTTTAAAAGTCAACTAGTTGATAATGCTATTCAGTTGTATCCCACTCTCGATGTGAAGGGATTATAAACATCAATTAAATTTTCTTAAAGCTAACTTTGGCTATAGTTCGAAAGCGATAGGGTATTTCTTTAACATTGTTGGAACTATTACCTTGAAGGATGTCTTTTGTTTAACTCTAAAGAGGGATAGAATACCTGCAAGAAAAATGAAGGTTAGCCATAGGGCCAAGTAAGTTTTACATTTAAACCTAGGTATCTTTACTAGATCTCCTATAAGGAAGTCTCTTTTTTTTCTTGAACAAGAACTTCATACTTCATGTGTAAGGAATTTTTCTTAAAAACAAGGGTTTAAGCTCTCAAGCCTAGGACTAATTCAAAAAGTATGTTAAGCCCAGTAATAGGATAACTCTAAAAAGAATTTTTATTTTTTTATGGTAAATGATGTTAATTATTTCAGGTACATTACAATTATTTTTTTCTTCGTGATTAATGTGATCATTCCAGTTGAACCAAATTAAAAATGAAATATTAGCCCTAAGGAAATCTGTATTATTACGATTACAATCTATTTGTTGATGTTCTTATTAATTTTTTGCAAAAAAAAAATTTGCATCAACCACAACCTTTGTTTTAACTCTTTTTTAAAACATAAAACTCTTAGAGTGTTAAGTTTAAAATATTAATATTAAATCAAGTTTTTAAATCTAATATTCTTCTTTAAGTTTAATATTAGCTTCTTATGGTTTCATATTATTCATTTACCAAATATGGTTCCCTAGTAATAATATTTTTTTCTCATCATTATATATCATTAATAAGATTATACTCTTATTAAAATTTTATATCTACAAGTAAAATTTCTTGAGATGGTCATTTTCACATTATAACAATTTAAAAACTAACATGGCGTTAAAATATCACTTTAAAGCTAAATTTTAAAAAAAATCAACTGCTTTAGGTTAAATTTGATAACCAGATTCTAACTAAACCACATTAATCATTGTTTTAGATCTTTTCAAACTTCTCAAAATATATTTTAGAGGTAGTAGTATTGTATTGGTGACTCTTCAAACTTTTAAAAATATTTTTTGATTTTAAAATATTGATTTTTATTGCAAATCACGCGGAATAATTAATATGCTTCACCCTAGAGTTCTAAAATTTTACATTTCAAGGCTCTCTGTCACACTAACTACTTAACCTCTTATCATTCACTCCTCACCATCATATACAAAAACACTGAAATCCCGTATAAATCCTTTCTCGTAAATCCCTTGTAATAACCGCCTGATATTTAAAACCATAAAATTAAAACATTCAAATATTATAACCATATTCAAACATTACTATCATGTTGAAACTGGAGTTAGGGTTGTTTGAAGGGGTTTAAACATATTCTTCATTTGGGCGCAAATAAAAAATTGCAAATAATATATCAGTTCTCCATTTGTTGCAATGAAAAATATATCAACTAACTATATAATGCAAATAATACTTGTGCTATCTAGATATCATTGTAATGCAAATAATACTTGAGCTATCCAGATAATTGATAATTAATGATATAATACAAATATTACATGCCAATTCACTGCAACAATATTATCATTTTCAGTGGATGCACAGACTGTAACAATATGGATTAATACCTAGAGGATACAGATAATTAATGACCTAATACAAACATTACGTTCCCTCCCGATCACTCCAACAATATTATAATTTTCGATGCTTCTAGAGACTACAAGAATATGCATAAATACATGCGCCATCCACTGCAACAATTAATTTGTGGGGATATATAACTAATTTGGGTAGGTGACAAATTGATTTACATAGGTAATAAGAGTATTAACAGATTGCCATAACAATATGATATCAATTACCACAAATATTACCTGCATAATCAAATATATGAAGTGATATCCCTTCGTGTATCATCCATGGCACTGTGAAATAATATGCATGGATACCCCATAGCATGATAATCCACGACGACCTGCCTTTCAACTACACATATTATGTTGAAGACGTGATTTTAATGACAAACTGGGTGAGTATTGGATTTGATAGAGGGGAAAGGGTTCGCACCTTGAGAGATTCGATCCCTCTCAACGCTTGGTATAGCCACCTTTAAAATGAAGCTATGCTAGTATATGAAGCAGTCAAATTAAATTTCTAAAAATAAGTTTCTAGGTAGATAGTTATTACAATCTTTAATGTAAGTCGATAACTTCTAAGAGAAGCAAATTTTAATCTATGTATATGTAGAAGAACAAAAAATGAAACACATAGAGAAGTGTGTAAGCGTGCTGAGAGAGGAGAAGAAGAAAGGAAAACTCTGTGGAGAGTTCAGGAGCTCAAGCTCTGTGTTTTTTAAAAGTGTTGAGTCAAAGCTCGGTAAAAGGTGAAACATCCTTGTAAATTTCCAAGTTTGTATTTGTCGCTATAATTCTTTGTTATGTCACGACAATATATATATATATATATATATATATATATATATATATATAGTTTATGGTTGAATGCATGTTTTATTTGTGTCGTGCATCTTCTTCAGATTACTTGAGTGAATGTTGTTTACATTTGCAGTCTTGTGAACGATAAAAATAAATCCATAAATATTTCACACTGTAAAAGCTTGAGTTTTTATCCACGGAGTGCTTGACACAAGTCTTACTTAATGTTTGATTATATGATAGTGTGAGTCTGTCACAATATAGTTGTGTCAAGGTTTATTCCAAGTTACGGGTCGATGAAAAGTGTTTTTCATATTATAAGTCTTTAGCCTGTTTTTTTTATAAAGTTCTACTAAAAGTAGTCCAGTGGAAGTGGGAGTTGGTCGCAACCAAAAGTGTGTCACCGTAAAAGCCGATCCATGTTAAGTGGGTGTTTGTAGAGGTAAAAGTGTGTCGGATCAAGAGTCTATAAAAAAATGTCTTGACCATAAGTGAAGTCTTTCGTAGACTTAACTGTCTAAGTAAATCTCCCTCGCAGTAAAACATGGTAGCAGATGGCAAGTATTTTGGTCGCAAATATTTTGGTCGAAGTAAAAGGTGGGGTTTCCAAGGTAGTGTGTCACAACCCCAAAAATAAAAATAAAATAAAATTTATGACTACCCGATAACTCAAGTTAACTGTCACAGCAGTCATCCCCAATACACTTTCATAGATTGCATTCTGATGTCATCTGGTTATTTGCTAAGTCATGTTCTATGCAATTTATTTTTTAATACAAAATATTCTATTCAATGTTTTAATGCAGAAATCAATAAGGCATATTGGACAGTTTAAGTAGAAACCCTATTTTCATGAGTTAAAAAAGAGAAACAAAACCATTTTAAGAAGCATCGCTTAACTTGTGCTCAAAATATTTTTATAGATATAAACTAGCCACTATTTCGGTTAAAATATAAACCCGAGCTACACATAACCCAACCTAAAACCTAACTCTAAAGAATTTTAGAATATGCATACTATAAAAAGAGGTGCCATGTTTGAGGACTTCATGTGAGATCAAGTTATCTCTTGCACAAGGTGCTAGATGTTCTTTCAGGTTATGTTAACTTGTCACATAAGTAGTCAAAGCTTTGAGTATCCTTATGCAACTATCGAACCTTGAAGCTTGCTCGCCACCAATATTGATCGTTACTATGAAAATAGATCAGGCTTCGTGACTCTTTCGCCACCAAAACTGACTAGATCAATTCTATACAAAGAAAATACATCCAAACTCTTTCACTTTTCACTTTTGGCAGGAACTTGGCTACTATACAGCCCCACTTGTTTAATTTGGTTTGGGTAGAATCATCTTAAATAAAAACATGCAATAACTGAAAGCTTATCTTTCATTATTTTGAATACAATCTTGAAGAAAACAAAATGTAATTCCATTGCATAACCTAAAGCTTTTCTTTGTTTTTCATTATTTTGAATACAATCTTGAAGAAAACAAAATGTAATTCCATTGCATAACCTAAAGCTTTTCTTTATTTATTTTCAAAACTATTTTAAAGAAAAGATAATGCAATTTCTCAATGTAAAATCCAAAAAAATCATAAAGGTGATAGTTCACGTGGAAATTTCATAAAGGTAATAGTTCACGTTGAGCTTAACAATTTATTTCATTGGCCATCACAAGTTACATTATGAGAAATTATTAAGGTTCATTTGTTAAGCCAGTATTAATTTACTTTAGTGTTTAGTGTTTTCCCATGAGACCCATTAATATCAATTGATTACATATGACAATGAAATAAAGGAATTCCTTTTATATATTAATGATTTTTTTTGCTGACCTGACCTCATTGCTAGTTTAAGTGTTAAAAATGAAATTTTCAATATTTTAAGATTTTAAATCTATATTAATAGAAATTATTGATGTTTTTTTATAGCAAAAACTCATCTAATGAATATGTCTTTCAAGTACCAACTCATCTATTTCAAGTTTTGTAAAGTAAATTGAATAATTTGATTTTCTCTTTTGCCTTTTAACGAAATGTGACCCTTTGCTTAGTGTTTTCATTCTTATTTTGATTCATACTTCATCCATTTATTTTACTCCAATCTAATCATTTTCATGGAATTCGAATCAAATCTATGAACTAATCTCTCAATTTTAAAACATATAATTATTTGAAATTTATTTGATGTTTCACTAATGACAAATGCCAAGTTTAAATGGTTTATGAAAAAATAGAATAAAAAAATGTTTGTGGAGAAGATATTAATAGTATCTCCATATATATTCTAGACAACTAGATAATGAAGAGATAGATGGCCCTTATTCTCATCTCTTCGTGCTTCATTTCAATAATGATTGCCCAAATTTCTAGACACGAAAAAATATGGCTTAAGTTAAGTATGAATGTAAATTATCTTCGTGCTTCATTTCAATAATGGTCGCCCAAATTTCTTAACATAACAAAATATGGCTTAAGTTAAGTATGAATGTAAATTGTTTGGCATTTAGAAGGTAAAGCTCAAGTTTAAAGCACTTAGAGACTTATTGGTCAACCATAAGGGAAAAGAGTAAACTTTCAAAAAATCAAATATGTAAGATTTTTATAGATCCTTTAAGCATATATATGGAAGGCTAGTTGTTAAAGACAATGTTTATCTCATGAGTTGTTGGAGATTCTCTGCCTATTTTGGTGTGTGGTTGAGATATTACCTCAACCTCTCTTAGCTATCTTTAGAATAAGTTAGATCTGATAACAATTCTCTCAACTCTATAATTTAGAGGCATTACAGTAAATATATTGTATTGTAATAGATTTAAGTTGTGTGTTACAATGGCTCCTCTCTCCAATTCTAATTTGGTATCAGAGTTGGACTGGGGAAAACTAGTAAGAAAGAGTTTTATTATTCTTCAAAGCTCAAAGAGAAATATATTACAACAGACTCATACCAGCAAAAAATTGCATCAACTTATCCTAGAAATGTGCCTCATCCCTCTCGAAAATTGTGCCACTTACAACAATAAATGTTGTACTAACAGTTCTTGATTTTTGTGCAGACTTCCTATAGGAGATGACTAGGACTGTACTGATTCTTCTTCGGCAAAAAACCACTACAACACTGTGTCGAACTCTTGCCTCGATTTCTGTGCACAAGACTGTTGTACGACCAATAAGGAATAATGTTGTATGACCCTCACAAATTTGTATAGTACAAGTGTATTTATTGTTGTACTCTTTCTTGGGATATGTGACCTCTTTTCACCTAGAAAAATGCACCCCTTTCATTGTTGTATGGACAATATTAACTGAGCTGTCATTTTCCTTGGAATGTGTGCCCTGCAATTCTCTTGCTCGTGTCCACTCTAAAAAACCCTCTCTTGGAATTCGTGTCATTCCCATTCTTCAAAGACTCTCTTCTTGGAATTCGACCCACCTTGAGAATTGTGCCTCTCCAAAAATTCTCTTCTTGGATGCTTGCAAATGAAGTCTCATTTCTCTTTTATTTTCATCATTAGGGTAACTTACTTGACTTTTCGAATTCCACAGTTGAGATTAAATCTTGATATCGAGATCCATGGCAAAGATCTAATCTCAAGTTCACTTAAGTTTCCTAAGTGAACTATACACTAAATCTTTTCTTTTTGAATAGTCATTTTTCCCTAAATATTATAAAAGTACACTTTATGACTTAAAGTCACTTTATAAACATAATAAAGTGCAACTCACTTTTAAATCATAAAGTCACATAAAAAAAGTACTTTAATAAATGCTCTTTAATAAAGTCATCTAATGACATTAAATGAGATTTCACATCACCTCGGACTCCTGCACCTAAGCACCTAATGGAGTACCTCCGAGCTACAAAATGCTAACAAAAGTGATTTGTTAATGGAGTTCGTTATAAGGCCATGCTCCACACTACTTTAGTGTAATTGGTTACTAGTTCTATATATGTTTATAATTTATATAAGATTTATTTCCATGTAAATACTAACTAATTTCTAGCTGTGTTTATAATTTTTTTATTTTATTTTATTAAATCCCTTTAACAAAATTGATTGACTTAATAGATTCTTTCTCCTTTCGTTTACTCTTGTCATCTATCTATATATTGAACATTTCCTATTCATTTGCAACAATTGTCTTTGTATTTTCTAGAGTTGTTCTACTTCTACCTCAAGAATGGATCAAGTGTTCACCATAAATATTGGGAACCAAAATATGATGCACAATTTCACATAAACTACACGCTACAGTATGTTATACTGCAAAAACCTACAATCTGAAATTAACGAAAGATGTTTGGAATTTAGTTCTTGGTGCAACTATACTCCAAGATCAACAGTAAAATATAATGATGATTGATGTTGACAACACCCTGATCATGACAAAGGATTGACAAGCTCTGGATAGAGAATCCATTATCAAATCTTAATTCCAATACACCTTTACATGCACTTCTTCAAAATCACCAAAGCAAACAAGAGTTTGAAGCTCTTGTTTTAAAACTACAATCTCCAAAACACCTTCACACAAACCCCTTTGAAACCATTGAAACAAACAAAGCTTCAAACAAGCTTAAGAATGTTGTCAAAAAAATAGTGTCAAAGGGATCTACAAATGTTGCCAAAAGAAAGTCTCCAAAGACAATGGCAAAAACAATTTGCAGCAGAAAGTGATTCAACAAAAATGTTATTCAAGCAAAGATTGACAATGCTCATAAAAAATGCTTCAAACAAGCAACCCAAAAGAGTTGGCCATGCACCAAGGAGAACAAAAACTCAACAAGTTTTTTAAAGAGAACCTGCCACAGGATGGTTTTCCCCTCATTGAAGTGTTTTAAGCTCTTTTTCCTTTTTATTACTATCCGTCGGATCTTTTCAAATACGTTAATAATCCACCATAGTATGGACTATGAAGCATATAGTGTATTTTCAAACATATAAAGCATAGATTCTGTCAGAGAAGGAAATATTTTAACATCCGCAAGGCTAAGAATAGCCTATGGGACAGACCAACTCGCACGTTGTTTTCTGCAATTCAATCCTTTGTCTGTTCAACTTGATGATGAGTGCCCCCAGTTTTTCCACAGTCCCCTCATTAAATAAATCATCCCAAGATTTATCCACCAAGACATTTGCGTACCTGTCCCTATTGTCCTTAAAGGCTTCACACTCTAAAATGAAGTGTTTTTTTGTCTCCACTTCACCAGCGGTGCAAAAAATACACACTCTTTCTGCCCAAGCTTCTTTTGGCCTTTTCCAGTGCCCGGTCTCACAACAGAGTTGATGGGAATTAGTTCTTAATTGACCAATGAGAATTTTGGCTTTCCAAGGTATATTGCCCCTATGTACGCCTTTTGACGTTGATCATAGGTAGGGTTAAACTCTTCAATATAATACTTTCTCTTTCTCCCTAGCTCTTTATCCCAAGTTCGTTTGTGGAACTTATTGATAACAAAAGCCTTTATTTCTTTACTATTTGTAGGACACGTGCTCAAGCACATATCCCACTTGCTAAGCCATTTAATATTTTGCTGCATCCAAGTCTTCTTTCTTTTGCACAATATGTCATTGAAGACAACCTTAGGCCATCTACCTTCTTCCATTTGCTCAACTCTTTTTAGATATCTTATGAGTCTCACCATAGCAATTGCTTCAATAGAAGCCACCCCCATTTCACTTAGCATGATTTCGTATGGCACTGAACCCTTAATTTTGAACTTGCTTGTGATCATGTGTTTTTGAATCTTTTCTATTTGCTTCCACTGTAAGTCAGAGGTACTGCTGGCCTAAACTTCACAACCATAGAGAACAACCGGGATCACTAAGAGCCCAAAAAGGGTTTGCATAGTTTTCCAGTCCCATAACTCTGCCTCTCTGCACCTATTTTGGAAAGCATAAAACGCTTTCCAACCTCCCAGAGTTTTTTTTTTCCTGCAGCCTTCCCAACTCAAACTTTGTTGAAGTCGATTCCGAGGTACTTGTAATCTTCCACTACTTCAAGGGCATTGTCTTCAAAGTAGAACTTATGTTGTTTATGTTTTTTTTTACTAGAAAAAACTACCACTTTCGCCTTGCTAGTATTTACTTGCATCCCAACTATTCTACAAAAGTGCTCAAGGGAAATCAAGTTCTCTTGCAAGCCAAGATCAGACTTAGCAATCAAAATAAGGTCATCTGCATACAAAAGAAGCCTTATCACATACTCACCCATGAGAACGCCATCCCCGCCCTCTAGGTTTAACCACTCTTCAAGTTTGTCAATATATAAGCCAAAAAGGGTAGGGGATAATGGGCACCCTTGCTTGACCCCAATATTGCTTCTGAAACTTTCAGAGATACCATCTGATGTTCTGATTTTGACTTTGACCTCCTCATATAGCCTGTGAACAGCTGCTCTAAGATGTATAGGAATCCCAGGTTCCTCCATTTTGTGGCATAGTTTATCCCTGGGAACCGTATCAAAATCTTTTTTGAAATCTACAAAGCAACAAAAGGCTTCCCCTTTTTTCTCCCACACTTTTTCAATGATGTGCCTTAAAGTAATACCATGGTCCACCATGGAATGTTTAGGTCTAAAACCTGCTTGACCTTTAGCACGCATGCCCCTTTCTTCCACCCACTTGCTAATTCTATTTTCTAGCATGCTTCCAAATAGCTTTGCAAACAAGGGGTTTATCATTATGGTCCTATAATTGGAGGGATCATTGACATCCTTGTTCTTGAAAAGACGAATTGCGAGGCTAGTTGTCCAATCTATAGGGAATTCCTGCTGAGTGATGTTGTTGAAGATTCCTGTAATGTGAGGTGCAAGAGTTTTTGAACCCCACTTTAGATATTCAGCTTGAAGTTCTACTAAATCTTTGGTTTTTCCAACACCCAACTTCTTAATGCCCACCTCAATCTCTTGCACAGTGAAAAGCTTAGTATGAAATCTGAACTAAAAGAAATTGTTTTTCAAAAATCACACTGTTCGCGCTGAGCACCGAAAGCGCCAAGGTCCCACAAGGTTAAAACGCGTTTCTTCGTAATCTTCCCTCCAAAAAACATTTAATAAAGGGAAAGGATGCGTTTGCTAATCGACGTCCTGTAGAAGAGCACCACGCTCCCTGAGAACCACCAGTCGATGAAAAAACCTATAGAGAGCTCCGCTGGCCACCATTGGTGGAATGATGTACCTTAACAATTTATCAATTTTACTCAAATAATAGTACACGTAATCAAGGTGATTGATGACGAAATCAAGAAATATTCCCTTGGCTGTGATCTTAGTTAGTAAACCAAAATTCGAATCCAAAACCTAAAAAAACTCAATGATCATTTGGGAAAAGTTAATTTAAAAAAATGGCTGAAATTCGAGAACTCCTTTGAGATATACTCCCCATGGGTTTCAAATTTCATTATGTGGTATGTTAGGTAATCAATATGTTACGGAGGACTCCTTGATTCTTCCTGAATAGCAGGCCTCCATATTTTCCAGGTGGGAAAAAACTCCTTTGAGCAGCAAGATATGTACTAGGCATGGACATTTGAAAAATACACCACCCTTGTCAAGCCTTTAAATCACTGGATATAACAAGCTACTGTACTCCTTATCGGAAGCACTTTATGAGCTAAACCACACCATAATACGACTCCATTGGTGTCAACTTCCCAGCAGGATCATTGTGAGTACCTAGCTCCCCTAAAAGAGGTCAGTTTTTTGTTTCAAAGAGAGATAGGATCTCCCTGATTATTGGCAAAGACAAACCTCAAACCTCTTTTTAGAAAAAAATGATCATCAACAGAATTTTTAGGCAATAATAACAAAACAAGGTACATCGCATTTTCATCTAAATCAATTTTCTACGTCTATGAAAGCAAAAGCAACTGCAAAGATGTCAAAATAAGATTGAATGTTCAGCAGTTCAATCAATGGACCAAGCTTGCAGCACAGAGAAAGAGTGCATCCCTCTGAATAAGCGACCAAAATAGGTTCCCACCAATACAAAGGATTTGCAAGCGCTGGTCAATAATAATCT
Source organism: Pseudotsuga menziesii (assembly GCA_001517045.1). NCBI lineage: Eukaryota > Viridiplantae > Streptophyta > Pinopsida > Pinales > Pinaceae > Pseudotsuga > Pseudotsuga menziesii. The sequence goes on along the minus strand of LPNX010499608.1, from coordinate 562,684 downwards.
TCTCTAGGTCTGACATGGTCTTGCTGTAACCAACCGAGAAGTTGGATCATCTAGCATCAGCAACTCAACGACCACGGCACTTTCTGGGGAAGCCCTATATTTCAGTCCTGGCTCAAATAATCCTGACATGGAGATATGTTTTAAATGGGAGGGAAGGAAAAATATGTAATTAAATAAGCGACTAGTTTGTAATGCCACAAACAAAAAATAATAATTATCAACTTATTCACAAACCATACCAGGACTAATTTTCCGATTCCCATACAAAGCCTTAGCAAGTGGATTACTAGCCCATCGGTTGACAGCAGTACGATTAGTTGGCTGAAGTCCAAGCAAATTCCCACTTCTTGATAGTGTTACCTGTCACACAATAAGGGTTTAGAGCCTAGACAAATACCAACAAGGATTGAAGGATCCAGTAAAGTACATTTAAAGGCATATATTTTATATTAATGCAACGGATAGCACCGTTACAAGAGGACTTGATTGTGAATTTCCTATAATGCCAAATATGATATAAGCTGCAAGAGACAACTTGGTTTTCGTCAGTACTTCAAAGGTGAAGCTCGTTGAAAACATTAAGTTTGCAAGGACACTTTCAAGCTAGAAGCTCCTAAACCTTAGTTACAATAACCATTATGTAACTAATATCATAATAGCAAATAGGTATGGCTAAACTATCAGGATAAACTATCATCGAGTCCCTTGGTGTTACCAACCAGTATTTCCACTGGTGGTTACTGCTGTCCATCCCAAAAACCAGGGAAGAGAAGGCAAATCAGCCGAGGTGGGGGAGGGGAGGGAGCTGGAGGAGGGGAGCGGGGTGGGTAAGCAGGGATCGCTGGCAAGGTACCAGAGTCCTCAGTTGGAATGCCTAATACACAAGTGAGGGACTATATTTCTCTGGGTAAAAACATACATATGACTAAATTTAAATACACTAAAGATTGATAAGATGCAGCAAGGTACTACACCTACTAAGATACCGTTGTATCAGCATCATTATTTACATAAATAAAATTCATTTCTACTTGAATCACATTTTAGAAAATACTTTACTTTCATGAAAGTACTACACCTGTTGAGGTTACTACATAAAAATATCCTTTTATTGATAAAATAAAATTGACAATGAAATACTAGATCTACATTGCGGAGGAGCACCACCCACCCCCCAAAACTCTGAAAGCCCACCCAAGAGGGAGTGTTTTCTGGAAGTGCACTCCCAGACTTTTTGAAGTGATCCCTGCCACTAGCTTTTTTTGGCAGGATTCATGAGCTTGAGGGGGGCATGACTGTGCAGACTGTGGAGTTTGGTGATGATGCCACTTATCCTGCGAGAGGAATTGGTTTCATTTCTTTTCAGATGCCTTCAAGTTATGTTCTTGAGCTAGGTGATATTTTATTTGCTCTTGGTTTAAGGAACAAACTTTTTCAGTCTTGTGTATGATAGATGTACAATGAAGAGTTTCTCAAAGGAGAGGTGTGATACCTTGATGAAGGATGATGCTGAGATTTATTCTAGTGGGAAGCAGGAATAGCCTTCTAGCTTTGAGGAGACACATGCATGACAGGATGTCATGGAGATAGGTTCAAAACCGATTGTGGTTACTGTGATTAATTCCAAATTTGTAGCTGATGAGAGCATTGCAGAGTACAGGGATAGGGTTGCCCTTAGACTCTCTTGGACAGAGGGAATTGTGCTGTGAAATGTAGCTTGGATAGGAACTTTTCACACAGGTTTAGTATGAACGTGTAGGAAGTGGTTCAAGAGATTTTGAAAGTAACCATTTAGGAAAAGTGGGTAATTAATTATATTTTGTAATTCACTCGAGGAAAAAGTGAAAAGTATTATGTTTTGCAGTTGAGAGTAATAAAGTGTATTTAATACATTAATGACTTAGACTAGGATTTAATCTCAACCGTCAATCTCAAGATGACATCAGGGTTTGGGTAGATTAGGTTTTTGGACAAAGCATAAATACAGAGAAGATAGGAAAAGATTCAGACATAGTTGAACAATTGAGCAGGTTAAGTGACAGAGAAGAAAAAACAGAAGCAGGAGGAAGAGTATCAACAAGCAGCCTGTTGTACTACCAGTTGTATGGGTGTGTTACTCCTCATTTTTGGCAGAGCAGACAAGAGTTTTGATCAGTCGTTTACAATTGAGCACAGAGATTTACATGTATATTTGATGGTTGAGATCATCATATGAGCAGATCATTCAATGTTGTGGCAGTTTTGCTGGGCAGAGCCTCAGAGCAGTTGCCTATGTTATTACTGAGCCACTTCTGTGGGTCCCCTGCTATATATTTTCATACCTATGCACATGTGTTGCCATGCCTTAAGCTATATGGTTATGGATATTGGTTGCCACTATTTCATATGTGCCTATGATGTTCCTTCTTCAGTTCAGTTATGTATCAGATGCATGCCTAGACAGTACTATATATGGACTTTATACTTTATAATATATATTGACTGACTGACTAGTTGTAGGCTCTGTTTAACACTCATGATCCTCTGATGAGTACGATGAGTAGGAAAATTGCATAGCATTACATTTAGTGGTAGTGATTGTTTTTTATACATATCTCTATTTGGCAAGGTCTCCAGATTATTGCAATGATCACAACCTATCCCTTGATTCCATATATCTACCTTATCCATCTCCCCCCTTTCATCTTGCTAATGGAAAATCCCATTGATTCGGATACGGCTAAGTAATTCAAGGACCTTCTCCTCTGTGACCTCTTATCTAGGATGGTCTCCATATTTTTTCCTAGTGTCTCTTGGTCTTGGTATTGCATGCTTGGGATTTTATAGGTTTTCTTATGGTTGTAGCTTATTGTGTATTTCCTAGTGTTAATTTCCATTGAAAATCATAAGAAAGTAACTCCATTTACCCTAAGAATAGGCACTTGTCTTGAAATGTTCATTTCAACCATTTGGGCATTCTTGGAATCCCTTTGAATGCTTGTGTTTGTCTGCTATTAAATAATTTTGAAATTTTCAGATCTAATTTCTTGTAACAGCAGACTTATTTTGTGCTAGAACACTCTTCAAAGCTAACCCAGATCCTAAACCTTTAAGAAGACTTTGATTTTCAGCCTTTTAAAAGTTCAATCTACTTCAAAATCAATCAATATAAGCACTCAAATTTTTCCTAGCGTCAAATCCTCTTTAGGCTTTGTGTTTCTAACAATACTAGACTTGATTTGCAAGTTGTTCCATTTTTTCCATAATCAAACCCTTGGGACAACCACACTAAAACCCAACTCTAGTAATAAATTCTGAGCCTTAGAGTTTTAAATAAACCTCTGATTTTTTCAACCAAGAACAACACCCAGTCTGAGACGTTAAATGGTTAAAATTGATTCCATACTAGTAGAGAAGGGCACCGTTCTGGTTGACAAATATTACCCTATAGGCGTCTGTGTGTTTGAAGCCTCCTTGTATTGACATCTCTTGGATCTTTTGCTTTGTTTTCATTCAAGTAACCTATTTAATCATTTCATCTATTTGTTGCGTGTTTGACTCTCTTGAGGGGTTTTATATTTCAGTATTTAAATCATATCCTTTTCCCCTTAGAGTTGAATCACCAAGGGTACCACATTTCCAACTTGTTAAAAACCTCAAAGGTACCTTGTTTCCTTTACAAATCGGTCGTACAACTACTGTGGGAAAGATGGTTTTTCCGGCAAGTATCCAGGAAAGTTTCATTGGGAACACCTCTCGTGGTTAGTCTAGATCAGCTTTCAGTGGATCCAGGAAGCCTAAAGAGAGGGGACCCTTCCTAGCACAACACTGTTATCACATATATAGTAGTCAGGCCACCATATTCTATTTTTCAGATTCCAGTACACTTTTCAACCAGTTCCCTTACATATGAGATGCTGAGATGAGCATCTATGATGGATCATTATTTGATGATGGACTATAGTACTCTCCCATGCCATGACTGAATCTCAGGACACTAAGATTTGAGGGCTAATGCAATCATTTAGCCATTTGCAGAGCAGTTAGTAGTGCCCAGAGTTGCATCAATAGCTTATCATTGGACAATTGTTGGTTCAGATTGATTATTTACATGTTTATGACAGCATATATTATCTTGTGTTATGGTTATTATTGCTCTTATACTCATTCTTGTGACATGTCTTAGCATCTAGTGTCATGATCTGGCGGTCATATAAATATGTGGACTTGGATGAATTTGATATTATGTATGTATGTCCCTACTTAGACCTGGAAGTTCTTGACCCATACTCATTGGTTTTACTCTCCTTAGGGAGAATAGAGGTAGTCATTCCCACCATACTTTGGCTTGCTAGTGTTGGTTTCATGGTTCACTATCTCCACTCATCCATTACCCTCCAGTTGTGTTTCCAACCCGACTTACTACTTAACTTGTGGCATGGAGGACCTTTTCCCACTAGAGCCTCTTTGTTGGACAAGCTTCCCTGTTTATTTGTGTCTCGGCTCTGAGTTGCCTAGGTTGTGTTGGCTAAACTTAAAACAAGTAGCACTGCCATCAATACAATGTATTTGGAAATGAATGAATATCTGATGGAAAAAGCCCATTCATGAAAACTAGTGTTTTTAAACATACATGAATGCAAGGAAAGCCTAATGAAATTGGCTTTGAATTACATTGAAATGAATATCTTAAAACATTCATGAAAAGTAGTGTTTTTAAACATACATGAATGCATGAAGCCTCAACAATAAAATCCGTGTAATAAATACATGGACCAAGGCTATGGAAAATCAAAGGCCCAAAAAGCAATGGTTCCTAAAAGTTATATCTAAAGATCACTGGCCTCACTTGTATTGATTTGGATTGTGAGCATTTGTCAAGGTGAATAAGCACTTCTGAACGTAACTTATCCATTTGTGAGACACCGCCATCCCCTGTGTTGTTGCTTGTCCTGCATATGCTAGAGTGAGTATCCGCTTTCCATATCCAAAGAGTCACAGTGTTGAGTTGGTATTCACCCTTAAGCCTAGCCTTTTGATTTTAGCCTTCACCCTTCACTAGTAAATTGATTACAACTATGAAGTGAGTATGGTCTTGAAAGTCTAGTCTAAGTTATAGTTAATTAATGAAACTCTATATTTGGTTAATAGATCGCCAATGAAATGATTGCTACTTGTTATAATTGTTATTTTAATGATTTGTAGAGCATGTCTTAACCTTTAAACACTTGCAGTGGATGGATGTTACCCTGGGTTATATTATTAATCATTTACAGATTATTATTTTATCTATCTGGGCATATTGGATATTATTCTTGATTATGCAGAGATCTGTAGGGTCTATGAGTATGCACCTTAGATGGATTTGGACTCCCTGAGTCCAATGAGACAACTTGCTTTCAGTTCCGGGCAGTTATAGGGATGATTTGGCTCAGTTTACCATTCTGGAGCAGTTTTGCCATGTTGAATGGCCTGTCGAGATAGAGAGATCATCTGATGGTTTCACCTAGGGCGCTGTATGAGGAGGGGGTGGTCCAGCCACTTGTTTTTACCATATTATCCCCTCCCAGAGTGCCTGGTGGGCTCAGTTGGATAACACTGGCACCCTAGGAGGCATTTTTTTGGCATATCACGTTTCCCGAGGCAGATTTAAAATAATAAAAATGGCTACTGAAGAATTCGATTTGGGCTACTAACGCAAGGAAATGGCATGGGATGAGTCCTGATGATGAGTGTGATGTATTCCATTCCTTCTCCAGTTGTTTCAGCACCTAGAGGGACCCACATCCTTCTCTCTGACATATTTTATTATTTTCTGAAGCTTTTGGAGGCCCTCGATTTTCTCAGAAAAAACACTATTTTGCACTTAAAAAACTATATTATTTTTATTGTACCATGGGGACACACTAGGAGAGTTAGTTAACACTCCATGGACCCACCATGAGCTTCTTCTTTTTTATTGAGTGGGATCCCCTCTCCTAGGGTGATTTGGTCCATTTATATATTATATTATTGTATTGATCCATGTACTCTATGTTGAGCTCATCTCAACCGTTGATTAGAACATTTTGATCTTTTAATCTTAGCCACCCATTTGAAAAGTGGTTACGATTTTGGTTCTCTCATTCCTATTTAAAGGAGGGAGCTTCTCATTGTAAAGGGGTATTTGGCTCTTGGATCTGGATAATAGAAAACTATTCTTGTGGAAATTTTTTGGATCTCCTTTGCATTTGGTGTTCTTAGATGGTGATTAGAATATCTATTGCTTCCTAGCATTTGGGTATTTTTTGTGAGATCTATATATTTTTGGGAAACATTGTCTTGTCTACAGGAGGGTGACTTCAACTTGGGCGTTTTTGAAGGGGTTCCTCAACTCGCTTGGCTTGGATGCATTTTGTATCAGGGGGTTTTCACTAGTATCAATGCGATCTATGATTTCATCTTGCTATTTTTCTGTAGAATTTGTTCTTTTCTTATGACGCAACAAATTTGATATTGTTAACGTTTGTTGTGCGGGAGAGAGGACGCAGTGGCTTCTTTGGGCAAAACGTTGGACATAGAAACTCCATCAAATCTTCTCAAATTGATCGGGACAACCTAGATCATCACTATCAAGGCATCTACAAGGTCTTCTAGGTAATATCTACAGGTTAGTATTTATTTTCTAGATCTCAATCCATTGGCATCTTCATTTTCATCTTGAAACCCTAAATATTAAAAATAAAAAAATATTATAGATCAAACCGCTTGATCTCGGGGCAAACCATTTCTGGGTTTTGTAGATCGGGTCAAACCCTAAGTGGGTCTTCCTCAACGTTGAGCTAAAAGTGACTCCATTGGCCCAAATCCTAAAGCATTGATCTTCAAACCCTAGCGCTACCCTTCCTTTTGCCTCTTTCTCTTGCATTTTGACCTTTTCCTTGTGGCTCAGGTGCTTTGACATTGTCATACCTTCTTTCGAGTCTATCCTTCGGTACTAGATAGCCCCAATCCTGTTTTTACCTTCTCTGCATTGGTCACATTTCCCAAGGTAGTGGACATCTTCATCTTTTGCTAGTACCTTAATCCTGGATCTAGTATTGGTCTTATAGGTCACTTGTGTCTTGAACTTGGATCAAATCTCACATCTCATTAACCCTGATCGAAGCCCTAGTTCACCTAGTGATGTCATCCATAGATCTAGGGTTTCTTCCACCTTACACCTTACGTACTTCAAGTCCTTTTGATCTGATCTAGTGTTTAGGTCTGATCTCTCCTGTCGAGAGTATATCTGGGTCTCCCCCATTGTTGTCTTGGGCTAAGACAACATCAAGTGAAGATTGCCTTGATTGGAATGACAACCATCCATTTGGGAGTCGAGGCAATTTTGGTTCCACCTCTTTAGTTGCTTGTCCCTCTACCATCCATCCTGGATCCACCTCATAGAGGCAACTACAAGTTTGGTGACAAAGAGACACTTTGGGGCAAAGTCTCGAGGCTCCACCGGTCTTACAATGGTATACTCTACCAACATAAAAACTTCTAAATCGAGTGACAACAATTTTGGCGTCGTAGTTGGGGAGGCAGAGAGTTCCTTGGTTTGTCGTACTCTCTTTGCCAATTTTGTTTTCAACAACATTTCTAACGCTTCTGCTTCCTTGGCTTTCAACGACATCCATTTTGGTGAAGTGTTGTTCTCTTCCCTTGGCAACTCCACAATGCACATTCGATGGCGAACACAAATAGAGACTCCACAGGGGAATTTTAAATTTGAAGAGGCACAATGAACTCAAATGAATACCTCTCTTCAATTCAATCCTTGAAACAATTAACCCTAACATTCAAAAAGTTAAACAAGGCTAGAGAATTAAAAGAAGCAGATGATGAGTGGGTATCATTATCTCAATATGAGGGTAACTTCGAACACTCCCTCTCAACAAGGTATTCTTCGGACATAAGCATCACATACATTAGCATCATGATCATCTGGGTCTTTTCCATATAGCACATCTGTCTCAATCATCTCTATACATACTGAAGATTGTCAACATGATCTCTGTTAATCGAGAGGTGTTATCATGCATCTAATCCACTCAGTCCATCGGTTAATCTGTTAACTCTACAACTCTGCACAGACCATTAAAGAGTCATCATCATCATATGTCTGAGCCACGCAGTCCATCGATGAATCCATCAGTTCTGCAACTCTACACGGTCCATCGAAGAGTTGTCAACATATATTCCATCCACACAGTCCATCGACGAATCCATCAGTTCTCACAGTCCATCGGAGAGGTATCACACATCTAATTCACACAGTCCATTAGTTAATCCATCAGCTCTCACAGTCCATCAGAGAAGTGTCATCAATGTCTCATCTACAACCAGTCCATCTCTACTATCGATGGGAATCTCCCATACCTTGCTAAGAACCTGGGCATGCTTCACATGACCATCTACTACTTGTTCATCTCTATTGCCAATGGGATTTCTCCCATACCAAGCTGAGAACCATGACAAGCAGAGGCACCAGTGTACATGACCATCTACTACCTGTCTGTCTCTACAGCCGATGAGATTTCTCCCACACCAGGCTAAGAACCAGGACGAGCAAAGGCACCATTGTACAGGACCATCTACTACCAATCCATCTCCACTACCGATGAGATTTCTCTCATACCAGGAAAAGAACCAGAACGAGTAGAGGTACCAGTGTAGAAGCAAGGTAGATGTCTAAATCACCTTTCCCTCTCAAGGAGGGATCCATTTTCTTCTACACCAAGTCTTCCACGAAAGTATTCAAACTTTGTCTTGAGAAGAGGCTTGGTAAAAACATCTATAGTCTAGTCATCTGTCGGCACATACTGTAGCTCGAACGCATCCTTCTGCACCATATCACAAATGAAGTGATATCGAATCTCTATATGCTTCGACTTAGCGTGAAACACAAGATTCACTGACATCTACACACAACTCTAGTTCTCACAGTGAATCATAGTTGGTCCTGGAATCTGACCAAACAATGATGCAAGGAGTTTCTAAAGCCATACTGCTTCTCGAACTGTTGTACTAGCAACCATATACTTGACCTCTGTTGTACTGAGTGCTATTGTGTTTTGCTTCCTGTTGCACTAGGAAATAACTGCAAAACCCAAATTGAAGAAACATCTGGAAGTACTCTTCCTATCTACAGCACATCAGACCCAATCTGAGTCTAAAAAAAACTTGCAATCTCAAGTCACATTCTGAAACATATCTCAATCCATATCCCACAGTGCCACGCAAATATCTGAGTACATGTTTTGCAGTGGTCCAGTGAATCTGCCTTAGCTCACTCATGAACTGGCTATGAGCATTCACAACAAAACATATATCTAGCCTGGTGTTCGTCAGATATATCAACGATCTAATCAACTGGAGATACATGGTGGGATCAATCAATTCAAAAACAGAAGTTGAGTCCCTCAACTTCTCCAGGTTTGCATTCATCAGAGTAGCCATGGACTTGCAGTCCAACATTCTGAATCTCTTCAATATATCAATGGGGTATTTTCCTTAACTTAGGAAAATCTCATTTTGCCTCTGCCATACTTCTAATCCCAAGAAGTAATGCATCAATCCAAGATATTTCATTTCAAACTCAGAGGCAAGCTTCTTCTTACACCATGCAACCAGCTTTTCATTTACTGTGAAAAACAAATCATCAACATACAAAACTAGAATCAGTGGCTCATCTTCCACAATCTTGTGGTAAAGATTGGGATCTGCATCACTCTTGGTGAATCCCAAGCTCGTCAAGTATTCATCTATCTGTCCAAACCAGGCACGAGGTGCTTGCTAGAGTCCATATAAAGCCTTTTTCAGCGTGCAGGCGTGGGACTCCTTCCCATTTTCAGCAAACCCATCTGGTTGTTCAATATAAACTTCTTCCTCAAGATTGAGGAAGACGGTCTTGACATCCAGCTGATGCAATTTCCATCCCATGTCTAAAGCAATAGCAATACTGGTCTTGATGGAAGTATATCAAGCCACGGGAGCAAATGTTTCATCATAATCAACTCCCTCTTTCTGAGAAAATCCTGGCAACAAATCTAACTTTGTGCTTTTCCACACCGCCATCTGCTCCATGTTTAATCTTGAAAAGCCACTTAGAAATCACTACTGACTTCCCCTTACGTCTCGGTACAACCTCCCATACATCATTCTTCATGATGGATTGATATTCTTCCATCATGCCATCCTTCCAAACTTGGTGCATGGATGCTTCTTCATATGTGGTTGGTTCTGAGTCAATGATGTGACTCGTCAATGCTACATAACTCGAGAACCTCTAAGGTCCTTTGCTTTCCCGAAAAGTGCCATCTAGAGCTTCATGACGCTCAGCATCCTACAACATCTATTGTTCCCATCTAGGCCTTTTTCGTCCAACTGCAATGTCTCTGGGAGGACAATTGGCTCAACTGGATCAATGGAGTCAATCGGTTCTTCCTTTGGTAACTCCCCCTGAACTACTGGAGGGGGAGATGATCTCATCTCCTCATTGTCATTGATCTCCATGTCAGATCCTCTTCCTTTCTGGATAGCTATTTCTTCTTCAAATGACACATGCCTGCTAACTTCGATTTGCTTTGATCCTGGATCGTAAATTTTGTACGCCTTTAAAGACTCACTGTATCCCACGAAAGTCCCCTTCTTTCTCAAAGGCTCCAATTTCATTATTTTCTCCTTGGCCAGATGTATGTAGACTGGACAGCCAAAGATACAAAGGTGGCCCACTTCTGGCTTCACTCCTGTGAAGGCTTCTTCTGGAGTCACGGTCTTCAAGATTCTATGAGGGCATCTATTTTGAACATAGACAGTTGTTCTGGAAGCTTCTGCCCACAAGAACATCGGTAGACTCTGGTCATGTATCATGGTTTTGGCTACCTCCACAATTGTTCGATTCTTTCTTTTAGCAACCCTATTTTGTTGAGGGTTGTAGGGAACTGTAAGCTCCCTCTTAATTCCTACTTCCTTGCATAAATCATTAAACTTTTTGGATGTATACTCTCCACCATTGTCTGATCTCAGAGTCTTGATCCTCTTTCCTGGCAGATTCTCGACTTGTGCTTTGAATTCTTTGAACTTGTTGAGCACTTTTTCGGATTCCTTGGTCTTGAGAAAGTTTATTCAAGTCTTCTGTGAGTAGTCGTCAATAAATGTTACATAGTAGTTGTAACTACCCGATGAAGCAACAATCACAGGTCGGCACAAGTCAGAGTGCACTAGATCCGATATTTCCTTGGATCTGCTCTCACTGTTCGGATAAGATCCCTTGGTATTCTTGCCAAGCGCGCATCCCTTGCAGACTCCGTCATGGTCCATCTGAAGTGCTGGTAGACTTGTCACAATGTTTCTTAATGTTGGGGAAGCTATATAGTTGATGTGAGCTAACCTTCTGTGCCATAGCTCACTCATGCTAGTGGAGCCTAAGTCACCTGGTTCGAATTCGTGTTCGAGTTCGACGACTTTGAAATTCGACAAAAAATCGGCAGTCAAAATTTTGGTGATAAAATTTGGCATTAAATTCGAGAGGCAATAAAATTAAAATATTTATTATCTATATA
>LPNX010499608.1:505915-550806 GCA_001517045.1 Pseudotsuga menziesii | reverse complement strand
AGGGTAACATAATTTCAGAGTGTTCTGGGTTACATATTAATTACATTGCTATATGCAAATCGCAATATGGTTCACGACGGGCAAATCGCAATATGGTTCACGACAGATGAGATGGGCCACACATTATACTTCAACTGTATTCGTCACGATATGGATCACGATAATCGAGGGCGAGGGTGAGGCACTCGCAACCGACTATAGGCGAAACCGGAGTTCGAGTTTGGACAACGCGAGCAATGACAAGTGATTGCGAGTAGCGAGCAGCGAGCAGTGACAGGTGATTGCGAGCAGCGAGTAGTGACAGGTGATTGGGAAAACTCATAGAGTAGAGGCGGCGTCCTAGGATGGCAATGGAAGGCGATAGAGCAGGGTTTCCCACGTTTTGTAGTTTTCCATTCGAATTTCCCTGGCGAACTTCACGATTAAAATCGGCATGCCTTGAAATTCGCCTAAATTCGAATTTTATGCTTGAAAAGCGCCAAATCCGGTGACTTAGAGTGGAGCCATGAACTAGTGCTTGAGCTGGTGGAGTGCTCAATCGATACAGGCTCTCCTCTCTTACTCCAATTTCTTTCGTTGTGTCCATGCGAGAGTTCTTGGGACAAGCAAACACTTTCCCGTCTGAAAAAACAACTTTATATCCCTTGTCCTCCAGATATGGAAACAAGATTTCTTTTCATACCAGGCACATATAACACATTACTCAAATGTAACATATCTTTAGATTCTAGTTGAAAGGAGGTAGCCACAGATCCCTTCAAAGTATAGTTGGCATAATCTCCAAGTACAACACAGAGATGAGATCCTTTCTCAACTATTTCATAAAGATTTTCTTTATATCCAGTCATATGCCTGGAAGCACCACTATCGATGAGCCAAATATCACTAATGGTGGGAACAGTACCTGATAATGCCGATATGAAGAAGAATTTTGTATGATCTTCACTCCCCTACTTCTTGTGATGATGATCTTCTTCTACATCAGTTGTTGAGGCTTCATGTTTCTTTTTGTTTGATTTTGGACATTTGTTTGCATAGTGACCATATTTCTTGCACCTAAAGCATTGTACTTGTGATAGATCCTTCTTTTCTTGTTGATCTGGAGAAGGGCTTGGTCTTCTACCTTAATGCTTATGGTGGTGAAATTTTCTTCCCTTTCCCTTGCATTTCTTAGCATGGAACATGAATGCTTAATCTCCTCAGGGTGAGTGCCATGAAGTTTTTGTCTTGTTGCAATCCTCATCTCTTCCTAAGTGCAATTTGCCCATAATCTATCGAATTCGGGCAACTTGGTGCATCCACTGATGGTTTGGATGAAATATTCCCAAGATGGTGAAAGCCCATTTACCGTAGTCATGACAAGCTCCTTATCTTCAATAAGTTCTCCACTAGATTTCATCTTGTCCCTAAGTTCTGTGATTCTCATGAAGTATGAGGATATTGATTCAGACTTGGCCATCTTCATGCTAGATAGTTGGTTCCTCAATGTGAGAGTCACATTGATGCTACTGTGCTCAAATAGCCTCCTTAGGATTTTGAACATCTTCCTAGCTGTCTTCTTTTGTGAAATTTGAGGAACCAAGTGGTCTTTAACTGGGTCCACTAGTAATCTCCTAGCTCGGGCATCATTGTTCCTCAACTGGGACCTGTCTTCTTCATCTTCTGGTTCTGGGACATTCTCATTGACTAACTTCAAAAGGTCATTTTCTTCCAAGATGAGAAGAACTCTAGACTTCCAAGAGATGAAGTTGGAGGCTCCATCAAGACGATCTTCAACCTTCATTCCAGTCATCTTGCCTGCATATCTGAACCAGAAACCCTAGCAAGGGCTAAGTCAAAATGAAAGTTGTAATTTTGTTAAACTAACTTCACAAATAGATGCGCCCTAGCAAGGCGAGTTGAGAGAAGGTGAGGTCGAGCCAAAACTATGAACTGATCAGCTCACAACTTGAAACCCTAATTTTCGCAGTAGTTGCAACAGCAAAAATAGGTTAAAAAAGAAACTTCTCGGAATTTGATTCTTCCATCACCAGATGAATCGCCTCCACTAGAGCGAACTTTCCGAGTCTCTTTTTCTTTAAAAATGATGAGGGAAGGCCTTCAAATACCAAGCCCTAGTTCCCGACAATGGCTTCTTCTAGAACTGCTTTGATACCATGTTAGATTTTTTAGAAAATTATAGCAGTATAACTTTATTGCAAATGAACAATAGGATCTCTAAAAGAAAGACAAAGCACAGAAACAAAGGACACGAGTTTATCCTGGGAAACCCAATCGGGAGAAAACCCAACTACCTTCATATAGAAATGATCAACCCTGAGAATAGAGTACAAGAAGAGAGAGAGAAAGAAGAAAATCTCTCTAATGAAAAAACCTAGAAAAGACTACTTCTCATTGTTGGACCGAACTTCTCCTTGACTTGTGAACTTGCTTGTTAGGTTGCTTGTTTAAATGAGCGCCTAGCCTCTCTATTTATACACTTTACAAAACTGACATTTAACCCTAACTGGGCCAACTTGTCTAACTGACTAGGGCCAACTTTCCTTGGGGAGAAATAAAAATAATAAAAATAATTTTATTTTAGTTCTTTTCTTATATAAAATTCCCCAGGGTTTGCATTGATTCTTTCAAGGGTTTACATGAATGATTACATTAGTATGATCTCCTGTAGGAGGTACAAAACAATATAATAAAATTACAATAAAAATAACTTCCGAAGTTGCACAAAATCCAACAAGAAAATGTGGGCTAGACTGAAGTCGCGGGGGTGTGTCCAACACTACACCAATCAAGGGTGTAGATTGATAGGGCCCCGCGGTCATTATCTAGTTGTTTCCACTTTCTTTGCAAACTTTGCCCACAAAAAGAATATATCGTGACGCCGGATTTCTGTCTATTTAAAGGGAGTTGATTTTATTTAAACGTGAGTTTTTAATTAGATGTAAAAAATTGTCAAATGCAACACTCATGCTTTTGGATATTCCAACGATCAGGCAAGCCTGCGATGGATAAAGCATACACGGAGAGAGCTAAATGTTTGTTCAAATTTGTTAAGAACTAGAAAGCAGTAAAATGTGTTCTAATCACTACACTATCAATATCTTTTCCCATACTCGAGAAAGCTCTTTTAAGTACTTCGATAGAGCATAGTGGGTCAGTATTCCTTTTGCAAATAAAACAAGAAAAGTAAATAACTGATTTATCTAATTTAATTTGGAAAAATAAGAAACGCTACTCTAAAGATTAACTTGAGGCATAAAGCAAAGAAAGACAAAACCAAACAAGAGGCGATTCAGGCTTCCCCCAATGGGAGAAGAGCGGTGTGGGAGCTTTAAAGCCCACTTGTTTTTTATTAATTTCAGTTGCAAAGTACTTTTGTAAAAATGAATGCCTTTGATCCTTTAAAAATGGGATCAAAAGGCTTACAACAATTTTGGAAGAAGAAGAGAAAAGAAAAGGGTTGAAATAGATATTTTAGATGGCTCAACTCTTCAAAACTCTTCCACGATTCAACTTTCCGCAAAAGCAAAAAACCAGCAAACTAATAATTTTACAAGTTAGTGGATTAGTTCAAAAGATACATAAAATACAATAAGTTAATACTCGCAGAAATTTGGAAAAATTTGAGGCTTCAAGTACTGACAAATTAGAACTAGATCTAAGCTTTGATATATGAATTTTAAAACTCTTAGGTCTTCCTAAAACATGTGACAAGAGATGATAAAATAAACTTTTAAATCAGATCTACTTGTTATAAAGAAAAGTAACCAAGAAAGAGTAATTTTGAAGTTTAAAAGGATGGAAGAGAAAGCCTCAAGCTCAAGCTTGAACGCTATGAAGAAGAGAAGGCGCCTATAGAGCAAAAAGCTAGTGTGATTAATTAAAAGAGACAAAAAGAGCATCAGTATTGCCGACTACAATTTACTACTTTTAAATCTAAAATAACAAAGCACAAGTAAACAAATTGAAACTTCAAGTGTTTACTCTATGGGCTAGCAATAGCCTTCTAAGCTAGAAAAAAGATCTACAAGCTTGCAAATAAAGAAATAAAACTTAGCTAAATATCAACTCAATGAAGCTCAAGCATTCACAACCATGAAAATTTGCACCATAGAGACCTCCAAAGTCTTCAATTTATTCAACAAAAGAAAGCAATTACAAAGCATTACAAGAGCAGAGGTTCCTTGCATCCATCCAAATGGAGGAGAAAGGTGTCGCTTAAATAGCAAAATTCGGGCCCAGGGGTGGCGCACTCAATTGGAGATGGAGGGCAAGTTTCATGAGAGAATCATGGGGAAGAGCTTGAGTTGTGTCGAGTTAAGCTCAAGAGATAGGCGCCACCTCAACAAGAGATGCACCCCCTCTTCTTGGATCCATCTCCTACCAAAAGTGAAGACGCCACATAAGAGGATGCACCCCCTCCTTGAGAGATGTGCCTCTCTCTTCATGGATCAACTCAACTTGAACTAGATTTGATTGATTTCTCTCTGATTTAGCTTTTAGTTAACTCACAATCAACTCCAGTTAACTCGCCACCACTCTGGACATGTCTTCGGCATGTTTCCATTATTTTAGAAATTTGTCTTTTTTGGCCATTTATTTGGTCTTTTTGGCCTTTTTCGAGAGAATTATTATTTAAATGATAAATAATCACTTAAATACTTAGGAAAGTGGGTTTTGAAGTAAATTGGGTGCTCTGAGTTAGAAAACAAGCACCCCATGGAAAAATTCCCCTCTAGACCACACTTCTATGAAACTTTGATTTTTTACATTTAAATTATTAAAAAATTAACCCATTTTAACTAGAAAATTTTGTAATCTCAAAAATTAAAAAAAACTAAGGGTGACCTAGTACATGTTCATTATGACTCAAAATAGTGCCTTGCATGATAATATACATTGACCTAAGGCTCGAACACCCACGCTACCATTCAAGCTTTGGAGTAGCGGGTGAAAAACACAAAAATTATATATTACTAACAAGCCATGTATAATTAACAAGGGAAAAAACACCATGGAATAGCCAACTCAATGTCTAGGTCCTAGGAAAGCCAAGTCCGTTACATACTATCATCATGCTACGACACTTTATTACAATATTCCCAAGGGGTATGAACATGTAAAAAATTAAAAAAGGGGACCAACAATTGGTCCTGTTAAAACATCGGAACTTCTGAGTACTGAGTAGGAACAAGTGACTTGTTCTCATCTTTGGTGGCTCACTAGAAATCCCTTAAGTGCAACTTAGTGGATAACACCGTGGAAGAGTAGTTTCTTCTTATTATTATCGATTTTTTCTGCTCCATTACTGTTGATTTTATGAATTGAGACATGTTTAAGATTTGTAAGGTGATTCTCAATCTTAATGAGTGTGACAAGCTAGAGGGAGCTTGCAATTTTGTCTCATAGAAGCTTAGGATTTAGATCCTTATGTGGGAGACCAATCTTTGGGATCACATTGAGAAGGAAATTCAAGAACCTACTTATCCAGCACAATTGACTACTCATCAAAAGAGGAAAGCCAAAGTGAAAAAAAATATTATTGATTCTGTGAAGGATAATTTCATCTCATACATTTCATATAAGAAGATAGGTAAGAAGATGTTTCATTCTTCGGTTGAGTTATTTCAGAACTCTTGTGCTTCTTGACAATTGCTCTTATGAGACTACCTTTCAATTGTTTGCATGAGCAAGAAAAAAACTATGGTGAGCTACTTGATCATGACAAGTGCACTAAAGGATCAGTTGGTCGCCATTGTGACAAAGATGGGGGATCAAGAGTTGGTGTTCCTAGATGCCTAAATGACTTTATCCTTCCTAGAAGCATTTTGTTCAGTGTGTTTGTGCTCAAGATAAGATAAGATAAAATAATTTTATTAGTCCGACGAATGACCACAAAAGTAGGTCGATGGGACTAAAGAGTACAACCAGTATGAATACAATGTGGGAGTGTTGATGAAATTGTCATTGATGCCAACATGGACTTGCAGTCGCCCCACAGGATGTCATTGATGCCACCAAGACCCTCCTGCAGTGCTTTGGACCCCTTACAAAGTGGGTTTGTGCCTTGAAGCACCTTGTACCCAGTTGACAAGGTCCCTGTACCCACAAGCTTGGATCTTGAAGCCACCACCATGTTAATGGCGTTGAAGACCCTGAAGATGGTCCTGAACCCCTTGTAGACTATGGAGAAGCCTTAGATGTGTTGGAGAAGAATTAATGACCCATTCTGTGCTCTGATGGTGTCATGGACCCATGGTACCCCAGGATGAGGTTTGGCAACCCCATAGGTAATGTCATGATGGATCTTGAATCTTGGGGGTCTCCCGGTGTGGTTGAAGAAACCCATGGAGAACCTTGCTTGATGAAGAAGCTCTTAAAGAAGTCACTTGAAGTTGTTTGACCCACATTTGATGGCATGTTGTGGAACCCATGCACATGCCCTCCGTATGATGAAGAAGCTCTTGAATCACTTGAAGAAGCATTGAAGAAGTGCTTCTACCCACAAGCTTTATAAAGCTCATGTTTGACGCCCATTGGGGAGTTTGGTTTTATGATGAAGTCCTTGACACTGATGATGAGGTTGAAGAAGGTTGAAGAAGCTCATATGGTAATAAAGCACATGTTACTCTTACTCTTGGGGTTCTTGATACTTTGATGCTATGATGAAGTCCTATGTGATGGGCTTGAAAGCACCTTGTTTAAAAATCGTATGACATATTTGAAAAGAGCTCTTGAAACCCTTGTGATTGAAGGTGTGGTCTTTGCACCCATCCTTTTGTGCTCTTGATAGTCTTAGAAACCCTTGATTACCATTAAAGTACTTGAAGCAGCTATCAAGAGATTTGAAGTCAATTTTTGATGTCCTGCACAAATTCAAGAAAATAAGAGTAAAGGGCTTTGTGAATGCAACCAAGAGTTTCATAGAAGGAAAGTTTTCGTCAAGCCCTTTCCGTTGATATATGGAGCGTCTCCTAACTCCTCACAATTGAAGAAATTTGTATTTTTGAAGTCTGACTAACCCACACCATTCCTTGTGGTCGGCTCCAAATGAAGATTCAAAACAAATAAAAATAAAAATTGATTTTATTACAAGTTGGCTCCTTAAAAAATCATGAGAAAATGTGTATAAATACCCTACACGTGTACCATTTGTTCGTGTAAGATTTCGTGGGTGAAAACAGGAGCTCTGAGGAAATTCGGACTGTTGAAAAAACGCAGAAATACACGGTCCGAATTTTGTAACAGCAGAACAGTCCCGAAATTTGCAGCAGACTGAGGTGGCATTCGTGGCTGTGGAAATTTGGTGGGAGCAGCAGTCTGAAATATTTTTTTTTATCTTATAACACTGTAACAGCAGTCATAAACTTTTTGTGGACAGCCCTAGCTTCTTTTGTGAAAAGAAGTGGACAGCTCTATTTTTTGTGGACTGAAGAAAAAATAAATACTGAGGTAATTGAATCCATGGAGCAGCAGTACATCTTCCATCTCTGAAATCTTGGATTGTTCTCTGAGGTAGCAGCAGCCTTTTCTTAGAAATTTCAGTGGGCAAGGAGGAGCAGCAATACTTCTTCCACCTCTGAAAATGTGTGGGGTTATAGTTCTGAAGGAGCCTACACAGTCTGATTTTTGGAAGAGTTTACAGCTGTCACAGTGGGCAAACTTTTGCAAGAATCTCTACTTATCACAGGCATGAATTTTGGAGGAGAGTTTGCTGCTGATTGCTTACATTTTATCTCTATTTTGAGACAACACCGAGCAACAAAAGGAGGTGTTTTTCAACCCAAGTGCGAGGTTACAGTGGCAATGTTACAACAACAGTCACAGTGACCACAGGTCACAGTTCTGAGGCTTGTAGCAGTTGTCTCTATCTCAGCTCCAAGGTTTTGAAGGCTACATTTCTCAAATCAATGGTTATCTACTTAAACAGTGAAGTATAATAAATTATAATGCATATGTACAGTGATGGTACAGTAATGCAAAGTCTTAGCAGCCACAGGAGCACCTTGAAGTAAGTGTAGATGTTTATATATATATATATATATATATATATATATATATATATTCTGTTGATCTGATTTTGATGGTATAAATCTGAAGTATACAACACAGTGCATGAGGTATCTTGCACAAAAGGACTGATTCGTAGGTGTTCAAGTTTGTGAAAAGAAACCATCCAAAGTCTTGTTATGTTTGGATTCTTCTATTGTTTGATGCTGTTAGCTACAAGTATAAAGTCCTGATACTATTTTGCAAACATCTTGTGTTAACCTCAGTGCCATGTTCAGTTGTTTGTATAAGAATTGAGAGGACTCTTTAAGACTTGGATTTGGATATTTTGGGAGTACGCTTAAGGCCCAATAATACACTTTAAACAGCCTTGTTTATTATATGTTGGATTTGAAAGTCCTAGTTGACTTAATATGAGGACACCTTGAGACTTTGTTTGGATTCACTGGGAAGTAGGGTTAAGCCCTTATGACATTTGTTGATCAACCTTTTGATTAAGTTGAGGCTTGACCTATTGGCATACACCTGCTGATAAATGTTACAATAAGCAAATCTTTGATATGAGAAACGTATGAGTAGATCTCTTAATGACTAGCATGAGCAGTAGATGAAAAGATACTTTGAAGACATGAACAAGACTTGACAGGTGCAGACCTTTGAAGGCATGAACAGACTCTTGAAGACATGAGCAGTAGTTGTGCTTGAGGAGACTTCTTGATAACTTGATCAAGTTGTGATAATGACATTTTGACACCTACAACAATATGACAGTGATGTGGTTGATTAGCAGCAGTGAAGGATGATCAGCAGTGAAGAGGATGAGCATCAGAGATTGAACAAGATTGAAGATTTAAGGATCACAGTCCATAATGCTAAAGAGATATGTTTAACTTGACATGATCAGTGATATGCTGAGCATGCTCAGTTATATGTTCAGTACACAGCCCAGATCTATTGAATGGACAAGCAAGACATGACCAGTGACAAGGTGTTGATGAATAGAGAAGATTGAAAAGTGTGTTGCAGCAGTGTTGACGAGAGTGATGATCAGATGATCAGCAATACTGACCAACAGCAAAACAAATTGAAGAGACAAGTGCTGTTGATGTGATTGATGAGTTGATGTGTGTTATCCACTAATTTTGCACTTAGTTGGGTTACCTGAGGAGCCGCCGGTTGACAGACATGTTCAATGTTTGAATCCAGTGTATCAGTTGATCCATCTTCATGTCTAGCCAATATTGGCTAGCCAGTTTTTTATTTGAATAATTTTGACCATGGCCCCGCGAGGTTTGTAATAAATGTGCTAGGAGGGTATTTTTGAGTGGTTCGGTCTCCTAAGACGTAGAATCTCAAATAAGGTATTCCAATGAGTTTTTTGCCACTAACAATTATGCTTTGCCTTCAGTCGAGTATAATTGACAAGGTTTTCTCCCGCTTCCTCCAAAGCTGGAATGCCCGATGTTGAATTCTGGGCCTTGAGGGGTTATTAGAGCCCAACTGAGTGTTATAAACCTACTAGACATTATTTAGGTAGATCATGGTCATGTCCTAAGTCATCTGGACACATAAAAAAAATTCAAAAAAATCTTTTCGAACGAGGAAAAAATTATTTTTTAATTTTTTAATTTTTAATTACTTTTCCTAAGTTTTTTGGGAAATTTTTCCATAAATTAAATGGAAAAAACCCGTTCATGGTAAGTCAGTCATCCAGACTCCGAATTCAGTGATTGAAGGCTCTAACCTTAAGCCAAAAATCATTCTTGATCAGCCAGCCAATCAGAACCAACTTTCAGATCAACAATCGGACACATAGTGCATTTTTTCTCAAAAAGGTCAGTTTTGAGTAAAAAAATGAATTTTTATTAAAAAATGATTATTTTGGAGAAAATTAAAACTCTGCAAATTAATCCAAATTCAGTAAAATAAAAGGCTAAATGACATCTCATGGAGCACTTATGATGATTGAAGTTATCATAACTCAGCTTCAGTCATCATAAAGAGAGCAATTAATTTATTATCAGTTAGCAGACATGCCATCTCCAGCTAAAGAATGAGATGGAGAGCACTCATTGGTCCAGTGATTTGATCGAGGTGAAGACTGAAGCTTACACCATCAGTAGGCTTCCCAAACCTAGCAGATGCTGCTTCCAGACCTAAAAGGTGGGTTTACCAACATTACAGTGCCTCCTTCAACAACTCATGCCCCCCTCTTCCCTAGTTGCGCCTTCCACACGTGTGGCTTCATCTGATGGTTGATTTCAGTGTTAAGGGTTGGAGTGGGGGCGCCTTGCCTGGGTGGAGGCCTCCCCTCACTCCCGGTTCTCTGATTTAGGTCTGGCTTCTTTGTTAGGTGGCCACGCTGGTTAGGTTATGAGGTTTGGTTTTAGGGTTTTAGCACTCTCTCATTGTATAAATAGAGGCTCTTTCAGCTCTATCAGGATGGATCTTTATGCAAAGAACCTCTGGTGAATTACTGTAATGCTTGTCGCTTTTGCAACCGTATAATAAATTTTAAGGCTTTGGAGGCATACATGGTGTGTGAATGTGGATGAACAATTGGCGAATGAGGTGAAATGTTTCAATTTTTGTCTTTTATTGCTTAGGATTGGATAATAGCTCATGCTTTAGAAGGCTTCTATAAGCACGTAAGATTGATCATTTGATGTTACAATTTGATCTTTTATGGTTTTGTTTCTATGAATTAAAGTAGCATCGATTATTCAGTTGTATGACATGCTCTTTATACTTTTTTTTACCAAACATGCATAATCTAATCCATTGCTTGCAAGTATTGAGTTGAAATTGTGCAGGTCATCTCATTGAAGCGAGTAGGAGTTTGAGCTCAGGTGCATCCTCTCCTCTCGAAGCCAAGGAAACTTCCAAATTTTCAAGATCCAAAAGAATCCAAACGCCATCAAAGTACCACAGGTTTGAGTGTTTCTTTCATATTATTCATCTCTCAAATTTTTATAAAATCTTTATTTCCTTGGGATTAGGGCACGTTTTGGCTAAAGTGAACATTCATTCACTTAGCCTTTGCCCCGGTTGGCTGCCCTGTTTACTTTTTGCAGCCTTTTAGCCCTTCTTTTTGCAGCCATTCCTTCCCTTAGTTCGTTGTCCACTTTTCCCCACTTTTTACCCTTTTGGACAGCCCTATTTTGCCTCCTTTTTCAACTTTTTGCAGCCCTTTCCATCCTCTTTTTGGGCCATCTTTTGGGCTGTACTTTCAGCCTTTTTCACCCTCATTTGCAGCCTTATTTCTCTGATTTGCAGCCCTCTTTCTCCCTTAGTTTCCAGCCTTCTTTGACTTGCCTTCTGTCCTCTTTTCACTCCATTTCCCCCTCTCTTGCCTTGCCTTTCTCTTCCTCTTCTCTCCCTTATTTTCGGTAAGTTTAGGTAGTTGTTTTTATCTAGTTTGTAGATTTATTTTCAAGTTATTTTTTATCAACTAATCCTATAACAAGTGTATGTCTAGAGCTCTTAGTTTCAGGCAGGTGAAGGAGAGCCCAAAGGCCACAAGCAAGCAATGAGTGCAAAAGAACAAAAAGACTCTCTCCCTCTTCTCTCAATCCCCTTCTTTACCTGTTCTTCCAAGAAGCAAAGAACACATCATCATTGTAAAAAACTAATAAAAAGGGCTACTGGGAGCAGGTCTCCTTTCTTTTATACTTCCCCTATTTGGAGGAAGGGTGTTGTGTCATTTTTTGTGATTTTTTAGTGTAGTTTTCTTTAAGCAATGAGTTTAGTTCTTTGCGTAGTCTTAGTTTCCATTTTTTGCTAATTGCTAGTTGCTCCTTAGCATAAACACTAATTGCTAGATTTATTATTGCATTTTGGTATCTTTTTATATAATTGTCAAATTATAAAAAGAACCAAAATCTCTTGAATCTCACCATAAGGTGGATCAAGAGTGCTCTCTGTCGGAGAGTTTAATCAACCACTTTCATCTTAATTGTTGTGCTTGTTTAATCAATTAGTTATTTAAGACTCTTAAACTTGCAAAAACACAAGTCAAGAGCACTCTCTATCGAAGAGCATCCTAGGTTTGCACAATCCCTTCATTAGCTGCATATAGATTAGCCAAGTCTCTTGAACCACTGTCATAAGACGAGGTCAAGAGCGCTCTCTGTCGGAGAGTCTAATTAATTGTTTTAATAAAATATTCAACACACATACCCCTTTAATTAATTAACTCCCTTCCCTCCTTGTCGGAGTATGCTCTGACCGATCCTAGATCGGAATACGCAGAAACGGCATTGGATCTTTAAACCCTACAAGAGTAATTTAATAACCCTTAAACACCCTTAACCAACGCACCGGCGTTGTAGGGATCCTTCCAAAGTACTTCCTATTAGAGGCACCGAAACCTCCCGCCATCTTAGATTCCCAGCTAGCTGGTCACTTGACAATATCAGCCTGGGATACTGGGTGGGCCCGACATGTCTTAAATGGAGGAAACTTAGAAGAGTCTCCCGGCTTTGACAAACCTTCGTTGACACCCTAATCAAGAGCATTTTTTAAAATTCTTAAAATCTACCAAGACCACTTGCAAACCCTAGTATTCACTAGCTTAATTCCTAGACTTTATTTCACGCATTTATTTGACTCCATAAGGCACTGGTCCTTCGTTATAATTGAGTAATCTTCTATCTTGATCAACTGTCTATGGTCTATTTTTGTTGATTATATCTGAATGCTTAAGTTACAAGTCTGGAATATTTGCTTATCTTTCAGTCTCTTGCTAGCAACATGGATTGCTCTGATTTACATGTCACATTCATAAACTTAATCATTTCTAATCACAAGTAACTCCTAAACAACACCCATCCGCATCCAAAACATCTTAAAACTTAACTTAAACATTGAGCCATAGAAAATTCTTTGTTAGGGACTACCCCCCTTGGCTTCGTTAAGAGTTAGCCTAAACGGAGGAGCTAGGAGTAGGTGACAGTACCTAGCTCTATGCTTGCCCCCAAGGTCACACCTCTCCCACTTTTTCAAGTGAGGAGACAACTTTCAGAAGATTTCTGCTGCTGGTGTGCAATCGACGAAGAACATCTTTTGGCACCGTTGCCGGGGACAAATCTGTTTGTTCCTAGACAACCTTTGTTTCTTTTAGTCTTTTACCTTTTTTCCTTTTTGATAGATTTTAGTCCAATCACTCTCCGAAATT
This sequence comes from Pseudotsuga menziesii, assembly GCA_001517045.1. Taxonomy (NCBI): domain Eukaryota; kingdom Viridiplantae; phylum Streptophyta; class Pinopsida; order Pinales; family Pinaceae; genus Pseudotsuga; species Pseudotsuga menziesii. The sequence goes on along the minus strand of LPNX010499608.1, from coordinate 537,620 downwards.
AGACTTAAGTCCACCTGGCAACTCCACTGTCAGTTAACACGTCAAGGTATTCTACTAGAAGAAACTCTATAGGTTTGGTTGATCTCATCCCTGACCCCGAAAAGGTCTATAGGAGGAGAATGAACAAACTATCTTCTCACAGGATCCTTGCAGAAGTTGAATCTGAGTCTGTTTCAGACATCCACCTTTTATTTCCTGAAAACACTAATACCTCTGTTTCTGACATAATGGGCGAGTATTTTACTCAGCTTGACTTCTCTCAGATAGCAGGTCAACCCCACCGTCTTCCAGACAAAGCTGTCGAGAAGCTCCCGATGTATACAGGCACTGATGCCATTACCTCCGCCATGCACCTCAAGAACTTTTCTAGGTGTATCAACGCTTATGTCAATGATCCGGTTAGCCAACATGATGACGTGTATATGAAGTTATTTGCTCTATCTTTGGATGGAAAGGCCGACGACTGGTATAACAATTTACCAGACAATGCTTTTGATAGTCTAGCAACCTTCAAAACCTCTTTCACCAACAAGTTCGGTGAAAAAAAAGAACCGCGGCATCAACTTGCGTCCTCGACCAACATAAAGAAGAAGGACACGCAAACAATGGACGAGTTCAATACTAGGTTCACAGAATTATCAAAAGCCATCCTTACTGAGTATGCACCAACTAAACCAACCATCCTGGTCTATTACATTGAGGCACTTAGTGGCAAAATGCAGTACCAGATCAGAGACAAGGAGCCTGCTCACTTGCTCCAGGCTCAGGAAATGGCAATTAACATTGATCTCAACATGTAGTCGTCTAGTGAATCTAACCTCCACGATTATTCAAGTTCTTCAACCCCTCTGAAAATTAGTGAACCTAAAGACAAGGATCCTTTATCAGCTATGAAGGATGTCTATGAAAAACAAATGATTGAAATGAAAAGGGAGATGAAGAAAAATATGGAGGAAGCAGAGCAGAAACGCTTAGCACAGTTAAAGGAGATTCAAAATAGGGTGATCACAATGGAAAGAACTCAAACTCAGTCCACTCCTAGAACCTTTCGTGCCAAGCCAACTTGGCAAAGAAAGCCTCCCAACCGTCAGCTAGAGGCCGCTAACATGGTTGAGCAGTATAAGCCATTTCGCAGGGCATGTGAAGACCTTCATGAAGAATCTTCTTGTTATTATGCATGCTATGTTCAGGAGCATGGTTTTCCGGAGGGTTGTGGTCCTAAAGCATCATCAAGCGGGCCTAAGTACATAAACTGTGTAGATGACATGCATGATATTTCCAGAGAAAGTTGGAGAGAGACAAAACAATATTCAAGAGAGCCTAAATACATTAACACAGTTGGACAACTCCATCCTGTCACCACAGAAACCCGAGGTCAAGTCGAAGATTATAGTCAACAATTGGATGATCTCACTAAAAACTTTAGCACTAATCCTACTAATGAGCATAATGATGATAGTTTGGAAGGTTTACTACCTTGTGACCTTTTTTCTGAAGAAAATGACTATGATCATGAGGAGGGATATAGCCAGGGATGTCATACAAGTGAAGAAGAATCCCTTACATCTGAGATGGATGATAACTTTGAGACTTTAATTAAAAATCAAATCTTAGAAGTCTCATGTGATGAGATTCCTCCATGCACTCCTCCGAATGACAAATATTTGGAAAGTTGGGTCCCCTGTGATATCTTTGAAACCCAGCTTTTTGAAGAAGATTGTTTTGAGCAAAATGAGAAGTGTAGACAGGGACTTGATACTAGTGATGAGACATCTCTCATTTCCGACATAGATGGTGATGATGACTATTGGAACTTTATTGAAAATCCAACCTATGATACCTTTGAGAATATTTTTGAGAATCTCATCTATGATATGTCCAGCAAGGGGAGTTGTTATTTTGAGACTTATGAAAGTTGTAAGGAAGAGCAATCAGAGTTTTCATATGATCAGTCAGAATTGTATCTAAGTATCGGTAATAAGGATTTGAAAAAGCAGTGTGGTGAAGAATCAGATGGGATACAACTAGTTGAAGTTTTTTTTCAACCATCGTCTTCACATATAGATGTTCCTTATGTTTTGGAGCAGCTTGCAACTTATACAATGAGTTATTATTTGATAAGCCTTGATGATCAGCATGATGGAGTAGTTGACTTGCCGCATTATCTCGATTTGTATATCAGCGCTATCCAGTCATGGATAGAAGCAACCTGCGCAAGCATCTACCAGTTTGGAAAGAAGTTTGACGACATTATTCATGCCTATGATTCCCCATCCAGCCCGCCCATTCTGGATCATCACGCAGGTTTGCATTTTCTGGAAATTGTGTCCTTACTTTGGCTGGTAACCGAAGACAAGGAAAAACCTTTTTATATTAATAGAACGCTTAGGTGGCTACACTAGATTTATGATTACACCTAACATATTTTGTATCATGCTTAAAGTAGGAAAATAAGCTCCTCAAAGTGAGCGTTTATCTTAGCATTTTTCTTTTTAGGAATAAATAAATTTTTCAGTTAAGTTTTGTCATTTCTTTGAATAAAGCAACTCTTGGATCATTGGCTCTTTTTCATAAAACTTGTGCTACTGAGATTTTGCTTGTCAAGTTGAGATGTTTTTACAGGAGGTGGAAACCAAAGATTCTGGTGTTCTCGTATGCTCTCCTTGCATAAGAGACTAGATCGAGCACACGTCCCACAGTTGGAGCCAGATGTTATCCACTAATTTTGCACTTAGTTGGGTTACCTGAGGAGCCACTGGTTGACAGACATGTTCAATGTCTGATTCCAGTGTATCAGTTGATCCGTCTTCATGTCTAGCCAATATTGGCTAGCCAGTTTTTTATTTGAATAATTTTGACCATGGCCCCGCGGGGTTGGTAATAAATGTGCTTGTAGGGTATTTTTTGAGTGGTTCGGTCTCCTAAGACGTAGAATCTCAAATAAGGTATTCCAAGGATTTTTTTTCCCCTGACAATTATGCTTTGCCTTTCAGCCGAGTATAATTGACGAGGTTTTCTCCCGCTTCCTCCAAAGCTGGAATGCCCAATGTTGAATTCTGGGCCTTGGGGGGTTATTAGAGCCCAACTGAGTGTTATAAACCTACTGGACATTATTTAGGTAGATCATGGTCATGTCTTAAGTCATCTGGACACAGAAAAAAATTTCAAAAAAAAATTTTTCGAACGGGGAAAAAATTATTTTTTTATTTTTTAATTTTTAATTACTTTTCCTAAGTTTTTTGGGTTAATTTTTCCATAAATTAAATGGAAAAAACCCGTTCGTGGTAAGTCGGTCATCCGGACTCCGAATTCAGTGATTAAAGGCTCTAACCTTAACCCAAAAATCATTCATGATCATCCAGCCAGTCAGAACCAACTTTCAGATCAACAATCGGACACAGAATGCCTTTTTTCTCAAAAAAGTCAGTTTTGAGTAAAAAAATGAATTTTTATTAAAAAATGATTATTTTGGAGAAAATTAAAACTCTCCAAATTAATCCAAATTCAGTAAAATAAAAGGCTAAATGACATCTCATGGAGCACTTATGATGATTGGAGTTATCATAACTCAGCTTCAATCATCATTAAGAGAGCAATTAATTTATTATCAGTTAGCAGACATGTCATCTCCAGCTAAAGAATGAGATGGAGAGCACTCATTGGTCCGATGATTTGATCGAGGTGAAGACTGAAGCTTACACCATCAGTAGGCTTCCCAAACCTAGCAAAGGTTGCTTCCAAACCTAAAAGGTGGGTTTACCAACATTACAATGTCTCCTTCAACAGCTCACGCCCCTCTCTTTCCTGGTTGCGCCTTCCACAGGTGTGGCTTCATATGATGGTTGATTTCAGTGTTAAGGGTTGGAGTGGGGGGGCCTTGCCTGGGTGGAGGCCTCCCCTCACTCTCGGTTCTCCGATTTAGGTCTGGCTTCTCTGTTAGGTGGCCAGGCTGGTTAGGTTATGAGGTTTGGTTTTAGGGTTTTAGCACTCTCTCATTGTATAAATAGAGGCTCTTTCAACTCTATCAAGATGGATCTTTATGCAAAGAACCTCTGGTGAATTACTGTAATGCTTGTTGCTTTTGCAACCGTATAATAAATTTTAAGGCTTTGGAGGCATACATGGTGTGTGAATGTAGATGAACAATTGGCGAATGAGGTGAAATGTTTCAATTTTTGTCTTTTATTACTTAGGATTGGACAATAGCTCATGCTTTAGAAGGCTTCTATAAGCACGTAAGATTGATCATTTGATGTTACAATTTGATCTTTTATTGTTTTGTTTCTGTGAATTAAAGTAGCATCGATTATTCAGTTGTATGGCATGCTTTTTATATTTTTATTTACCAAACATACATGATCTAATCCATTGTTTGCAAGTATTGAGTTGAAATTGTGTAGGTCATCTCATTGAAGTGAGTAGGAATTTGAGCTCAGGTGCATCCTCTCCTCTCGAAGCCAAGGAAACTTCCAAATTTTCAAGATCCAAAAGAATCCAAACGCCATCAAAGTACCACAAGTTTGAGTGTTTCTTTCATATTATTCATCTCTCAAATGTTTATAAAATCTTTATTTCCTTAGGATTAGGGCACGTTTTGGCTAAAGTGAACATTCATTCACTTAGCCTTTGCCCCGATTGGCTGCCCTGTTTACTTTTTGCAACCTTTTAGGCCTTCTTTTTGCAGACATTCCTTCCCTTAGTTCATTGTCCACTTTTCCCTACTTTTTACCCTTTTGGACAGCCCTATTTTGCCTCCTTTTTCCACTTTTTGCAGCCCTTTCCATCCTCTTTTTGGGCCATCTTTTGGGCTGTACTTTCAGCCTTTTTCACCCTCATTTGCAGCCTTATTTCTCTGATTTGCAGCCCTCTTTCTCCCTTAGTTTCCAGCCTTCTTTGACTTGCCTTTTGTCCTCTTTTCACTCCCTTTCCCCCTCTCTTGCCTTGCCTTTCTCTTTCCTCTTTTCTCCCTTCTTTTCGGTAAGTTTGGGTAGTTGTTTTTATATAGTTTGTAGATTTATTTTCAAGTTATTTTTTATCAACTAATCCTATAACAAGTGTATGTCTAGAGCTCTTAGTTTCAAGCAGGTGAAGGAGAGCCCAAAGGCCACAAGAAAGCAAGGAGTGCAAAAGAACAAAAAGACTTTTTCCCTCTTCTCTCAATCCCCTTCTTTACCTATTCTTCCAAGAAGCAAAGAACACATCATCATTGTAAAAAACTAATAAAAAGGGCTACTGGGAGCAGGTCTTCTTTCTTTTATACTTCCCCTATTTGGGAGAAGGGTGTTGTGTCATTTTTCGTGATTTTTTAGTGTAGTTTCCTTTAAGCAAGTAGTTTAGTTCTTTGCTTAGTCTTAGTTTCCATCTTTTGCTAATTGCTAGTTGTTCCTTAGCATAAACACTAATTGCTAGATTTATTATTGCATTTTGGTATCTTGTTATATAATTGTCAAATCATAAAAAGAACCAAAATCTCTTGAATCTCACCGTAAGGTGGATCAAGAGTGCTCTCTGTCGGAGAGTCTAATCAACCACTTTCATCTTAATTGTTGTGCTTGTTTAATCAATTAATTATTTAAGACTCTTGAACTTGCAAAAACACAAGTCAAGAGCACTCTCTATCGGAGAGCGTCCTAGGTTTGCACAATCCCTTCATTAGCTGCATATAGATTAGCCAAGTCTCTTGAACCACTGTCATAAAACGGGGTCTACAGCGCTCTCTGTCGGAGAGTCTAATTAATTGTTTTAATAAAATATTCAACACACATACCCCTTTAATTAATTAACTCCCTTCCCTCCTTGTCAGAGTATGCTCTGACCGATCCTAGATCGGAATACCCAGAAACGGCATTGGATCTTTAAACCCTACAAGAGTAATTTAATAACCCTTGAACACCCTTAACCAACGCACCGACGTTGTAGGGATCCTTCCAAAGTACTTCCTATTAGAGGCGCCGGAACCTCCCGCTATCTTAGATTCCCGGCTAGCTGATCACTTGACAATATCAGCCTGGGATACTAGGTGGGCCCGACATGTCTTAAACGAAGAAAACTTAGAAGAGTCTCCCGGCTTTGACAAACCTTTGTTGACACCCTAATCAAGAGCATTTTTTTAAATTCTTAAAATCTACCAAGAGCACTTGCAAAACCTAATATTCACTAGTTTAATTCCTAGACTTTATTTCACGCATTTATTTGACTCCATAAGGCACTGGTCCTTCGTTATAATTGAGTAATCTTCTATCTTGATCAACTGTCTATGGTCTATTTTTGTTGATTATATCTGAATGCTTAAGTTACAAGTCTGAATATTTGCTTATCTTTCAGTCTTTTGCTAACAATGTGGATTGCTCGGATTTACGTGTCACATTCATAAACTTAATCATTTCTAATCACAAGTAACTCCTAAACAACACCCATCCGCATCCAAAACGTCTTAAAACTTAACTTAAACATTGAGCCATAGAAAACTCTTTGTTAGGGACTACCCCCCTTGGCTTCGTTAGGAGTTAGCCTAAACGGAGGAGCTAGGAGTAGGTGACAGTACCTAGCTCTGTGCTTGCCCCCAAGGTCACACCTCTCCCACTTTTTCAAGTGAGGAGACAACTTTCGGAAGATTTCTACTGCTGGTGTGCAATCGGCGGAGAACAATGTGACAGTGAGCTTTAATTGTAAAAGCAAGCTTGTCTTGCTTTTGAGGTTAGGATACCTCAAACCCTTCTTAGCAGGGTCTAAGAAAACCAAGCAAGGTCCTGGATGCAGAGTAGGTTTTCTACATATCAGTAAGTGTTGATTTTACCTCACGGTTGTAGCTGAACCAAAACTAATACAAAAAGAATTCAAAATTATATGGTGTTGTGTTCTTTTGTGTTATGGTTCTTGATGATTCAAATGCTTATGATATGTGAATGATGAAGTGAAAGATGTTTATGAAATGATTATGCAGTGATGAATTGGTAGTTAATTGTGACAAGTTAAGAAAAGTTCTAAAATTGCTTTACACTGATCCACCCCCCTCTCAGTGTCTAACAATTGGTAGCAGAGCCGGCCTTCGTCACAAGCCTAGCAAACTTGAAGGAGATCCTTAGACACAATGGAGGAAAAGAAAGAGTCATCAAGCAATGATGTGCCTATACTTGATATTACAGATTATTTCAGTTGGAGAAGCAAAATGAAGGCTTATCTGAAGAAGTTTGGTATTTGGGAAATTGTTATCAATCCACCCGCTCCATCAAACAAGAAAAAAAAATCAGCTGCACAAGAGGAAGCAAAGAAGGACAACACTACAACCTTGAAGTTCCTCTTGAATGGACTTCCCAGCTCAGTGAAGGAAAGTGTAAGAGAGAACACTTCAGCAAAAAACCTATGGTTCAAGTTGGAGAGTGAGTATCAAAAGGCAAGACCAGAACCCAAAAAGACTGATAAAGAATCAGAAGACAAGCCCCCAGAAGAGCTCAAACAAAAAGAGGACTCCAGTAAAGGTATGAACTCTTGTGATTATGATAGCTTGTGTGATGAAATTGAGAAGGTTCTTGCAGATGATGATGAAGCAATGTTGAAAGCTAAACAGAGAATTATAAACTATGTTTGCAACATAGATCTCAGAGCTGATTGGTTCTGAACAAAGTTGATCTTAATCAATCTGATTACAAGATGTTTAGGACAACAACCTTTGATTATATGGATAATCTCCAAAAGCAGAATGTTGAATTAAAGGAGTTGCTTAAGAAACGTAAGCATGAAGGAGTAGGTTGGCTGAAATTGCTGAAGGAAAAGGAAGAAAAAAAAGAAAAGCTAAAGATAGATTTGATCGATCTAACCCTAGAACAAAAGAACCATGTTAAAGATTCAAAAATACTTGAAGAAGCAAGAGGCAAATCTTGATCTGAAAACTCAGCTGGAAGAAACCAAGAGAATAGAAGAAGCATTAAGAGATCAATTGGAAGAAAAAGAAGTGACAAATCAGAAGCATGAGTTTGAGATTGTCAATATCAGAAAGAAGATTGAAAAATCAAAGCATCATGAGAAGTTCAACAGTAGCTCTGTCAAGTTGGATAAATTATTGGATTGCCAAAGGTCTCCCTTTGACAAATCTGGTCTTGGGTTTAGAAAGGTAGAAGACAAGTGATCTCCAAAGACCCCAAATGTTGGTCCATCAATGACCAAGGATGCATCCTATGTACCTGCACATGATAACAAGGATGGTGAATGCTCAAGAACACATCAAGAAGCTGACCTCATTCCTCAAAGCAAAGATTCAACTCCAAGAAGGAAACAAGGTCCAAAGTATGAAAATGAATTCAATGGTTATTGTTATTTTTGTTCTAACTTTGGTCATAAGGCTATGGATTGTAGATTCTATGGAAGAAGAAGGGCTGGAAGCCCCAATGACTCAGTTAGATGTTGAACATGTAATCAAGTCGGACATGTTGCTGCCACATGTCACACATTGAGATGCTACACCTGCAGTGGGTTTGGCCACAAAGACAAAGAATGTGCAAGTCAAAGAAGTCAACCAAGAAGGAGTCCTTCATATACATCAACAAGAAGATTTGAAGATCAGAAATCAAATGCCTACAGTCATGGACACTCTCAGGCATGGAGAAATGAATTTGATCAAAGAAGTGATGGAAGTTCCAACAGCTTAATCAGGTGTTGGACATGCAACAATGTTGGTCACATTGCTACATACTGTCGTATGATGAGGTGTTATAGCTGCAGTGGCCTTGGGCACAAAGCTCAAGATTGTTGGAGTACACAACAGCAATCCTTGAGAAGTTACCTAGACCACTCATTAAGGAAAGCCAGTACAAATGAAGGAACAAATGCTCAAAGGACAGATGCCAAGAAGCAAGTATGGATGAGAAAGACCGAGCAGTTGCAGATAGGAGAGGTTGATCAGAGCAAGGAGAATGGCTGCCATATGACAAGCCAAGTGTAAGGTCTCTCAAAGACCTTAACACACCTTGAGTTCATGAGGCTAGAGAATAAACTCAAAGGAGAAAGGATGGTTACTCCAGGCATACAAACAGGTCCGAGGATCATGCATATTAACAGGGGGAGCAGTGACTGGTGGTCAGAGATTTCAGACACAGGTATGTGGACACCCTTTGCCATTGATGCCAAAGGGAGAGAGATGAAGACAAAAAGGGAGCATGCTCATAGGGGGAGCATGAGTTGTTGTCATCAATGACACAGGGGGAGATTATTGATGAAATTGTCATTGATGCCAACATGGACATGCAATGGCCCCACAGGATCTCAGTGATGCCACCAAGTCCCACCTGCAGTGCTTTGGACCCCTTACAGAGTGGGTTTGTGCCTTGAAGCACCTTGTACTCAGTTGACAAGGTCCATGTACCCACAAGCTTAGATCTTGAAGCCACCACTCTGCTAATGGCATTGAAGACCCTGGAGATGGTCCTGAAGCCCTTGCAAACTATGGAGAAGCCTTAGATGTGTTAGAGAAGCATTAATGACCCATTCTGTGCTCTGATGATGTCATAGTACCCCAGGAAAAGGTTTGGCAACCCCACAAGTAATGTCATGATGGATCTTGAATCTTGGGGGTCTCCCAGTGTGGTTGAGGTGGTTGAAGAAACCCATGAAGACCCTTGCTTGATGAGGAAGCTCTTAAAGAAGTCACTTGAAGTTGTTTGACCCACATTTGATGGCATGTTGTGGAACCCATGCACATGCCCTCCGTATGATGAAGAAGTTCTTGAATCACTTGAAGAAGCATTGAAGAAGTGCTTCTACCCACAAGCTTTATAAAGCTCATGTTTGACGCCCATTGGGGAGTTTGGTTTTATGATGAAGTCCTTGACACTAGTGATGAGGTTTTCAAAGGTTGAAGAAGCTCATATGGTAACAAAGCACATGTTACTCTTACTCTTGGGGTCCTTGATACTTTGATGCTACGATGAAGTCCTATGTGATGGGCTTGAAAGCACCTTGTTTAAAAATCGTATGACATATTTGAAAAGAGCTCTTGAAACCCTTGTGATTGAAGGTGTGGTCTTTGCACCCATCCTTTTGTGCTCTTGATAGTCTTAGAAACCCTTGATTACCATTAAAGTACTTGAAGCAGCCATCAAGAGATTTGAAGTCAATTTTTGATGTCCTGCACAAATTCAAGAAAATAAGAGTAAAAGACTTTGTGAATGCAACCAAGAGTTTCATAGAAGGAAAGTTCTCGTCAAGCCCTTTCCGTTGATATATGGAGCGTCTCCTAACTCCTCACGGTTGAAGAGATTTGTATTTTTGAAGTCTGACTAACCCACACCATTCCTTGTGGTCGGCTCCAAATGAAGATTCAAAACAAATAAAAATAAAAATTGATTTTATTACAAGTCGGCTCCTTAAAAATTCATGAGAAAATGTGTATAAATACCCTACACGTGTACCATTTGTTGGTGTAAGATTTCGTGGGTGAAAACAGGAGCTCTGAAAAAAAGCAGAAATACACAGTCCGAATTTTGTAACAGCAGAACAGTCCCGAAATTTGCAGCAGATTGAGGTGGCATTCGTGGCTGTGGAAATTTTATGGGAGCAGCAGTCTGAAATATTTTTTTTTATCTTATAACAGCAGTCATAAACTTTTTGTGGACAACCCTAGTTTCTTTTGTGGAAAGATGTGGACAGCTCTATTTTTTGTGGAATGAAGAAAAAATAAATACCGAGATAATTGAATCCATGGAGCAGCAATGCATCTTCCATCTCTGAAATCTTGGATTGTTCTCTGAGTTAGCAGCAGCCTTTCTTAGAAATTTCGGTGGGCAAAGAGGAGCAGCAATACTTCTTCCACCTCTGAAAATTTGTGGGGTTATAGTTCTGAAGGAGCCTACACAGTCTGAATTTTGGAAGAGTTTACAACTGTCACAATGGGCAAACATTTGGAAGAATCTCTACTTATCACAGGCATGAATTTTGGAGGAGAGTTTGCTGTTGATTGCTTACATTTTATCTCTATTTTGAGACAACGCCGAACAACAAAAGGAGATGTTTTTCAACCCAAGTGCGAGGTTACAGTGGCAATGTTACAACAACAGTCACAATGACCACAGGTCACAGTTCTGAGGCTTGTAGCAAATGTCTCTATCTCAGCTCCAAGGTTTTGAAGGTTACATTTCTCAAATCAATGGTTATCTACTTAAACAGTGAAGTATAATAATGCATATGTACAGTGATGGTACAGTAATGCAAAGTCTTAGCAGCCACAGGAGCACCTTGAAGTAAGTTTAGATGTTTATATATATATCCTGTTGATCTGATTTTGATGGTATAAATCTGAAGTATACAACACAGTGCATGAGGTATCTTGCACAAAAGGACTGATTCGTAGGTGTTCAAGTTTGTGAAAAGAAACCATCCAAAGTCTTGTTATGTTTGGATTCTTCTATTGTTTGATGCTGTTAGCTACAAGTATAAAGTCCTGATACCATTTTGCAAACATCTTGTGTTAACCTCAGTGCCATGTTCAGTTGTTTGTATAAGAATTGAGAGGACTCTTTAAGACTTGGATTTGGATATTTTGGGAGGAGGCTTAAGTCCCAATAATACACTTTAAACAGCCTTGTTGATTATATGTTGGATTTCAAAGTCCTAGTTGACTTAATATGAGGACACCTTGAGACTTTGTTTGGATTAACTGGGAAGTAGGGTTAAGCCCTTATGACATTTGTTGATCAGCCTTTTGATTGAGTTGAGGCTTGACCTGTTGGCATACACCTGCTGATAAATGTTGCAATAAGCAAATCTTTGATATGAGAAACGTATGAGTAGATCTCTTAATGACTAGCATGAGCAGTAGATGAAAAGATACTTTGAAGACATGAACAAGACTTGACAAGTGCAGACCTTTGAAGGCATGAGCAAACTCTTGAAGACATGAGCAGTAGTGGTGCTTGGGGAGACTTTTTGATAACTTGATCAAGTTGTGATAATGACAGTTTGACACCTACAGCAGTATGACAATGATGTGGTTGATTAGCAGCAGTGAAGGATGATCAGCAGTGAAGAGGATGAGCATCAAAGATTGAACAAGATTGAAAATTGAAGGATCACAGTCCATAATGGTAAAGAGATATGTTTAACTTGACATGATCAGTGATATGCTGAGCATGCTCAGTGACATGTTCAGTACAAAGCCCAGATCTATTGAATGGACAAGCAAGACATGACCAGTGACAAGGTGTTGATGAACAAAGAAGATTGAAAAGTGTGTTGCAGCAGTGTTGACGAGAGTGATGATCATATGATCAGCAGTACTGACCAACAGCAAAACAGATTGAAGAGACAAGTGATGTTGATGTGACAGTGAGCTTTAATTGTAAAAGCAAGCTTGTCTTGCTTTTGAGGTTAGGATACCTCAAACCCTTCTTAGCAGGGTCTAAGAAAACCAGGTAGGGTCTTGGATGCAGAGTAGGTGCTCTACATATCAGTAGGTGCTGATTTTACCTCACGGTTGTAGCTGGACCAAAACTAATACAAAAAGATTATAAAATTATATAGTGTTGTGTTCTTTTGTGTTATGGTTCTTGATGATTCAAATGCTTATGATATGTGAATGATGAAGTGAAAGATGTTTATGAAATGATTATGCAGTGATGAATTGGTAGTTAATTGTGACAAGTTATGAAAAATTCTAAAATTGCTTTACACTAATTCACCCCCCCCTCTCAGTGTCTAACAGGGAGTGCAAACGCAGCTCCTATACAATGTTGGAATCAAAACTAAAATAAAATAACAAAAGAGAAAAGTATAATCACTGAGACGGCCTCGAAACATGTATAAAACCATAAAAAGGCACTGTCATATGACACATGAGGGTGTCAAGAATGTCTGAGTCTAATAGTCAACAATGAAGGGGGCGAGCGAGGCACTAGCTTAATATTAGCTTCCTTTGGGATGCCAAGGTGTCTGGTTGCATGATCCTAAGGGGGGATGTATGATCGAGAGATACTCCTAACATCTAAGGACAAAGAAAAGAAACTCTAAATAGATCTCTGATTGCTCCGTTGGGGCTAGGACGAAATCTAATGGGTGGGAGGCGCCCTGTTGCAAACATGTCGAGTACTAGACCCTCTAATGCTGGGAATGTATGGCTTGTTGTATAGCATGGCTCCTCTGAGTCTGTCTCAACGAAATCGGTCAACCTCCCAGGCTGGGAGGCTGAGGGAAAACCCGGGGCCTCACCACCCTACTACATGAAGCACCCTAGATTTTAGATATCCACTTGTTACTTCGATGAGTCGAACCAACATGAAAGTAAGAGGTGATCCCCCTGTTGATCTCAAGGCTAGGTGGGGTATGTAGAAGTTGAGATTTGTGGCTGAAAAATCTCTCTGATGAAGAGGGCTAGGAATCTCTAGTCCTAATACTGGAAGAACGTAGAAAGAGAACCTCTCGAGTCTCTATAGAGGCAATGGTATCGTCCACTGCTATCATAATATATGGGGCACCTAAAGATGAGGTGGGTTACGCCTCTGCAGATTTCGGTGTTCCAGCAGGTCATTTGTAGAGGAGGGCTAAAAGGCCAAGAGTGGGGCTCCATTTTATGGTTGGCAAGGACCAGGCCCCTTGGTTTTATTCTTCGAAGTACTATGGCTTAGTGGCATGATCGACTGCCCTTTTTGGGGCTTTTTATCCCTAGGGTTGGTGTATAGGGCTTCTAGGGGTAAGCCATTGGGTCACAAGACCAACACCCTTTTTATGTCTTGAGAGGGACTATGCTTCCTTTAGGGATGTCATCCCTCAATCCACCACCCCTTTCACACCCCACTTGGACCTTCTTTGTTTCTAATTCTACCTCCTCTGACCAAATCGACCCCTTGATGTCTTCATGATTGATCAAGCCTCAAGCTAAGCCAAGGGAGGCGTTGAGGGACTTTATTCATCATTTTGCGGTTAGTAGGGCCATGAGGTCCTCCCTAGACTCACTCTTTAGTCACAGTGAGGCCTTGGCTTGCTTATTTTAGTGTTTTTTATCATTTTATATTGGTTTTAGGGCTTAGTCCCCAACATGTGGGTGAAATGCCCTTATTTTGTCTTATTTTTGAATATTTTAGTATTATTTTGTTTTAATTTCAAACTGACATGTAGGCTTGATAAAAAATTAAAGTTGTGTGCTACAATGAATATAAATATCCATTCACTTTTCGTTTCTAAAGCACAAGACTTGGGATAAAACTATTATGTTACTTTTTTTCCCTAGTTGGGCAACTTGGGGAAAATTTTAGGGCCAAAATTTAGCCCATGGGCTATTTTTTGACATTTTTTTTCCAAAAAAAGATTTGCCAGTTTTCCTTTTTTTCAAAATTGATTCACCCAATTTTCCTTTTACTCTAAAAATCGCCTAAAGTTGTCCAAACACTATATAAAGTCCTTAGAAATTGGAATATTTTTACAAAGAAATCGTCAAACATTTTATGGTTGCAAATTTAATAATTAGAAAGATTCGCCAAGGTTTATACACTTTGAGAAAATTATGGGTCCTTAAAATTTTCCCCGGTTCAACTTGGGCTCTCCGAGTGATGTGCACCTCTTGGATGACTTTCTCTTTTGCTTGAAGTGGAAATTGGAGTATTTTCTAGGGTTTCTATGCACATGCAAGGTTGATGCTAGCATTGTTGGACTAACACAAGCTCAAGGATTGATTTTCTTGGTCAAGTTGCTGAGTTTATGCTTCTTTGATGACTGAATGGTGGTTGTAATGCTGCATTTTTGCTGAATTAGGGCTTCTTACCAACCTTTAGTCAGTTTTTGCATGGTAGAAAACGTCCATTTGAGGGAGTTTTCTATTGTTGGGACCTTGGATCTCTGATTTCTGCCTAAATTAGGCTCCTCCAACGAACCTTAGAGGTTGTTGGTGGATGCCCTAGTTTGGAAGAGAAGAGAAATTATTCCAAGAGGGAGGTTGGTCACCATCCTTCTTGCCCTAGGGTTTGAAGTACTATTCTTCAAAACCCCAATTTTGTCATCTTTTCCTCAAAATTCGGTATTTTCATGTGCAAAGATTGCATTTGCATGGTTAATTTAGGTCAACTTAGATCCGCAATCTTACGTTTTAGAAAACCTTAAAAACTAAAAATTTCCAAAAAATCAAAAAAATATATAATATTTTTTTAATTCTGGGCCTCCCTAAAATTTCGGCCTGCCTTCCTAAAACCTCAGCCTGCCATTTTAGACCTGCAAACCTCTAAATTTTAAAACGAATTAGCAGAAAGGCCCTAAAAACCTAAAATTTCAAAAATCCAAAAAGCAAGTTTTTGCAAAATGCCAGCCTCAAAAGGAGTGCGTTTTTCCTTTGCCCAACCTGTTTCCATCAAGGGCATCATCGTTGTGGTCTTAACAAAGGGTCAAGCCTGTCTCATTGTTCACTATTAAAAATTGCAGACTATAACATTTTTGCAGACCTTAAATCAGCAGGTTAGTAAACTTCGCCTTGATTTGGTGAAGGTCTTCATCACTAAAGCGAGTATTTCTGAATGTTTTTGAAGCCCCTTCAGGGCTGTTATCTACTGTGTAATGTCTCAGTTGTCTACCTGGTTTCATATTGCAGATTTTACATAACAGGCTTATCATTTCTGGAATTAGTAAGCACCCATGATGACTATTATTATTTATACTTATTGCTTTGGCATAACACTTGTTTAAAGATTGATAATTACTTGATATGCACAGAAATGGCTGCCTGAAATGGTGAAAGAGCGCACTAAGAACAGCCCCATTTTAGGCCTTAAATCACAGCTTAAACTTGTTATTGCTGACTGAGGAAAAATATTGTTGACTTGTGCTAATTACAGTGACATATTGGATACTGGTAGCAATTGTTGATTACCCCTGTTTTTGGATTGGTCAAACTAAATCTGATATACACCGTGATATGTTTATTGTTTACATTGGATCAGAGGACCAACCCTGCAGAGCTTATCAAGCGACTCCATTGGCAATTGCTTGCTCCAAATCAGGTACACTCTTGTTTTTGTTTTAGTAATTTGGTGAGATTTGATTTGACAGGTCTCTCTTGGCGACTCCAACTGAAGAAAATCAAAAAGGTACTTCACAAGAACACATCCAAGATGTAAGCCTTGACTTGATAAGATTATTGTAAAGGCTAACTTTGTAGGCGACTCCACTGGAGAGAATCTAGAAGGATGATATGGCATCCTTTGATGAAGCATGGATGTACCATCCTTGGTTTGATCTACTGGATTTCTCAAGCATTTTAGGGTATCCAAGCACTGTGAATAAAGATGCTTTTCAGGTCATTCCAAAGTTTAAGCCACGTGAAGAGTGGGCTACAGATCATGTTTTGGGATTTAAAGAATATCTTGTGGCATGGGATATTGTATCTGAGGACACCAGAATGAGATTATTGGTAATATCCCTTGACTTGCAGAATAATCACTATGAAGAGAAATGGTATAAGAATCTTCCTCCCAAGGGGATATCTTCATTTTTTCAATTAGTTGAGGTGATTTGCAACGACTTGGGTCCCTAGATGTGCGAAGTGTTAGCGTTTGCACTTTAATTCAAATATGTTAGATCTTTAATCTAATGCAATAGGATCAATGAAAGATAGACAAGCACAACATAAAAGAGACACAGATTTTATCCTGGGAAAACCCTCTTGGAAAAAACCCAGCAACTTCTTCTGTATAGATTCATCACTAAGTACAATGTCAAACCAAGATAGAAAACCAAGAGATAAGATATCCTTTGCAGCTTCTTCTTTTTTTCTACCCCAACAAACTTGTCTTTCTTCTCCTTGAAGCGAACTTGCTTGAGCTTGTTGTGTGTCCAAATGAGAGAGGGCACCTCTCTATTTATACTCTTCAAGTGGGAGATCTAAAACCCCAACAGGGCCGACTTCCTAACCTAACTTGGCCTACTTCCTCTTCGGAGACTCAAAAATTCATTTTACAATAATTGTTTTGGGGACTATTGCCCCGATTTACAACGGAGGTTTTACCTCGATATTATTACATGACCAAGTACATCAATGACATCTCCAAACGGAGGAAAAACATCTTCGAAAGGAGGTACAATAATAATACAATAAATATATAAGAATATCTTCCGAAGTTACATTTTCAACAACACTCCCTCTTAACAAGGAAAGTATTCTTCTGACACAGTCATCACCACGACTGGACATAATCTTTGGACATCATCATCAACACTGGACATCATCACTGCTGCAGCAACTCTCATCTTGTCGACCATTGACTAGTGACATCTCTCAAATCTATACGGCATAAGAAGTTCTACGAGCCAGCCCTTTTTCATGATGGATGTAGGCCTAAATCCCATCTATGACTTCATCATCTCTACGAGCAAGCCATAAAGTAGGTATAGACAAAGACCACATACTACATTGCCATCGCAATCACCTGCGTCTCCTACAGTCATTTCGTCGTATCTAGATCATCTCATCATCTCATGTGGAGAGCATCTCGTATGTCTACATTACGTCGCTAGGACAACTTGTGTCTTCCACCCCGTGAAGAGCATCCCAAGAGCATACGCGTCTTCCACCATGTGGAGAGCAACCCAAGTGTATTCACTATGTCCTTCAAACAACCTACGTCTTCAACTCGGTGGAGATCAGCCCAGGAACATTTGTGTCTATCACCTAGTGGAGATCAGCCCAAGAACAACTACATCTTCCACCCAATGGAGATCAGCCCATATGTATTACGTCTCTTTCTCGGTCAACCTGTGTCTTCCACCTAGTGGAGATCATCCCAGGAACATCCGCATCTTCCACCCAATGGAGAGCAGCCCGGATGCATTACAACCCTTAGACCACCTGTGTCTTCTTGACATGTGGAGAGCAGCCTAGGAGCATCTATGTCTTCCACCTAGTGGAGAGCAGCCCAAACCTCCTGTGTCTCCCTGACATGTAGAGAGTAGCCCAGGTGCACCTACGTCTTCCGAACATGCCTCATCACTCCCTCTTTCAAGGAACATCGATCTAGATAACTCCAAGCTTCTCCTTGAAGTATTCGAACATCACTCTAGCTAGCGGCTTGGTCAACACATCGATTGTCTACTCGTTTGTTGCCACATACTAGAGCTTCACTGCTCCTCTCTGCACCATATCTCGAATATAATAATACTTGATCTCAATATGCTTTGACTTGTCATGGAATACAGGATTCTCGGACAAATTCCCACAACTCTGGTTGTCACAAAAGATACAAGTCGCCTCTAACTTGAGATCAAACGAATCTGACAGTAGCTTCTAAAGCCATACTACCTCACAACTAGCCAAACAAGTTGCAATATACTCTGCTTCAGCTATACTCAGTGCCACACTTGTTTCTTGTTGCTTCCTGCTAAACCAAGAGATCATACCGGATCCCAAATTGAAGCAGCATCCTGAACTGCTCTTCCTATATGTGAATATGCATGCCCAATCTGAATCAACATAACCATGTAGGTTAATCTTCTAATCCATCGCATACTTGAGCCCATTCTCAATTGTACCCTTCAAGCACCTCAATACATGCTTTGCAGCAACCAAGTGAACACATCTCGAATTTGTCGAAAACTGGCTCAATGTGTTCACAACAAAGCATATGGTTGGCCTCGTGTTTGTCAAGTACATCAACGAACCAATCAACTGTCTATACATCGTGGCATCAACTGTCTTTGAAGAAGCATCACACAACAGCTTCAAGTTAGATTCCATGGGTGTGGCAATGGCCTTGCAGTCCATCATTTCAAACCTCTTCAGAATCTCTAACGCATACTTTCCTTGACTAAGAAATATCCCATCTGGATTCTGCCAGAGCTAAAGACCTAAGAAGTAGTGCATCATCCCCAAGTCCTTCAACTCGAACTCTACGGTAAGCTTCCTCTTTCTTTCTGCAATGAGCTCATCATCACCTGTTAAGAACAAGTCATCTACGTATAGTAGTAGTATCACTGGTTTTCCACCTTCAACTTTGAAGTAGAGGTTGGAATCCGCTTTACTCTTGGTAAAGCCTAAACTCGTCAAACAACTGTTCATCCTGCCATACCACGTCCTGGGTGCCTACTTCAAACTGTATAAGGCCTTCTTTAACTTGCACTCATGAGTTTGTCTGTCATGTCTGAAATCCTAGTGGTTGCTCCTCATACACTTCCTCTTCAACTACACAATTCAAGAAAGTTGCCTTGATGTCCATCTGGTGTATCTTCCATTTCATTACTGCAGCTAGAGCAATTACAGATCTAATGGAAGTGTATCTAGCTACAGGGGCAAATGTCTCCTCGTAGTCTATGTCTTCTTTCGAGGAGAATCCATGTCCCACAAATCTTGCTTTGTATTTTTCAATGCTTCCGTCTGCAACATGCTTTATCTTGTAGATCCATTTTGAAGGAACTACAGACTTTCCTTCTGGTCTCGGGACCTCCTCCCAAACATCATTCTTCATGATTGATTTGTATTCTTCAATCATGGCATCCTTCCATACTTTCTTTTCTGTTGCTTTCTCATAGTTGGTAGGTTCTTCGTAAATGATATCACACAGTAGTGCTACATGGCTAGAGTATAGTCTCGATCTCTTTGTTTCTTTGGAAGTCCCATCTGGAGCACCATACCTATTTACATCTTGGATAGCTTCACGTGCCCATGCTGGTCTTCTCTTGTAAGAGTTCTTCTCACGAGGTGGATCTACAGGTCTCCATGGTTTTGTCATGTCATGGTCTTCATGGTCTTCTTGGATCATCTCTTCCATAATTGTATCTCTGGCTCTGGGAACTTCGAGTTCTTCAGTTTTTTCAGTGTGGATTTGTCTTGATCTGTTGCAGGATGAGTCTTCATCAAAAGTAACGTCTCTACTGGTTTCGATCTTCTTGAATCCTGGAAAGTATATTCTATACGCTTTTGATGTGTCATTGTATCCAACAAATATACCCTTCTTCCCTGAAGGATCTAGTTTTGTTCTTTCTTCTTTGGGAACATGCATGTACACAAGACAGCCAAATATTTTGAGATGGCTGACTTCTAGTTTCTCTCCTGAGAATGCTTCTTCTGGAGTCTTGTTTTCCAAGACAAGGTGGGGTGTTCTGTTTTGTACATATATAGTAGTCCTTGCTACTTCTGCCCATAAGTGCATTGGAAGGTCTTGGTCATGAAGCATTGCCTTTGTTGCTTCCATTATTGTTTTGTTCTTTCCTTCCGCAATGCCATTTTGTTGAGGATTGTAGGGAGTGCTCATCTCCCTCTTCATCACAGATTCTTTACATAGGACTTTAAAACTTTCTAAAGTGAACTCTCCACCATTATCTGATCTTAAAGTCTTGATCTTCTTTTCAGTATGATTTTCTACCAAGGCTTTAAATTCCTTGAACTTACTGAATACTTCATCTTTTCTTTTCAAAAAGTAAATCCATGTTATATGAGAATAATCATCTATAAAAGAAACATAGTATGCATACCCTCTTAGTGAGTTGGATGACATGGGGCCACATACATTTGAGTGTATTATCTCCAATATTTATTTGCTTTGCTTTCACTGCTTGAAAATGGTTTCTTCATGTTCTTCCCTTGCGCACATCCTTTACAAATGCTTTCATGCTTTGTCTAAATCTCGGGTACACCTGTTACTGCTTTGCTTGCAATTGGAAGTGCCCTGTAGTGTACATGCGCAAGGCTTCGGTGGCATAGTTCACTTGGTTCCACGGAGTGATGAACCAATGCATGTTCCGGTTTTCCCTTCAACTTGTATAAGCCTCCTTCTTGCTCCCCAATTATTGTTGCATTATTTATTGTCTTGCCTCTTGGCCACATGAGTACTTGGCCACCTTTTCTTCTCTTGCCACCAATCGTGCTTCTTCTTGATTGCATTCCTCCCACAATCTGTTGAACTTGATGAGCTTCTTCCTGGCGCATATCCCTCAGATGAATGAGTCCCATTATTTTGGAAGACAATTCAAAGTAGTCATCATTATCTCTCCTTCTTCAACATTTTCTTCGATGGCTTTAAGTTGCTCCTTGATTTGAGAGACCCTTTAGAATTAAGACTAGATGGTCTCAGAGTCTTGGATCTTCACATTCTTGAGTTGATTCCTCCAAGTGATCTTTCAGTTGATGTTCTTCCCTTCATATAGTTTGGTCAAAGCATCGAACATCTTCTTGGGAGTCTTCAATGATGAGACATGAGGAATGAGATGATATTTGATAGAGTCGGCAATAATCCCCTTGGCTCTAATCATGTTCTTCTTGTGAGTTGCTTTGGCTTCTTCTCCCTCTGGTTCTGAAACCTCCTCAGTGACATACTTGTCCAAGTCATTATCTTCTAGAATAAGAGAGATTCTATACTTCCATGCTCAGAAATTGTCAACTCCTTCAAGCTTGTCCTCAAGTTTGGTGTGATTCATCATTTTGACTATTTGACTTCAGAACCTCAACTAGAAGTACAAAAGAAATGGATCTTACCAATTTGAGATGCCCAAACTGTTTCTTGAACTTGCTAACCTAGGGTTTGATAGAGAAAGCCTATTTTTTCAAGCTTGAAATCTTGAACTTCTGCTTAGATAGAAAGATGCGCATCCTCAAAGCGTTTTGTCCAGAGGTGTCCTTTTCCAAATTATGTGGATGGAAGCTCCAAAAATCTGATGCCCTAGTTTCTTCGAGCAATGATTAGGTCAAAAATGAAACTTCTTCAACCTGGAATTTGCTTCCACCAAAAGATGCGCCTCCTTGAGGCGAGTTGACTTGGCCTTCTTTTCAAGACAATTTGTGGAGAAAAGTGTTAGAGCTTGGAAGCCCTAGTTTTGCAGTTGCACAGTGACTTCTTTTAGGGTGGCTCTGATACCATGTTAGTGTTTGCACTTTAATTCAAATATGTTAAATCTTTAATCTAATGCAATAGGATCACTGAAAGATAGACAAGAACAGCATAAAAGAGACAGATTTTATCCTGGGAAAACCCTCTCTTGAGAAAAACACAACAACTTCTTCTGTATAGATTCATCACTAAGTACAATGTCAAACCAAGATAGAAAACACAGAGGATAAGATATTCTTCGTAGTTGCTTCTTCTCTTCTACCCCAGTGGACTTGCCTTTCTTCTACTTGGAGTGAACTTGCTTAAGCTTGTTGTGTGCCAGTATCAGAGAGGGTGCATCTCTATTTAATAATTTATACTCTTCAAGTGGGTGACCTAAAACCCCAACAGGGTTGACTTCCTAACCTAACTAGGCCAACTTCCTCTTTGGAGACTCAAAAATACATTTTACAATAATTATTTTGGGGACTATTGCCCCGACTTACAACAAAGGTTTTACCTCGATATTATTACAAGACCTAGTACATCAATCACGTCTTCGAACGAAGAAACCACATCTCTCAAAGGAGGTTCAATAATAATACAATAAATATATAAGAATATCTTCCTAAGTTACATTTTCAACAACACAAAGAAAATATTGAATCCCTAAACACTCTTCGAAGAAAGGAGGAGGTCCAAAAGATCACTAGTCTAGGCAATCCTATCAAAGAGGTCCTAGAAAACCTTAAAACAAACCTCGTTGAAGAAATCTGGGATGAAGATCAAGATGGTTTGCTTCAAGAAGCCATTGTTCAAGAACTAGTGGATGATATCTCAAGCATAATGTCCGAAGATGAAGGTCCTCATGAAAATGAATATGATTGTGATCCTAGAAATGAAGACCAAAAAGTCCTAGTTGAAGAAATTCAAGAACATAAGGAAATGGTGAGTTCCCCTTTCCATCATATAGCAACTTCTTATGATATCTCTGGTCTCTTGGAGCAGAATGACGGTATTCATAAGGACGATGATTATTGGAGGTTTATGGGTCCACCGCTTTATGAATCTTCAAGACCTAGCAACGTTCTTTCCAAACCCTTCGGTGACACATGTTTTGAAGACAAAGTCAATAAATTTTTCCTGCCATTCACAGAAGAACAAAAATTCAATATGGATCAACTCGATACAAATTATTACACCGTTTGGAATGAAGAAGTCTTAATTACCTCGAAGGACATTGAGAACACAATTGACAATGATATGATTGCTCCTTCTCCTGATGGCATCGATGATGAAAATTGGACAAATCCTTTTGCAATTATATTTGATGAAGCACCTAACGATGCGGATCTTGTTACTCCTATTGATGATTTCCATATGGAGATGTCTCAATATGATAAAGGGTTTGAAAATTTGGAACTCCACATCTCTGATGATATCTCCTTGGGCTCAACTCAGCCGTACCTATCTAGTATCAAGAATAGTGAAGTATGCTATACAGAGAGTTCTATTGTTGTTATTCAGCCCATGATGAGCGCAGATTATCATTCCCAACAAAGTTTCTCAAGAACTATGGCAAAAGTTGAAAATCCTTTTTTATCCAATACTGATAAATTCTCAATGCCACATTTTAACAGAACCGGTACACATATGTGGACAGGTATAATATTCACTTCTCATTTCCATGATATTTATTGTTTGTCTTTTCGCTTGAAATGTGATGGGATGAATTTTGTGGCTGACAATTCCAAATTTTTAAAGATTGTTGGGGATGCTAACATGATTATTATGAAGATAAACAATATGCTTGTATTGTTGGACACAATGGCCACACTGAGAGGGGGGGGTGAATCATTGTGTGAGCAATTTAAACCTTTTTACACTTCTATTAGTTAATCAGAGTATATCAATCATTATGTCATCAATTGCATAATCAGCTGAATCAATCATGAGTCATAAGCATAAACATCACATCAAAAGAGACACAAGAATATATGATATTTATTTATTGTACATGAAAGACTACAATCTTCTCGATTACAATCAACACCAACTGATAAAAAGAGCACAAATTCTCATAACAGGACCCAACCTGGTTTTCTTAGATCCAACTAAGAAGGGTTTGAGGAGTCCAATCCTCAAGTGCAAGATTCTTCTTGCAAGCAATCATATGGTTCTGTTGCACAACAAACCTCTGCTCTACACATCAATCTCTACTTTTCAATGTTATTGGTCATCTGCTCATCACACTCATCAACATTGCTGCAACACTCTTCTCAATCTTCTACGTTCACCTTCTCTTCAATACTGTTGCTCAATCTCTGTTGATCAACCTCTGCTCATCCCTCTTTGTCAATCAGCTCATCAACGCCTATTCATCTGCTCATCATTGTTGCTCATCAACACTTGGTTCATCTGCTCATCAACCATGTCAAGTCTGCACTGTTGGTCATGCCTCTTTGTTCATCATTCTCTGGACATCAAAACTATTCATCAACACTGAAGAGTGTGCATCATCATCATCATGGTATGTAACATCATCATAGGGTACAAGGCATCATCATCCCTCATCATATCATAGGAGTATCATGTCATCAACCAGTAGTATGCATCATCAACATCAAGTATACATCATAGTGCATTGGAGAGTATCATCACACTATGGTATGCATGTACATCGTATTTAATAGGAGTGCATCAACTTCACAAAGTGTACATCATTATCACATGCATTATTATCATAAAGTGTATCATATCATAGCATAAAGGTATGCAACACCATCATCATAGCCTCCATAATGACTTAAATATTTATACCAATATAGAGGCTCACATATTAGGTATGCATGTACATCGTATTTAATAGGTGTGCATCAACTTCACAAAGTGTACATCATTATCACATGCATTATCATCATAAAGTGTATCATATCATAGCATAAAGGTATGTAACACCATCATCATAGCCTCCATAATGACTTAAATATATATACCAATATAGAGGCTCACATATTAAGATCAAATATGAACTCTATCCATGAGAGACATGTGCCATCACAAGAGAAACCCGGAAGCATGAACCATACCTTTTCGAAGATCACAAGATGAAGAAGTAGTAGACAAACCAAAATAAACTCTATATAATGTCATCACATAGCCCTCGCAACAAGATTTACAACGAGCCAAGAATTTTGTAACTTTGATTCCGTATGAGAAAGTTATGCCAATTTTAGTGAAGATGCCCAAAAATTTCTCCCACACAAAGTTTCGCACTTTTCTCCAAGAGTTGTGAAATACCAAAGAGAGACGTGATTGATGAACAAATGAAATGTTTGATATTCTATTTATATAGGTTGAAGAGAAAAGTTAATACCTCAAACTGGGCCGACATGCAATTCAAAATTACAAGTAATTAACCCTTAACTAAATGAAGTGAGAGATAAAGATCTAGAGGCAGCCGTTCGAGAGTCCAGTGGCATATGCCTATTGATATTCTAAATTCCGTAAGAAAAGGGAGCGTGTCAAGCGGATTCTCTTTTGTTAGGTCGGCTCACCCAAAAAGGTGGGGTACACCAACTTCAAAACTTCATCTCTCTTAAACCGTAAGGAGTTAGAAGATGCTCCATATATCAATGGAAATCGCTTAATGAGGATTATCTCCCTATGGAGGGTTTATTTGCAAATTCTTGGTATAATACCCTTAATTTATTCAATTTGTTCAGGACTTCAAAGATTCCACACATAAAGGTGCCAAAGACCATGTTACCTTATGCATAAGTTCCAAGGTCAAAGGCTTCAATGGACATCATCAAAGTCGATGTTCTTCACATACACATACTTAACATCAACAAGGAGGAGGTCTCCACCATATACTCATCATATCAAGGGTATCAAGGACAATCATAAGTGTGTCCAAGTGTCCAATCGCCATCATATGTGTTTGGGTGCCTTAATCATGCCATCTAACCATGTCAAGTGCAAGTAGTGGGATCCAAGACCATACCAAGGGCATCAAGGTCATCATCAAGGGTTTCAGGTCTTCATCAAGACATCAATGACCACATCATCTTCATCAGGTGTACAAGGACCATTAAGCCATCAAGTGTGGGTCCAAGGACTTCTTCAAAGCTTCTTCAACCACCTCAACCACACCAAGAGACCTCTAAGGGTCAAGATCCATCATGACATCAGTTGTGGGGTTGCTAGGCCTTTTCCTAGGGTACCATGACACCATCAGAGCATGAATGACCACAGAATGGGTCATTAACCCATCTAGTGCTTCTCAAACATCCACAAAGGCTTCAGCACATCTCCAGGGTCTTCAACACCATTCGTAGGGTCTTCAACACCATCAACAGGGTCTTCAGCATCTTCAACAAGGTGGTGGCTTCAAGATCCAGCCTTGTGGGTACAAGGACCTTGTCAATTGGGTACAAGGTGCTTCAAGGCACAAACCCACTCTGTAAGGGGTCCAAGGCACTGTAAATGGGACTTGATGGCATCAATGACAACCTGTGGGGCCACTCAAAGTCCATGTTGGCATCAATGACAATTTCATCGATAATCTCCCCCTTTGTCATTGATGACAACAACTCATGCTCCCCCTATGAGCATGCTCCCCTTTTGTCTTCATCTCTCCCCCTTTGTCATCAATGGCAAAGGGTGACCACATATCATCATCTTGAAGGTATTGATCACTGCTCACTACTCCCCCTATCAATATGCATGATCCTAGGACCTGTCTGTATGCTTGGAGTAACCATCCTTTCTCCTTCGATTTCATCTTTCAGCCTCATGAACTTAAGGTGTGCTAAGGTCTTTGAGAGACCTTATACGTGGCTTGCCAAACGGAAGCCATCCTCCCTACTCTGATCAGCCTCTCCTATCTGCAACTACTCGGTCTACTTCATCCATAATTGCTTTTTGGCATCTATCCTTTCAGCATTTGTTCCTTCATATGTACTGGCTTTCCTTATTGAGCTATATGGAAAACTTCTCAAGGGTTGTTTCCGTGTACTCCAACAATCTTGAGCTCTGTGCCAAAGGCCACTACAACTATAACACCTCATCGTACGACAATATGCAGCAATGTGACCAACATGGTTGCATGTCCAGCATCTAACTGAGTTGTTGGAAACTTGGAATTTCTAACACTTCTTTGATCAACTTCATGTCTCCATGCCTGAGAGTGTCTCTGACTATAGGTCTTTGTCTTTTAATCTTCAAATCTTCCTACGTTGGTCTTCTTCCAAGGTTCACTAGTTCTTATCGCTGATGTGTATGAAGGACTCCTCCTTGGTTGACTTCTTTGACTTGCACATTTTTGGGCTTTGTGACTAAACCCACTGCATGTGTAGCATCTCAATGTGTGACATGTGGCAGGAACATGTCCAACTTGATTACATGTCCAGCATCTGACTAAGTCATTGGGCCTTCCACAACTTCTTCTTCCGTAGAGTCTACAATCCACAGCTTTATGACCAAAGTTAGAACAAAAATAACAATAACCATTGAATCCAATTTCATACCTCGGACTTTGATTCCATCTTGGAGTTGTTTCTTTTCTGAGCTTGCTTTGAGGAATAGGTCTAACTCTTTGATGCATCTTTGAACTTCCAAAGTCCTTGTTGTCATGTGCAGGTGCATGGAGAGCAGCTTTGGATATTGATGGACCTGCTTCTGGAGTCTTGGGAGACCAAGTGTCATCTTCAAACTTTTCTCCCTTCTTCTTGTAACCCAGGCCAGTCTTGTCACATGGAGATCTTTGGCAATCCAAGATCTTATCTAAGACAACTGAACTGTCTGTGAACTTGACAAATGCATCATTCTTCTCACCTTGCTTCTTGAGACCAACTACCTCCATTTCCAGCCTTTGAATTGTTTGTTCATTTTCTTCAAACTAATTCTTCAAGATTTCTTCTATCCTCTTGGCTTCCTCCAGCAAAGTCTTCAGATCATGATTAGCCTCACCGGTTTCTTCAAGTTATTCAACAAGCTCTTCTTATTCTTCCTTTTGACTGATCAATTTAGTCTTTAGTTGTTCAATTTCAGCATCCTTGTCTTTCATCTAATCCCGCAACTCTTTGTCCTTATGTTTGAGCTTTACAAGCAACACTTTCATTGTCATGGTCTTCTGCTGATATTCATTCAAAGAGTCCAATATTTTCCTTTTGAACTTCGTGAATTCACTATGGTTCAAATTTACTATCTTGATGACCCAATCTGCTCTAAGATCAATATGCAACAAAGTGATATGTATACCTTGTGCAGCTTTTGATATCCCTTCACCATCATCTGCAAGAACCTTCTCAATTTCATCACGCAAGCTATCATTACAATCACAAGAGTCCATAACTTTACTAGAGTCCTCTTCTTGCTTATCTTTTTCTTGATTGACCTCTTCCGGGGGCTTTCTTCAGATTCCTGATCAGTCTTTTCGGGTTTTGGTCTTGCCTTCTGATACTCGCTTTCCAACTTGAACCATAGCTCTTTAGATGAAGTGTATTCCCCTACACTTTTTTTCACTGAGTTGGTAAGTCCATCTGTGAGGAACTTCAAGGCTGTAGCATTGTCCTTCTTTGCTTATTTCTGTGCAGCTGATTTGCCCTTCTTGTTTGATGGAGCGGGTGGATTGATCACAATCTCCCAAAAGCCAAAATTCTTCAAGTATGCCTTCATCTTGCTCCTCCAATCGAAATAGTCTGTAATATCAAGTATTGACACATCATTACTTGATGTTTCATTGTATCTCCACGGATCTCCTTCAAGCTTGCAAGACTTGTGACGAAGGCCGGCTCTGATACCAATTGTTGGACACAATGGCCACACTGAAAGGGGGGGGTGGATCAGTGTATAAGCAATTTAAACCCTTTTACATTTTTATTAATTAATCAAAGTATATCAATCATTATGCCATCAACTACAAAATCAGTTGAATCAATCATAAGTCATAAGCATAAACATCACATCAAAAGAGACACAAGAATATATGTAATTTTGATCTTTATTTATTGCACATGGAAGACTACAATCTTCTCGATTACAATCAGAACCAACTGATGAAAAGAGCACAAACTCTCATAACACGACCTAGCCTGGTTTTCTTAACTCCAACTAAGAAAGGTTTGAAGAGTTCAATCCTCAAGTGCAAGATTCTTCTTGCAAGCAATCATATGGCTCTGCTGCACAACCAACCTCTACTCTGCACATCAATCTATACTTATCAATGTTGTTGGTCATCTGCTCATCACTCTTATCAACACTGTTGCAACACTCTTCTCAATCTTCTCCGTTCACCTTCTCTTCAATACTGTTGCTCAATCTCTGTTGATCAACCTCTGCTCATCCCTCTTTGTCAATCAGCTCATCAACACCTATTTATCTATTCATCACTGTTGATCATCAATACTGTTCAACAACACTTGTTCATCTACTCATCAACCATGTCAAGTCTGCACTGCTGATCATGCCTCTTTGTTCATCATTCTTTGGACATCAAAATTGTTCATCAACACTGAAGAACGTGCATCATCATCATCATGGTATGTGACATCATCATAAGTTGCAAGGCATCATCATCCCTCATCGTATCATAGGAGTATCATGTCATCAACCAGTAGTATGCATCATCAACATCAAGTATACATCATAGTGCATACGAGAGCATCAATACACTATGGTATGCATGTACATCATATTATATAGGAGTGCATCAACTTCATAGAGTTTACATCATTATCACATGCATTATCATCATAAAATGTATCATATCATAGCATAAAGGTATGCAACATCATCATCATAGCCTCCATAATGACTTCAAATATACATACCAATATAGAGGCTCACATACTAGGATCAAAGATGAACTCTATCCCTGAGAGACATGTGCCATCACAAGAGAAACCCTGAAGCATAAACCATACATTTTCAAAGATCACAAGATGAAGAAATAGTAGACAAACCAAAATAAACTTTATATCATGTCATCACATAGCCCTCGCAACAAGCTTTCCAATGAGCCAAGAATTTTGTAATTCTGATTCCGTATGAGAAAGTTATGCCAATTTTAGTGAAGATGCCCAAAAATTTCTCCTCCACAAAGTTTCACATTTTTCTCCAAAAATTGTGAAATACCAAAGAGAGACTTGATTGATGAACAAATGAAATGTTTGATATTCTATTTATATAGGTTGTGGAGGAAAGTCAGTACCTCAAACTAGATCAACATACAATTCAAAATTACAAATAATTAAATTCTCTTTTGTTAGGTCGACTCACCCAAAAAAGTGGGGTACACCAACTTCAAAACTTCATATCTCTTCAACCGTAAGGAGTTAGAAGATGCTCCATATATCAACGGAAATGGCTTGACGAGGACTATCTCCCTATGGTGGGTTTATTTGCAAATTCTTGGTATAATACCCTTAAATTCTTCAATTTGTTTAGGACTTCAAAGATTCCACACATAAAGGTGCTGTTGCCCACCTATTTCAACTAGGTGGCAACTCCATGTACATGAAGTGTACATAATTGTACCTTAGAAAAATCTGAGGATTTTTTTACTTCTGCAGGGCAATTGCCCCTTTGTAAAACGAAATGTCCGCTCCCCTGCGTGGGAAAATTAATGTAATTTTATGTACTAGTATGGATCATATGATACGGATGCCACACCATGAAACTGGTTGTTAGGGAAGTCCCCTCATCGAGTGTTTTTCCCTTTCCAATTGATCTTGTTGAACAAACGAGTTTAATCGGTTTGGTTTTCACTCAAAATCCTCCAAAGTGGTGACGGGCATTCTACCAGTCAAGTCCATGAGGTGGCTAAGGCTTTAAAGTGTAATTCATGAACATGCTAGGCATCTGTCTAGAGTCTTGCGGAGTTTCGTATGTTGTTATTATTTTTATTAATTTTTTCCAGTTAATTAATTCCACCCCTTGGTGGTTAATTAACTAAGTTTTGATGTAATAATGTAATTGCTCAAGCATGGCATTTTGTAATAGGGGCTATGAATGCAAAATAAAATTGCTATGAAACCCCCTAAGCCACTGCTTCGAGTCCCATGTCGTTCTGATAAGCAGTTGAAGAGATAGACCAATTTTGGTCAGGAGGGGTCTATCTCCCCTAGGGAAATTTTTAATTTTCCTAAGTCAAAAAATCATATTATTTGATTTTGAAGAAAAAAAAAATCAAATAATGCCATGGTAATTTTGTTTGGGGGTTGTTAAGCCTAGGAAAATTTATTTCATAATTTTTCCACCCCCCCATGGCCAAGATATAATTTTTCCAAGTTTATTTTTAATTTTTCCTAAGTTAAAAATTGGAAAAATTTAAAAATTAAATTGGATAATTAAATCTAAGGTGAAGTTTGCATTTTATCCTAAGTCAAAAGGATAAATATTTTTATGGGAGCAAATGGCTAAAAGTCCAAGCTAAATCTAGAGGAGCCAAGGTTAAACCCTTGCTAAAGGTGGACGTCCATGTTTAAAACCCTCACCAAATATGGAGGGCGCTAAGCACAAAAGGGAGAAAACCCCATTGGTAGGGCGCTAAAATAGAGGAGGGCGTCCAAATTAAAAGGAGGGCGCTAAAGCTTAAGGTGGGCGCTACACTAGTTTAGTGGGACGTCATTTTAGAGGGGCGCTACCACTTTAGCAAGGGCGCCACCATATTGGAGGACGTCAAGCCATTAAAGAGGGGCGCTAGCTCATATTTGGAGGATGCACCATTAAAAGGGGGCGCTATATTTGGAGGAAGGGCGCCAATTTTGGAGGAAGTGGTAAAGTCAAGGCCAAGTTTGGAGGAGGGCCCACGTTTTTAAACCTTAACTCATCCAAGCCATTGATTGAAGGGGGATCTTGGTCAAAGACCTAGATCTAAGGGTGAGAAATGCTCAAGACATGGATCCAGCTTCTCAGCCATTGATCAAGAATTAATCTAA
>LPNX010499608.1:480924-497041 GCA_001517045.1 Pseudotsuga menziesii | reverse complement strand
ATATATATATATATATATATTAAAAAAATACATAAAGATCTACATTTTTAAAAAACTATAAGTATATACAATGTACATGAATCATAATATCATTCAATTGAATTATGACAACGATGAATCAATAATATAATTATCAATGAATCATGAACTTTGAATCATAAACTGCATATTTGATATTTCCAGTGTTCCACAGGGACGCGCCTCCTAGGGTCGAGGGCTCGCCCCCCACTCTTCCCATGCCCCGGGGGCTGGGGGGCTCCATGGGAAACGTTTCCCAACGCCCCCCTTTCTGCGAAACTTGGGGAAACGCAAGTCTAGGAGTTTCCCGGAATGGGGGGCTCCCACACGCCCCCTCCTGAAAATGGGGGGCTCCAACAGGCCCAGACTGCCCTCAATTTTTTAATTTTTTTTACTTAAAAAAGAAATGGTTCATCTTAAATTTTAGGCTTTTACACTAAATGGTCATTTTAAAATGAAATAGAAACAAACATCGATATGATATGCTTGGCTATAACAATTACATTAAATTACACTAAACTCTTCGGGAACATGAGCATGCTAGTCTACAAATGGTGGTGGGATGAGGAATTGATATGTTTATATGTTATGGTTCATATTTTTATTATTTTTCTTTCTTTTTTTAATTTTAGAGACCAACCCCCCTATGTTAGGGATCCCGAAGCCTCCCCGCCCCCTCGTCCCCCAAAATACCCCAAAATTTTGGGGTGTCTCTACGCGTCCCCAATGTGCGTTTCCCCACTCCCATGCCCCCGCGTCCCGGAAACTTGGTGGAACACTGGATATTTCTGATTAAACCACAAAAATCAAAATGTATTACATAAATATCGAGAGAATGCCACCGGCAAATACAAAATAGAGTAGATACTATTTAGTGCTAAGTTTAGTATCTACAGTACTGCTAGATACAAAATGAAAATACTAAATAGCCACATGGAAGAATATCATAGCTCATCAATGGTACTAGCCACTGTCAATCGTCCTCCTGCTCCTCCATGTCAAAATTAGCATTACTGTCGTAGCTCTTTCCTCTATCCTCCTCCTCCTCCTCCTCCTCCTCTATACCCTTTTTGACAGGACACATGTTTAGAAATCAGGACACGTTCTTGGCACGTGTCCGACACGTGTTGGAAAGTGTCCAGATTTCAGGACACGAAAATTTTGGTGTCAGACACGTATTAGGGCAAGCGTCGTGTCCGACACGTGGAATACAGGACACGGGCCCTATTTGGAAGTGTTCTGTTACTTAGGTCTAAACCTACGCTGTTGGGAGTGGGGAGCGGGAGCGAAAAGCGAAATTTTCAAAAGATTCCGTTTTGGGAGCGTTTTTTATATAATACATATTTTAATATATTTTGATGCATATATATTAAAAAAACATGTATTATGCCAAATTAGCTATAGAAAACCTAGATATAACCATTTAATACACATACACCATCAATCATCTAGGAACTATGACTTGTAGCATTGCCATCAAATGATCAATCATCAACAACATCAACCTTCAAATTTCAACATATAATATTTGCCATCAACAAACTCTAAAGATTAACAGTCTAATAGATAACATCAATCGTGAAATGAAACAAATTTTCAAAAGATTCCGTCTTGGGAGCGTTTTTTATATAATACATATTTTAATATATTTTGATGCATATATATTAAAAAAACATGTATTATGCCAAATTAGCTATAGAAAACATAGATATAACCATTTAATACACATACACCATCAATCATCTAGGAACTATGACTTGTAGCATTGTCATCAAATGATCAATCATCAACAACATCAACCTTCAAATTTCAACATATAATATTTGCCATCAACAAACTCTAAAGACTAACAGTCTAACAAATAACATCAACCATGAAATGAAACAAAGTGTTATCCACTAATTTTGCACTTTGTGGATTTTTGGTGAGCCGCCAGAGTATTGAACAAATACACTTGTTCATGATTAGAGTTCAGAAGTCCGCCAGCCTTTCTCTGGGAGTCTGTTTGACTTTTTTTTGTAACACATGTTCATACCCCCTTGGGGAATTGTAAAAAATGTCCTAGCATTTAATTTTTTATAAAAGGCTTGGCTTCCCGGACTTAAACATCAAGCCAAATAGCCCAGAGTGTTTTTTCCCTTGGTTATTATTGGTTGTTGAACAAACAACTAATAATTTCTGAGTTTTTCACTCACACCTCCAAAGCTGGGGTAGTTGCCTTGGTGTTTCGGCCTTAGGAGGTTATTAGAGCCTTTGTGTCAGTGTTTTTCAACGTGCTAGACATTTGAATTGAGTTGTATGAACATGTACTAGGTCCCCCTAGAGTTTCATTTGATTCCGAGAAAAAATATTTTTTTTCCGTTTTTTAAGCCATTTTTTAATGGTTTAAATGGAAAATTTCAAAATGTAAAAAAAGTGTGATCCGGAATCTGTTTTTGGTGTGGTTGGGCTCATTTTCAAGCCCGGAGCAGCATCTTTACCCCAGGGGCAACTTTCACTATGCTTCGTCCAGCTGAAACATCCCGAAAGGCATCATTTGGCTAACAGAGCATCAAAATGGCACTTAAATGCTAATTTTGGAGGAAGTGCACAAAAGTCAAAAAAATAAAAAATAAAAGTCTAAAAAAGGAGGTAGAGTGACATGGCATGATGTCACCTTTAGTTATGCGATCCTTGTTAAGTTGTGTTGGCTTATAAACTTTGGATAAAAGAGGAGAAGCTACGAATTTATTAAAGAAAGATGACGTGAGGGTGAGAGGACTCACGCTTATGTGGAAGGTTGGTGAGTGGGTGAGGTTGGACCCCTCCCCACTTAAGAATCAGTATTAAATTAAAACCATGGTTTATTTCTTTAAAACGTCATATGCTATGGAGGCTATCATAAGTTTTTATGCAAACTAGGAAGTGGGGGACGTCAAACATGGAGCTCACGCTAGCTCTTAAATGGATGCGAATAGGGTGACGGTGGACCTAAACCTATAGATCTTACCTGGAAAACCTTGCAGATGCCTTAATGATGATGATCCCTGCTATCCCGATCAACTTGAAAAAATTTGAGTGAGTTCTATGCCCAAAGTTTTACCCCAAGAAGCCAATGCGCCCTCTCTCCTGCACAACAAACGCCAACCATATCAGATTTGCTGCATCATGAGCAAAAAGCAAATGCTACAGAAAAATAGCAAGATGAAATCGTAGATCGCATTGATGTTAATGAAAACCCCCTGATACAAAACGCAATTAAGCCAAGCGAGTTGAGGAAGCCCTGCAAAAACACCCAAGTTGAAGTTGCCCTCCTGTAGACAAGACAATGTTTCCCAAAAAGTATATAGATCTCACAACAAATACCCAAATGCTAGGAAGCAAAAGATTTTGCAAGCACCATCTAAGAACACCAGATGCAAAAGAGATCCAAGAATTTCCAAAAGAAAACTATGTATATTATCCAGATCCAAGAGCCAAAGACCTCTTACAAATGAGATGCTCTCTCCTTTAAATATGAATGAGAGAACCAAAATTCTAACTACTTTTCAAATGGGTAGCTAAGATTAAAAGATCCAAAAGTTCTAATCAATGGTTGAGATCAGCTCAACATAAAGTACATGGATCAATACAATAATATAATATAAAAATGGACTAAATCACCCTAGGAGAGGGGATCCCACTAAATAAAAATAAATGAAGCACATGGTGGGTCCAGGGAGTGTTAACTAACTCCCCTATGGTGTCCCTATGGCACAATAAAAATAATATAATTTTTAAACTGTAACATAGTGCTTCTCTAAGGAAATCGTGAGCCTCCAAAAGCTCCATAATATAATATAATATGCCCGAAAAATAGATGTGGGCCCATACAAGTGCTGCAACTGCTGGAGAAGAAGTGGAAGACATCACCCTCATCATCAGAACTCATCCCATGCCATTTCCTTGCCTCAGTAGCCCAAATCGAATTCTTCAATAGCCATTTTAATTATTTTTTATCTGCCTCGGGAAACGTGACATGCCAAAAATTGCCTCCTAGGTTGCCTACGTTATCCAATTGAGCCTACCAGGCTCTCTGGAAAGGGGGTAATATGGTACAAACAAGTGGCTGGACCCCCCATGCCTCATACAGCACCCTAGGAGATCCAAGAAAAATATCTCCCTACTCAGACAGGCCATCCAGTATGGTAAAACTGTACCAAAAGGGTAAACTGAGCCAAATCATCTCTGCAAGTGCCCGAAACTGAAAACAAGATGTCTCACTGGACTCGGAGAGATCAAATCCATCTAAGGTGTATACTCATACACTCTATAGGTATCTGCATGATCATCTACAATATCCAATATACCCAGATAGACAAAATAATAATCTGTAAATGACCATATAATACAACCCACGCTGACATCCATCCGCTGCAAGTGTTCAAAGATCAAGACATGCTCTACAAATCATTCAAGTAATAATCATAACAAGTAGCAATCATTTCACTGGCGATCTATCAACCAAATATATAAGGTTTACATTTATTAACTATAACTCAGTCCAGACTTTCAAGATCATACTCACTTCATAGTTGTAATCAATTTGCTAGTGAAGGGTGAAGGCTAAAAATTCAGAAGGCTAGGGCAAAGGATGACCACCAACTCGACATTGTGACACTTCGGATATGGAAAGGCAATACTCACTCTAGCATATGACGGACAAGCAACAACACAGGGGATGGCAATGTCTCACAAATGGGTGAGTTACTTCAGAGGTGCTTATTCACCTTGACAAATGCTCACAATCCAAACCAATACAAGTGAGGCAAGCAATCCTTAGATATAACTTTAGGAACCATTGCTTTTTGGGCCTTTGATTTTTCATAGCCTTGGTCCGTGTATTTATTTCACGGATTTTTTATTATTTTAGGCTTTATGCATTCATGTATGTTGAAAAAAAATGTTTTTCATGAATGTTCCAATATATTCATTCCATTGTACTTCAAAGCCAATTTCATTAGGCTTGCCTTGCATTCATGTATGCTAAAAAACACTACTTTTCATGAATGGGCTTTTTTTCATAAGATATTCATTTCCAAATACATTGTATTGATGGCAGCGCTACTTGTTTCAAGTTTAGCCAACACAACCTAGGTAACTCAGAGCCAAAACACAAATAAACAGGGAAGCTTATCCAATCATAGAGGCTCTAGTGGGGAAAGGTCCTCCATGCCACAAGTCAAAATAGTAGGTTGGGTAAGAAACATAACTGGAAGGTAATGGATGGGTGGAGACAATGAATAATGAAACCAACACTAGCAAGCCAAAGTATGGTGAGAATGACTACCTCTATTCTCCCTAAGGAGGATAAAACCAATGAGTATAGATCAAGAACTTCCAAGTCTGAGTAGGGACATCAATACATAATATCAATACATCCTAGTCCACATATTTATATGACCGCCATATCATGACACTAAATGCTAATACATGTCACAAGAATGAGTATAAGAGCAATGATAACCATAACACAAGATAATACAAGTTGAGTCACAAACATGTAAATAATCCATCTAAACCAACATTTGTCCAATGATAAAGCACTGATACAACTCTGGGCACTAATAACTGCTCTACAAATGGCTAAAATGACTACATCAGTCCTCAAATCTGAGTGTCCCGAGACTCGGTCATGGCATGGGATAGTACTATAGTCCATCAATCAAATCATGATCCATCATAGATGCTCATCTCAGCATCTCATATGTAGGGGAACTGGCTAAACATTGTACTGAAATCTGAAAAATAGAATATGGTAGCCTGGCTACCATATATGTGATAACAAAACCTAAATGGTCACAATGCTTTGTGCAAAGGAACCTTAAGAATTGTGCATCTTCTGTGCTAACCATGAATGAATTCTGATCTGATGCGTCTCTAATGTATTTTTGCAAACTTTTAATTATCTGATTGATGATCAATTACCTGATTCTTTGTGAGTTTTAGAAGAACTAGCATTGTTTCCAATAAGTCTAGTTAATCCCAGTGCATTTCCAACACCTAGTCTTGAGTTTTTTTATTGAATCTTGGTGTTAGCGTTAATATCTCTTGAATTCCAATTTGGGGATATTACAAGTTATGTGGCCCTACTGTGTGACATTAGTGGTGCAAAGCGTTCTGGCTAAGAAGAAAGAATGGAAGGATGTTATGATCGAAGAATACCAGTTGATCGTGAAGAATGATGTCTCGGATGTGGTCCCGAAACATAAAGGGAAGTCTATAGTGCCTTACAAGAGGATCTACAAGATCAGGCATGCAATAGATGGCAGCATCGAGAAATACAAAACAAGGTTCATGGTTTCTCTCAAAAAAAGGGAATCGATTATGGCGAGATACTTGCTCCATTGACCAGACATACTTCTTCAGTGAAGTAGAAGTACATATCAAGCAACATCCAGGTCTCAAGACTCTCTATGGAGAACCACATGTACGTAGAAGGCTTTGTACAGGCTCAAAAAAAACCCATGGGATAGCACATACAGTTACATGAGGAGTTTGAGGATCACCTAGAGTGATGGAGATCTCAACCTTTGCTACAAGGTTGAAGATGGAATCCTACAAAGGACACGAAGCTCATAGATGGGCGTAAAAGGAACTTTCAACATGGAGGATCTTGGTATCCAGTGACCTTGAGAGACGACATAGATGATCAGCAGCAGAGGAGGCTAATAGTCACTCCAGTACAGAATGTCCCAATGCAGAGAATACAAGATGCAGAGGGAGGATGGTGCTCCACTTCAAAGGGAGTGACTACAGCAAATCTCAGAGTTCGAGAAACTAGACATGATTCTTGAAAATAGAAGTGTGGCAAAATCCAAAGGAGACTTTTCTTATCCAAGGAAAATATGCAGTCAAGATCCTGAAGAGGTTTGAGATGTTGGATTGCAAGGCTATAGCTACGTCGATGGCATCAAACTTAAAGTTATTGTGTGATTCTACTTCAAAGACAGTTAATGCCACGATGTATAGACAAATGATCAGGCTGTTGATGTACTTACCCAACACGAGGCCAGATCGATGTTCCTTGAAAGAGGGAGTGATGTGACATGTGCACCTGATCTACTCTCTACATGTCAAGAAGACGCAGGAGATCTGGGTTGCTCTCCATTGGGTGGAAGACGTAAATGCTCCTAGGCTACTTTCCACATGTCAAGAAGATGTAGGTGGTACAAGGGTTGTAAATTGTAATACATCTGGGATGCTCTCCACTAGGTGGAAGACGCAGATGTTCCTGAGTTGCTCCCTACATGTCAGGAAGACGCCGAAGATCTGGACTGCTTTCCACTGAGTAGAAGACGCAAATGCTCCTGGGCTACTCTCCACATGTCAAGAAGACAGGTTGACCGAGAGACGTAATACACCTGAACTACTCCCTACATGTCAAGAAGACGCACGATGCTCTTAGGTTTCTCTCCACGTGTCAAGAAGACGCAAATATTCCTGGGATGATCTCCACTGGGTGGAAGACGCATGTTGTATGAGGGACATGATATAGGCACCTGGGCTCCTCTCCACATGAGATGATGAGATGATCTAGATACAACGAGATGACAGTAGGAGATGCAGGTGATTGCTTTGGCGATGTAAGATGTGGTCCTGGGCTATACCTACTTGATGGCTTGCTCATAGAGATGATGAAGTCCTAGATGGGATCTAGGCCTACATCCAGCATCAAAAAGGGTTGGCTCTGTAGAACTTCTTATAACGTATAGATTCGAGAGATGTCACTAGCCAATGATCGACGAGATGAGAGTTGCCGCAACAATGATGATGTCTAGAGATTGTCTCCAGACGTGGTGATGACCGTGTCAGAAGAATACCTTCCTTGTTAAGAGGGAGTGTTGTATAAAATGTAACTTCGGAAGATATTCTTATTATTATTATATTTATTATACTTTTGTTATTCCTCCTTTCAGAAATGTTTTTCCTCCGATCGGAGATGTCATTAATGTACCTGGTCATGTAATAATATCGAGGTAAAACCTCCATTATAAGTCGAGGCAATAGTCCCCAAAAGAATAATTGTAAAATGTATTTTTGGGTCTCCCAAGAGGAAGTCCGCCCAGTCGGTTTACGAAGTCGGCCTTGTTGGGGTTTTATGTCACGCACTTGAAGTGTATGGATAGGGAGGCGCCCTCCCTCATTCGGACACACTACAATCACAAGCAAGTTCGCTCCATAAAGCAGAAAGACAATTTTGTTGGGGAAGAGAAGAAGAAGAAGTTGTGAAGGATATCTTATCTTCGGTTTTCTATCTTTGTCTAACATTGTACTTAGTGACAAATCTATACAAAAGAAGTTGTTGGGTTTTCCCCGAGAGAGGATTTTCCCAAGATAAATCTTTGTGTCTCTTTTATGTTGTGCTTGTCTATCTGGGTTTTACATTCTTCCCATAGTTCAGCAAACTATGGGAAGAATGTGTACAAGAATAAGGAAGGATAGCAAATAGAGAAGAGAAGCTAAAAGATAAGGAATATCAAGCTCTAGCTGCTCATGCAAAGAACAAAAGAAACAAAAGGAAGAATCAAGGATCATCTCCCAGAAGACCACCAGACTTCAAAAGAGGTAAGAGACCTAGAAAGGATTACTCATCCTTTGAATGCTATTCATGTCATAAGATGGGACACATTGCTAGAAATTGTCCTCTTAAGAAAGATCAGTTCAAGAAAAAGAACCGAAAGTACCATGCCCATGCAGCTGAAGAAAATGAATCAGATAAGGAGAGGGATAGAGAAAATGAAGACTCTAGTGAAGAGTATGTCCTAATTTTAGCTCTCACGGGATCAGTCTCTCATGGAAGGGACACCTGGCTTATAGACAGTGATGCTTCAAAAACATATGATAGGTCACAAAGATTCTCTCATGTCTTACCCAAAGAGACTATTCACACAAGGTACAACTTGGAGATGATTATTGGTACCCCATAAAAGGAATGGGAGAAGCCTCTTACAAATTAAAATCCGAAATGTCCATGAATATGAAGGAAGTCTTATATGTTCCAAGTTTGAAGAAGAATCTTCTTTCTATTTCAGCTCTAGATAAGAAAGGTTTTAGAGTTGCCTTTGTAGATGGTGAAGTTCTTATGTGGACAAAAGGAAAGGCAATAGATGATTCTATTGTAATTGGTGTTGAAGAAGGAGGACTATACAAATTGAAAGGGCACACAGTTTCAGCTCTTATAGCTAGTACCATCATCCCATGTGAACTTTGGCATAGAAGACTTGCTCATGTGAACTGCAAAGCATTGCCAATTGTGAGCAAGGTAGTGACAAGTCTACCAAAGATCCAGATCAATCATGAAGGATAATGCAAAGAATGTGCCCACGGAAAGAACACCAAGAACCCATTCCTAAGTGTAAATTTTCCTTTAAAATTCAAACTAGGGCTAAACAGTATATTTAACAGGTTATTGATAACCACACATGAATTTCATTTACTAGTATTGCAGCGGAAATAAACACTGAGAAATATCAACATCAATCGCATAAAATAGACACGTTGTTTTGGGTATGGAAACCCTCGGATAAAGCCCAAGATGGGAAAACCAGTGCAGCAGTTAGATATGAAATTTTATTAAGAAGATATGGAACAATTACAATCCAGCAGATAATACACCCAACCTGGCAAATCCGATCCTTTGCAAAATCACTGGGCAAACCCAGCAACAAGGTATGGCCCCCACACAGCTGTACGGCCCCTGCATCAACAATACGGCCCTCCTGCATTAGTTGTACGAATCCGTACCGTCCTGACGTTGATTTTACGAAATCCGTATGACTGTACAAGAGCTGCTATATGGCCTCCTCTGCAACATACGACTTCTCCCCTACGTGATCCTATATAGCTTGATGCTCAGCCTGGTAACTCAACGAATCTCTCGAATGAGTGTTCCTCCGTCTTCTCAACAAACTTCTCCTTCTGACTTCTCTCTCTGTCTGTACCTCTCATGTTTGTGTGTCCTCTCCACCAAATCTTCTTTTAACTCAATGGCTAAGCGAAAACCCTAACCCTCACTATGGATCAATGGATGTGATCCTCCGGTGAGATCAATGGCCACAATTAGATTATCCATCACTTAAATTATTTCACTTTTCACTTTATAAAAGTGATTCCATTAATTCAAAATCAAATTAGAATAATTATTGTATTTTCCTAAGTCTAAACTTAGAAAAAATCACAATAATACATTTGGCTTCCTTTTTAATGTCTTCCTAGCATGCAAGGACACATGCAATGCTAAAAGACCTTCCTTGTTGCCACTTTCTAACACTCCCTCTCAACGAGGAAGGTATTCAGTAGCAACCCCAACTTGTCTCTGAACTTCACAAAACTGTGTCTGCAAAGTGCCTTGGTGAAAATGTTTGCAACCTGCTCATCTATCTGAATGTACTCCAACCGAATGGTTCCTCTTTGTACACAGTCTCTCAGGAAGTGGGACTAAATGTCTATGTGTTTGCTCCAGTCGTGGAACATTGGATTTTCAGATAGCCTGATGCCACTTTGATTGTCACAGTGGACTACTGTAGCCCCTAGCTCACACTCGAACAACCCTGGAAGCAACTTCCTCAGCCACATTCCCTCACAAGCAGCCAAACTAGTTTCCATGTACTCAACCTCTGTTGAGCTCAATGCAACTGACTCCTGCTTCCTACTAAACCAAGAGACAACCCCTAATCCAATGCTGAAGCAGCAAACTGAAGTGCTCTTTCGGTCCTCTACACATCCTGCCCAGTCAGCAAATGTGAAGCCTGCTAACTGTCCACTCCCCCTGCGCTCATAAACCAACCCATACTCCATTGTACCTCTGATGTAGCAAAGCACATGCTTTGTAGCTGTCCAATGTACTCTTCGAGGGTCCAACATGAACTAGCTCAAAGAGTTGACTGCAAAGCTAATATTTCATCGTGTGTTAACCAGATACATGAGCAATCTGATAAGTTGGCGATACAAGGTAAGATCAAATCCGTCTGACCCCGATGCATCAATCTTCCTCTAGTTGGAAACTAGAGGTATGGACATAGGCTTGCAATCCACCATCCATTCAAGATCTCCACTGCATACTTCCCTTGTTGATGGCCTCTCATCTCATCAGTCTTTCCAAACAAAGATTTGAATTTGGTCCAAACTTGGTTTGGAGTAGTCAAACCACCGAGATGAAACAAAATCTCCCTGGAGGTGTTGAGACAAAGTAGACCATATGCTTCATCCATCTTGTTATACCACTAAACCTTCTCTAATGCTGAATTAGGCTCGTTTTCAGTGCCTATGGTGACTCTGTAGAGCCCTTTGCTCCTCGGAAGAATTACCATTTCTACTTTCCAATCAAAGAAGTTCAAAGGAGTAAGAAGAATTTGTTGGGACTGCTCCATTATTCAGAAACTGCGCTTCTGCGACACTGGAACATGTAACCTGCAAAAAAAACACTCATGAAGAAAGTTTTATATCAGCACTCTCAATCTCTACTTCAACATTGAGCACATTCGAGAGTGCATCGCACCTAGGTAAACTTCAAAGGATAAATCCAGTGGCTTCAAGGCAATGGCCCCAAGACTTCTGTGGAAAATCCCTTGCTTCCAGTGGATCAATGGAAGTATCTAAGATGAACTAGATAATCGGTAGGCTCTAATACCATGTGAGAATTTTCCCATAGGTGGATCACCTGAACAAAACTAACCTCACAAGTTTTACAATGATCTAGAGGAAAATAGAGAAGAAAATGTAATAAAAATTCACTGCAAAAGAAAAGCTCAGGCTGTAAAAACTTTACATGTTATTCATCCACAATATGTGGGCAATAAAATAATGTTACATCAAAGAGAATTCGAAATCCTATGGACGCATTTGAATTCCACTCATGAGACAAGCTTAGTTGACATTAAATCCATCTCCAGGCAAGAACTAGTGACCACTTATGACATGGGCCAACAAACTAAATGAGGTTGGCACATGAGGAAGACACTAGTGAGTGAAAATAGGGGGAGGGAGGAACATGACTTGACTGGTAGTGGTCAAAGAGGCTTATCATCACTTCTCTCATGGAATCTAGGAAGATGAGTCAGTTAACTAGGTGAGACTGGGGGACATGGTGCCTTAAATCAAGGAACTTAATCAACTGACTCCTTAAATCATGCATGATGGTGCATAAGGTCCTAAAGGATAGGGATGAGGTGCATGAGCGAATAATGGAGACCAATAATGACAAAAATTAAGCACTAGGGGGTCAACAACATAGTCTAGGAGCTAGGAGGCTCAAATAATGATGCATGGATTGCATGGCTAATGCATGGCCAAGTCTAGATGGATAAAATGTTCCAACAAGGGGGACCTTGAGTGATAAAGTTAATGACCAATTAGAATATTAAACCAAAATTTAGACTTAATGGAAAGACAATCATAACCTTCTAACTTGTTTTTAACCACTAACACATTTAAATTATTGTAAACCATGTGCAAGAGGAACTCCTAAGACTCTAGACTCTAACTTAACGTCGCATAAGTGTCCATGGTGACCAAATACTTGAGATATTTACATCACAATGACTCATAGAGCTTAGGTGCCCAAATATATGGTGAATTGCACCTAGGAAATGTCCCTAGCTTGGAGGATTTGGAGTGGAGAAACCTTGTATTATTTACAATTGTGATGATGTAAATAATCCTCAATAAAAAAACACTCAAGAGACATTCTCTTTGTGCAATTGCCATAGAGGAGTTGAGTATGAGTTATAACTAGCCCTTTACATATATAGAATACATCTCACTTACATCATTACATTATATTACATCACAACCATGGATCACTTGAGACAAATGACACATTTTGCATAATTGGCTTAGACAAGCAATACATTGAACTTTATCTAAACCATCGACATCTTTGCCCATTGAATAAACATCGTGCAATTTGAGGGGTAACACCTTGAAGGGTGCTCTCCAAGTAAGTGGCTACCCCACGAGATGTTAAAGATAGTGCAGCTACGAGAGCCATTCTCTGAATGGCACCCTAGCCAGTTAACTAGGGTTCTTGGTCAGTTAACCAGGTAGAGTAAGTCCCTAGCAGGTAGCCTAGGGCCCCCAGCAGTCTAATGGGGTTCTTGGTCTCGAACCAAGCTGGTTGATGCCATGGAAAAGTCCCTAGCATGTGGCTAGGGCCCCTATCTGTCTCTAGGGCATTCTGCTCAGAGACCAAATAGTGTTTGGTCATAAGGACCAAGTTGGTCTTGCAGGTATGTACCTGGTCAGT
This sequence comes from Pseudotsuga menziesii, assembly GCA_001517045.1. Classification (NCBI taxonomy): domain Eukaryota; kingdom Viridiplantae; phylum Streptophyta; class Pinopsida; order Pinales; family Pinaceae; genus Pseudotsuga; species Pseudotsuga menziesii. Next base: position 483,759 of record LPNX010499608.1, on the reverse strand, counting down.
TAACCAGGTGGATCTTGGTCAGTTAACCAAGATGATGATGTGTGATGCCCTCCTCTCATAGGTCTTCGAGATGGTTGAGGTAAGTGGTATCCTCAAGGGACTAGCCACCCCTTGTTGGAGTCACTAGCATTTGACCTTACGAGCAATTAGGAGGACCAAAGGATCACATCATCCAATTTGGTCCTTCCTTATATGGTGATGATAAAACTTCCAATTATTGTATGGAACACTTGTGGACCATATACCTTGAGAGAGAAAGATAAAATTTTGGTTGCTTCTCCTTGTGGGTAAAAGTGTTGTCCTCCTACCTTGTTGGTACACCTTGGTCTTGTGGGTGAAAGGGTTGTTTTTCCACTTTGTTGGTACACTTTAGTCATGTGGGTAAAAGGGTTGTCTTCCCACTTTGTTGTGACACCTCTTGTTGACTTATGGTTAACTTTGTGTTTGGTTGGTCTTGTGTTGACATCTACGGTACCTTAACCCTTTATTATAATGTTTTAACATTTATTTATGTTTTTATTTTTGGTAACCGTCATAAGTGTATGGCGTCTTGACCTTTGGAGTGTAACCCTAAGTCAATGAAGGGTTAGAAGAGGGATCCTTCTAGAAGTCCTTAAGAGGTTATATATGCAAATGTAATTATTTATTATAAGACTATCTTGTGAAGTAGATTTGAGATCTGATTTGGTTAGTGCCTGAACTAGGGTTCCACTCCTCTTGTTTTGATGATGTTTGAGATTTTTGTTGCTAAGGAATGTGCCTCCACCTATGTGATCCTCTACTATTAGGAAGCAAGGCGTAGTTGTGGTTGAGAGTTTCACTATGTGCTAGGGTTGTCGTCCTATTGGCTTAGATTGTTGTTGCTTGCCTACTGCTATTTGAGATTGCTATTGTTGCTTGTGAGAGTGTCGCTGCTCTCTTTAGCCTCCTTGAGTCTGTCGCTGTTGTTTGTGAGGGTGTCGCTACTCCTTGTGAGGGTGTCGTGGGTTGCTTTGGGCTGACATCTGAGCCATTATCTGCTTTGTGAGGTTGTCACTTGAGTCGTGGTTTGTTTTGTCTGGGATGTCACCTTGTCGTGGGTTGTTATCAATGCATGGGTTGTTCGCTGAGACCACTACTCCTGTTGGGATGACCGTTTCCTTTGATAAGTTGGCCACTACCCTTGTTGGGTTGGTCGCTGCCCTTATTGGGCTGTTAGAGCTGGCTGCTAACTCTATTGGGTTGGTCGCTACCCTTGTTGGGCTGGTAGAGCAAGTCACTGCCCTGTGTGGGCTACTTAAGCAGGTTGTTGCCATGTGTTAGGCTGTGTGAGATGGTCACTACCTATGTTTGATTGGGCCGCTGGCTATGTAGTCTGTTACATGACTGCCCTAGACTATCGTGTGTTGAACACTTGTTGGTTGTCTTGGTTTACATCTTGAGGTTGATCTTGATGTCTTGGTTGTTGTACCTTCTACTGTACTTGTCTACACCTATCCTACAACACTTCTCTCCCTCTCTCTCTCTCTCTCTCTCTCTCTCTCAGGTATGTCCATGCCCTCAGGTAAGGGCCAGACTTGTTCCATTTAGTGACTTGTCTCCGAGAGACAAGGTCCTATCGGAAAGTCTTCTAAGTATAACGAAGGTCCAATTCAAACTTATTTCTATTTGTTTTGTTAGTTAGATCAATGTATTGTTGTTCATGATTATACTAGTACTGATTTATTGCTTATGTACTTTGCAGCTGTTATACATTTTGTTTCAAACCCCAACTTTAACACAGTGATCCTTAAGGGAGTGTTAAAGTTGAGAGAGATGAAAATTATGTTTTTTATTGATTAGATTTTTACTACTGTTGTATCTCTCACTTTAGTATCATTTTACAGTGTAAATCTGCTTTAAAAGTACAAGTTTGTTGATTTTATGAAAAACCCTAAAACTTTAACACGAGACCTCGTGGACGGCATCCACCAAACTACCATAAGATCTCCAACACCTAAGGAAGAAAGCCAAGCCTGCACCATCTGAAGGTCAAGCATCCACCAAGCTAGCTATCTCAACTGTGCATATCCATCACAGACCATCTCTCATGTTACATTCCATCTCAAACCATCCAAGGGCTAGTCATACACCATGTACCCCAAATCTCTTGGAGCACCCCCAAAGATGGCGTAAACAATTTAGGAGTTACTTGAAATTATAACATATATCAACATTTTCCTAAACAAAAACAATTGACCTATATTCTGAAGAATATTAATCCCAGTGCAGTGGGGTCTAAAAGTAGAATTCATCATGGGAATAGCAATAAAACAGGTTCATTCCAAGAACCCTATAACTACACAGCCCCACAGAAGATCAAATTAGGGTGGGTAGGCCCTTTCACAATTAGACAATTATGTTCAAAGTTTAGAAGATCATATTGTCTTGTTATCAACCATCACAGCAACAAGAACAGAAAATCATGACAAGGCATTACAAGCCAAAACAAGAGAGAACGTTTTTCCATAAATATGCCTCAAGGACAGCATTTGTAAAGGGGAAGGCAACGTAATGAACAAAAATATATATAAATAGACATGAGTTAATAATAATAATATTGATAAATGAAATGGCATATCCTAACTAAGGGACATGACCTATCAACCATGGTGACCAATCAATGCATATAAGCATATTGTCACTCACATGGCATTTTATCATCATTCTATCATCTATCTCACTCCAATAATTTATTACTTGTCCTGAATGGATTTTTGTCTATTGTCCTTCTTATGTTGGATATTTGTTAGTAAATGATTTTTTGTTTATTTCAAAACAATTTACAATAATGTCTGTGATGGTATATATACACAT
>LPNX010499608.1:303643-480888 GCA_001517045.1 Pseudotsuga menziesii | reverse complement strand
GTTTTGGAAAACAATGGATGATTAGGCAGGCACATAGATTCAACTGGGACACCATAAGATTGAGAGGTATTTCCTTGTGTAAAAGACAATGTTGAGTTAACCTTAATGGAGAATATTCCACACTTCACATTAGTGAGTTCAGTGTTGAATTTGATCTGTCAATAAAATCTGTAGCTAGGATTGAATTGTTCTGAAAAGATGTTGGACTCTCTTGAAATTGCTGCCAAAGTGGATATGCCGATGCTCTCTGCCTATGTAAGGAAGGGCAATCCATGTGTGCATGACTTGGCTGGATGATGTATGACTACTTTATGTCTTACCTTATGTGCATTAATGAAAGAAATATAAGATGCAATTTCCCAAAAATTAGTTAGGTATGATGTTTCCTTCAATCCTATGATTCTTAAATGCATGATACTTTAGGATTACATAAGGCATGCGAATGAAACCCTAAAAACTTGTATGCTGCTCAATAAGAGAAAAAAGAAAGGCCAAAGCATAGTCTCTTGATTGAGTGGTAAGTTCTAAACCTTCCTCCTATGAGGCCATCGAACTATAAGTTAAACAATCCTTTGATATGAGAATTTATGTTGCCAGCATGTGCAAGAAGTAATCTGATTTGGCAATCAAATCCATGCCCAGAGGGGAAGTTGCCATGGTCCCTCAAGAAACAGCATGACCTTTTTCTCGCTGTTCACTGCAAATGGAGCATTAATTCACGAGGTAAAATGCCAACGTTCACTTTGGAGTGAGCAGTGCATCTCCAGTAGATTGTCCAGTAACAGAAATATCTTGCTTCAGAAGGACCCTTAAGCAGCCTCAATCCTCATATATGGTGGTGTGTGAAACTAACTCCTAAATAATGTAGGGAAGCCTACATGAACAGCATAGCCCGGCCTTAGACTAGGACAACTAGATATCATAAGCACTCTGAATGTTCACATGAAAGTTTCAAGTATAGCAGCTACAAGCATATAACAGCAAAAGAGCATTTCAAGCTATTAAGTTGATGCAATGTATGCTAGTTTGGGCCCAACAATGCAATGGATCAAGGTCGTTGTGTAGGAATACAAGACTGGTCCGTTACAATAGTGACCTGATTAGATTAGGATTCTTCTCAATAACCTTGTGTTCATTAATCTTATGAAAGGATTGTTGTGAAAAGAAATAAGGAGCTTGCACAAGTTGCAGGAGATACCAAGGCTTTGTGAAAGTCCAAAAGATATTCCATGTGCAAAACTCAGTGCAACATAAACCTTGAAAATATTGGGGATGTGTACAACTACTTATCAAAATTATTATTTTCAAAATTAAAGTCTGAAATAGAACTTGAAAAAAATTAACCACAAAAAACAGTATTTGAAAAGGTACAAGAAATATTTCTTCGGCAAAAAAAGAAAGGAACAACTACAAAACCATAGAAACAACTTTCTATGCATCTTTAAAATTGATTTCCCTAATATTGGGCTGTGGTTTGGTGGTTGAGATGGGTATGTGCCACACTAAAGGCCTAGGTTCAAACCCCAGTGGGGATAGAGCCCTGGAAATTAAGTTATGAGCTGAGTTTGGCAGTGGTAAGCAGCATTCATTCAAAAAAAAATGATTTCACTAAACTTGTCATTAATGTGTAGTTTACCTTAATGAGGACTTTTTATGTTTTATCCCCAGTCTGGGCTTGAGATACATCTTCAACAATGGAATATCTTTACTTTAAGCTTAGTTCTATTTTTGGATTTAATGACTATATGCAAGCTTTGTATTGATCTTTTAGAATGAATCTCCAACTTCAGAACTTTTTTGTATATTTAAATATACAAACACTCAAGATCTATCACTTTAAGAGGTTTTCCTTCTCAAAACAACAATGAGTCTTCATTCTATCAATAATGAACAAACAGATCACCATTCATCTCTTGCATGCTTTATAGAATGTTGAATAGATAGAAACTAATATTAATACCTTTTCTGATTGATGTGCATAGTGCTTGCCAAGTTTTTCAACAGGAGATGACATAATCCCAGAATTTGAAGATAAAGTTCCAAGTTTCAGAAGGTTAGGCTTCCAAAGTCTAGCTACAACAATTACAGAGATCAGAGCAATTCCTCCAGCCAATGAAGCATACAGCGCTCGCCACAATGAAAGTGTAATCTGAAAACCAAAGCAGTGTTCCTTGAGAAGTCTTAAAATATATATGTATATGTGTATCTAAATATACATACACACATATGTCCATGTAGATGTATGTATATAACATATAATAATAATTATAAATCAACTGTTTATTTACGATTGTCATGAAGTGCCACTGAAAATTTAGCATGCTGTATGCTACTTACGACTTTTTGAACAACTTTCTGATTGTTTTCTTATGAAGCTACCTAAGTCTAAAATACTCAACAAACAAGTTTACCAAAATAGGATATAAGCACCTTACTCGTAACAAGCTTGGGAGCCTCTAAAACAATTCTAGAGTGAAGCTGCTTTTCCGGACAAGTGTTTGGATCTTCATAATACATATCAAACACATCTGCTAATTCCACCTGACAATGACAAATAATACTGTGATTAAATGTGAAGAAGATTGGCAATATCCATTATTGCTTGCAGAGGATTGGAAAGGAAAGTTTAATAACACCAACAACAAGATAAGAAATCCTGCTGATTACAAATTGGTTCCTCAAAAACGACACAAATACTATCCAAATGTCTTCAACATTTCTTTAATCGTTCTTCAATTTGTTGTTGTTGCTACCATTAAAATCTTAACTAGCATATCCATTCCATTTAAGGCCACCCATGTTCAGCTACTTGTAGTGACCTAATCCCCCAATAATAAAATTCAATCAGGAATGTAAATTCCAAAGAAAGCCCACTACCAAGACTTTTTGGATCAAGATAGCCGATTAAAAATGGATTATGCTTAGAAAAACATAAAATTTGATCTTGAAGTTTACATCTGTTGCTTAAAAGCAAAGGAAGCATTTCTCCTCCTAATTTGCTAATTGCCCACCCTATTGTATCATTGTCTGCAGTGTCTAATTAAGGTATGTACTGCAAATATTAATTTTTCTTTCCACTATCCTTGCTCTCTTTTCTTGTTAAAAGTAAATGAAAGTGATGAAGGATGGAGAAATAATCATACTAGCTGGCGATGGCTTAAAAGGATCTCCCACACGTGATTTGAGCATTTCTGCCAACCTTGAAACTTCACGTTCTCAAATTCGCCAAAATCTACTTGTAGCTTATGAAGAGGTACATATTCATTAATCCAAGAATCGGATTCAACACCATAAGTATCAGGAATGCTTGATGAACATGATGGTCGTGGCCACCAATTATAACTAGTTCTCATTTCTTTGTAATTTTCCCCTTTTTCTCTTTCTTTATTTACACCAGATCTTTCCAGGAAACTCTTGAGATGAGCAGCTATTTCAGCTTCAGAAAGTGAACAAATACGAACATGAGAATCTGAGGAGGCCATCCATTTTGGATTCTGAAATTTTTGAAACAGATTATTTGAGCTTCTCCCAAGCATCTTTTGGTGGAAGTCATCATTCATGCATGCTGCAGCATAACAGCACACAGCTTCAGCAAGACCGGTCAGAACTCTTTTATCTGAAGAGGTCAACCAACCAAATACTCGTACCTGTTCATTATAAAATGAAAAGGTCAACAAAATACAGAGAAGTAAAACAACAAAGTCAAGAAAATATGACAAAATATTCATAAATCTGCTGTGTATGTCATGAATGATATGTATGTGTTCAGCTTCAGACTGTCAAAATTGTACGTCATCCACACAACCCAACCTCTCTTGGAGTAGCAAGGTCGCCCATGTCTCTGCAAGTTCCTGGGTTGAAGAAGAAAAGTTCAAAATTCCACATGCACCGCATTACGACCTTTCGAAAAGACATGGCAAGTACATTTTTCGAAAAACTATCTGACTGCAAATCTGATCCTGTTGGCCAACAACTCTTTGCCTTTTCTAAAACCTTGCTGGCTGGAACAAGCTGCCATAGAATAAGAGTTTACTCCTACAAATTAACAATCACCTTCTGAACCAAAAAATAATGGCATTCCTTTGAAATTGTTCAAGATTGAATCAAAGAAACTATAAAGCTAAAGAGACTTAAATAAACCGTCTTGTCAATAATAATACTACCATTTTAACATATTTTAGTATGAAGTCTTTCGCAGTCCATCATCATATTTATCAGTGCTTTTGGCTTTTACTGTGTATAAGTTTATGAACCAATGCATTTCAACTGAACCATTCATTCATTATCAGGGCAGAAAGGAAAATAGAACGAATATAGTTGCAGACAACAGGCATAGAAAAACATAAAATACAAAGAAAACAAATTAATCAAATAAAATGAAACAGAGAAGTCGAAGAGGAGAGAGAAGATTTTAAAGTCTAAGAGGAGAGGAGAGATAAAAGAAGTGGAAACTAAGAAGTCTAAAAGAAGAGAGAGCAGAGAAGTAGAAACTAAAAGACCAATGTATAAAGATAATAATAAAAATGATGAACCAGAAATTTTATATTTATGATTAAAAGTCAAATATTAAATTCAAAATTAAACAAAAAGAATCGCTTACAAGATAAAATGGTGAAAAATTCAAAAGTAACCATTTGGTCGGAAGGTGAAGAAACTCATCCGAAGAGCGAAATTAGAGCACCAAAGGGAGCCCAGTCAGCAACCAGGCAGATTTCAGTAAACAGGCAACAGCAGGGACAGATCCATAAAGTTGTATGGAGCCTAACAGTTGATCCATACAGAAGTGTGCAGACAGTGTTGATCAATTTGTCATTAATGCCAACAGTGTACGGTCATTGATGCCAACTATTGAGTCCTTGGTGCCCCTTGTGGAGCCCCTAAGGGTTAGTGTTTAGTTTGTGGTTGTTTTGTGCAAGAGGAGCCCTTTTGACCTTGTCCAAGCCCAAGCTTGAAGCCCTTGGAGGCCTTGGAACAATGACAAAAACCCTGGTTACCCATTGACTTGCTCAAGTGCCCCTAAGTTGTATCTTGGTCCCATTTGAGTCCATTGTCGAGTTCCTTACTCATGGTTGATATTTGGTTACTAGTCTTTGTGCTGCTTGTTATGCTTGTACTTGTCTTAGTCTCTTGATTGGTTGTTGGATGGATGATGTGGCTCATGTGTGTAAAGTATTTGATGTGTTGATGGTGAATCCCGTTGCTTGCATTGGATGGTCTTGAGGTTGTTAAGTTCTTGCGAGGCCCTTGAGTCCACAATCTTAGATCTTGATACTCTTGCATGTGGAGACTTAGGTGTTGGAACCCACACTGATGGTGGTATATTGGAACCCATTCTTATGGGGTCCTTGGTGTCCTTGAAAGTTTAAGTCTTGAACCCACATAAATGTTTTGATGTCCCTTGGACGCTATATGGTCATTGCCATGTAGTAGCCTTATGATCATGCATATGAAGTCCATAAGGTGTTGCAGACTAGTGGTGAGGTCTTTGTACCCCTCTTTTGGGGTGTTGGTACTCTTATAGTGATGAAGATATATAGAGGAACCATTGGATTTGTTCTTAATGATATGGAGACCTTGAACCATGATGATGTATGGTCCTATTTGTGGTTATATGGATATTGGGATTTAGATGGAGGTAGAGCCCATGGACATGCCTTGATATGTTGAAGAAGACTTTGAAACTCTTGTAGTTGGTGGTATGGTCTTTTGCACCCTCATGTGTGGGGTCTTTGACATCCTGAACAAATTGAAGATTTTAAGGGTATTGGACCATGGGATTGCAAATAAACCCATTATGGGGAGATAGCCCTTGTCGTTCCATTTCCAACGGTACGTGGCACGTCATGTGGCTCCTTACGGTTGAAGAGATATGAATTTTTGAAGTTGGGGTACCCCACCTTTTTGGGTGAGCTGACTAAACAAAATAGAATTTAATTATTTGTAGTTTTGAATTGCATGTCGGCTCAAGGTAATATTTTTTTTCTCTACAACCCATATAAATAGAATATCAAGCATTTCATTTTTTCATCACCACTTCTCTTACGAATTTCACACATTTTGGAGAAAAGTGCGAAATTGTGTGAGAGAAAAATTTCTGGGCATCTTCACTAAAATAGGCATAACTTTCTCATACGAAATCGGAATTACAAATTTTTTGGCTCGTTGGAAAGCTTGTTATGAGGGCTGTGTGATAACAAGATATAGAGTTTCTTTTGGGTTTTCTACTTTTTCTCCATCTTGTTATCTTCAATAAGGTATGGTTCGTGCTTCATGGTTTCTCTTGTAATGGCACATGTCTCTCATGGATAGAGTTCATCTTTGATCTTAGTATGTGAGGCTATATATTGGTATATCTCTTTAAAGTCATTCAATATGTTATGGAAGCTATGGTGATGGTTTTCTTGGCATATACCTTGATGTGATATTGATATAGATCTTGATGATTATCTTGGATAGATCTTGGTGATTATCTTGATTGTTGTATAAGTGTAGTATTGAATGAGAAGTTGACATGTAAGTATTAGATATTGTGAGTTATTTATTTGATCAACCTAAACATTTTCTTTGAAAACTAGTTTTACAAGTGTTGATCATTGTGTCTTTGACCAAAGTGGAGTTGGATTGTTAATGACAACCTTTGACAGTGTTGTAAGTGATTATTTGCTTGATATTTGTTTGATTTGTTGACTTGATTTTAGTAGAGTGGAAAATCCTTTTTGTGTCTAAGATTTTATGATATTGATTGAGCTTGACATAGTTGGTTAAGTCTTTTATCTTATTGGTTGAGATTATTTGGTTGAAGTATATCATGTTTAACTGTCAAGTATTCCTTGACTGTGATTGAGGTTGGTTATGGTGTCATTAAGTTGAGTGTGTTTGGAAAAAGTTTGGTTGACAGTATGTGAAGTCTCTTGGTTGCTCAAATGTGTCTTTTACTTGATGAACTAGGCCAAGTAAGAAGGGTTGGTTGACTGTCAAAGCACTTGATTAGGTTAACACAAATATATGATTGATTTGGCACAGGTACACAAGCATCTTGGTACAATTGAGAAAGATTGGCACAAGTTGCCTTATGTCCAATTGGTTTGACTCAGATTGGATGAGTTGTATGAGCAATTAATTTGCCCCAGGTGGACTGAGTTTGGTGTGCAGACTCAGATTGACTGAGTTGGTTGATGTGAGAAACAGATTCATTGGTACAGGTTGATTGTACATGTTGATGAGTATTGTGATACAATGGACAGTGATCGGTTGATGAGTAGTGATCAGATAATGAGCAGTGGCTAGTAGTGGCAGTTGTTGTGCAGTGTGGTACAGATTGTGCAGTGTAGCACAAGTGTTGATTAACAAGTCCGTAGGATCAGTGCGGTTGTGGTTCAGCTGTTTCTATCTCCGTATCAGGGTGGCAGGACAGGGCAAGGAAAGGAGGTCGTAGCCTCCTTTCGGTTGAAGCCAGAAAACTAGGGAGTGGCAGCTTCCTTCAGGTCGTAGCCTGTAAATCAGGGGGTCGTAGCCTCCTTTCAGTTGAAGCTGAAAAATTGAAGTCTTTGTAATAAGGGGGTTGTTGCTTCCTTCCAATTATTTCTAGAAAACTATTTTAAAAAGGATTCCGTGGTTTCCCCCCCAGGACTTGGGTTTCCACGTAAAAATATTGTGTACTGTGTTGCTATGCTTTCTATGTGATGATGATGATATGATGATGATAACAATGCTGATGATGATATAATGATAATGTGATAATGCATAATATTGAATAAGTTGTTGATTATAAAAGTTGAAAAAGTAATAAAGACTGCACACACAGATTCACCCCCCCCCTCTCTATGTTCCTGGTGTATCCAACAGACAGTCCGTACCGCAGCCAGCAAGCTTCAGGGCAGTTTTCTTCAGTTAGTCTGTTGTTTTTTGGTCCATTTTGAGTGTACATACAGCTGTAAGATTTTGACGCTGTGGAGGTTTCCTTGGAAGCCTAGATCTATTAATGAAAGGCTGATTTGAAAGTGTAAATCATGTGTGTATTGCGTTTTACTTCTGCTGTTCATTTTCAGCTATGTGTGACTGTTACAGGTTCAGAAACATTCATTTGTGTGATTAAATAAGTTCAGATTTGATTTATTTAATTGAGAGAAACATAGGACAGCAATCACCTAGGGTCTGAAAAATTACATATGCAATAAACCCCCACATGCAATTAAAAATGATCAAAGTGCATCATCATGCATGCCACCTTGCCGACTCATCAATACAATAATATAACAATGTTTCCACATGTGTGCCAAGAGAGGACACTCAAGGAAGCTGATGTGTCAACTCAAAAGTACTCCTCATGATCACCATCAAGCATAAAAATGTGTAGCAACATGGGCCCAAAAACCAGAATTGGACATCTAGAAAGAAGCTGGCATAACTCTAATGCCCTTGGAAAGTAGGGGGAGCGTTCTACACAATTTTTTAAAACTCGGACTTGGACTCGGACTCGGCCAAGGATCAATTTGGACTTGGACCGGTTTGAATTTAATGACTCATTTTTTTTTTAAATACATAGAATATTCAAATTTTATCAGGAAAAATTTATTAAAAAAATTCCAAACCAATAGAGACAAAATATGCAAAGTCTACTCATGGACTATACTGGCTGAAAGTTGAATGAATGCCGATATCCAGGAAAACATGTGCCCTTTTGTTCCCAATCCATGGAATACCAGACCCCAAGAAACTAAAAACTTTAGGACTGTGGCACTCTACTGGCAGATTAAAATAACTTTGGGCAAAGTTTCATTGGACACTAAAGAGTGAAATGAGTTGGTTTTAATGATGGAGGAATTCATAGAACAGAACAATAAACTCTTGGCCCGGAATCAGAGGTTGGAGATCAAGCTTGATACTATTTACAAGGCTACCACAGGGCTGGATTTTGCCTTAGCGAACTCTCAAAGCACTGGTGACTCGTGAGAAGGTCTCAGCCGACTACACCTAATGATTATGTCGCAGACTAAAGCTATTTTTTTTCAGTTTTATCTCTTTGATTATCATTGATATGTTCAGGGATGGTAAAATCTGTTTAGACTTAATGCTACTACTGTTTACAGACTTAATTCACCTGCTAGAACTTGGAATGTTAATATTTTGTTTAATATGTAGTCCAGGTTTCCTTCGAGCTGGCCACAGAACTGATACCATGATTCTCTGTAACTTTTGTGATTATTAATAGAAGTACTTACTAGCTTATAAAAGAAAAGAGTTTAAGGTTCCTTGAATTACATTTTCTCAAGTTATTTTTAAATTTACTTGCAATTTTTTTAATTTCTTTAAAAATCAGCACACTTAATGCTGTCACAATCTTCATTACTGGTTTAAAGAAACTTATTTTCATTGTTGGTCATTAACACTCAATTCATCTTGTACTACAACAGCAATTTCATATAGATCTATAATGTTTTAATGGGATATGTTTCATTTAATATGTTTCACTCCTCATTTTTACATTTCCCAATCTAGTTCTTTCGCAACAAGTTGTTATTTTTCACTTGGCAAATCACTTAAGCTTATTGGTTGCAGGCAAGCAATGTTTTATGGTTTTATGGATGCTTTGATCAATTTATGAGTTAGTTTAATTTCTAAACTTCAGCTAAATCTAAGCATTTTTAACTAATAACTATTATCTACCCAAAAATCAATTTTCGCAGCCTAAGTAATTTGCCTCATCTTTAGGAATGCAAGCTCGTCTCGAGGTGATGCTACAAGAAGTGAGGAGGGCGGTGATTTCGGAGTTTATTGCAGGCGGTCAAAGTTTGGTGTTTAACAATGGCAGCGGATGGGGGGGAGGGGGGCGGCGTCTAATTCCCATCCCCCTAACGAGGGAGCCCTGAATATTGGGGAAATCCCGATCAGTTTAGCAACCCGAGAATTTTCTGGATCTCTTGGTCAAGATCGTAAACCTGGACAATGTTTGCCGAAAGCAGCAGCGATACCATCCATGGTGGTAAAGTCAGCAAATCTTAGGGATAAGATCCAGTACATGTCGGATCATGCACTAATTGGGAAATTCATTGGTATGCAACCATCTGAGAAAGCTTTGATATGGTGGATCAACTCTTCTTGGAAACCTAAGGGACATTTTGACCTTCACTTGGGATCAAAAGGTTTTTTCACAGTCTCTTTTATCGGTCTAGAGGACGGGAATCATATCATTGATGGTGGACCATATTTCTATTATTCTGCGGGTCTCTTTTTACGACCATGGAAAGAGAAATTTAGTCCGAAAAATGAGGATATGAGAATAGCTCCGGTGTGGATTAGGTTATACTCTCTCCCTCATGAATATTGGGACGCTGAAATTCTGGAAAAATTGGGAAACTGTTTAGGCACTTTTATCAAAATTTCTAAGCAAACGAAGACCCAGCGCTACACTGCCTATGCCCGTATTTGTATCTATATGGATCTCTTTAAGGCTTTGTCAGAGGCTATTAGGATGATTTGGGAGGATGAAGACTAAGTGCAAAATTTGGACTATGAACAAGTTCCTTTCCGCTGTCCCAGTTGCCATGAATATGGCCACCTGTTTTGGGAATGTCCTTTGAATCACCCTAAAAAGAAGTCTGGAAAGGAAAGCGATCCAGTGGATCCTGGTTTCACCAAAGTGGCTTCTCACAAAAGAGGAAATAGAAAGCAAGAACATCAAGAAAGTTTCAAGAAAATGAATAACTCTAACTCCTTCGAGATACTGGGTAACCATGAGGGAGATACTTCGAAACCAAGAAATCATATGGGTAAACCTCCCAGTTCAGTGGCTGGAATGCCTACCTTGAGCCAAGCCACAGATCAAGATAAAACCAATGATCTCGCTGAAGGAAGCATACGAAAAGATTCAGGAGAAGATGTTGAGGATATGGATATTATCCAGCAAAAGGAATCGATGGACGAAGTCGAGGATATGTATATCGGTGAGTTGGATCTTGAAGGGAATGAGAAAGCTTGTTTAGAGAAAGATAAAGGCTATGTTCCCCAAGAACAAGTTAGTCTAAGGAAGCCATTCTGAAAGCTAAATTCTCAAACTCTTTAGGTATTAATTCAAGATCTATCAAAGAAACAAAAAAAACAGCAGAAGAGTGTGGGCGGAAACCTGGTCGTAAATCAAATAAACAGATAGTGGCAGATGTAGGGAGGAGGTTGGTTGAATCGGGATAATACCCAACAATCAAAGCTGCTCTTGGTCTATAATAAATTCTTTAATGAAACTCCTATCCTGAAATGCTCGAGGCATTAATACCCTAAGAAAAATGAAAATTCTGCGTCAAAAGATTAAGACGACAAATCCGGCAATTGTCTTCTTACAAGAAACCAAATGTTTGGCTAACTGCATTCAGGATCGTAGGGGTAAAATTTGGGCTAGATGTGAAAGTATGGGCATTGATACGAGAGGTTTTCCAGGTGGTTTGTGCATTCTTTGGGATCCAACCATACGAGAGGTTTTCCAGGTGGTTTGTGCATTGTCTTCTTACAAGAAACCAAATGTTTGGCTAACTGCATTCAAGATCGTAGGGGTAAAATTTGGGCTAGATGTGAAAGTATGGGCATTGATACGAGAGGTTTTCCAGGTGGTTTGTGCATTCTTTGGGATCCAACCCGGGTGTCCCTTTCTGATTTTCAAGGAACCTGTAACTCGATTTCAGCTAATTTCAAGGTGGTTAGTATTCCCATTTCCTTAAACACAGATGTCGACAATCCTCAAAAAGCAACGGATAAATGTCATTTTCTTAAATCTCTAATAAATCTAAGGGAACGTTTGCCATCTGAGCACTAGGTGGTCGAAGGAGACTTTAATCTAATCACTTCCTTAGAGGAAAAAAAGGGTGGACGACGATGTTTGGAGGACGAATGTAATCTTTTTAGAGACACCATTGAAGATCTTGGCCTAGTAAACATTACTCCAAGGGAGGGTCGGTTTACTTGGAATAACAAAAGAACAAGGGACCGTCAAATTGCTTCCAAAATTGACCGGTTCTTAGTCTCGGAATCCATAATTGACATGGGAAGCGAAATTCATTGTGCTACACTCTCTGGAAGGGGTTCTGACCACTGGCCGATTGAACTCATGTGGAGTGGGTTATGGTCTTAATTTAAAAAACCTTTTAAAAACCTTTTCATTTTGAGCAATTATGGCTGGCTAGTCCAGATTTTGAAGGCAAGATCAAATCATGGTGGGCTGAAATGCGGACTGATCAGGCGCCTAGTATGCTTTCCTTTCAGCGAAATCTTAAGGGTCTGAAATCCAAGATCAAGAAATGGAACAAGGAAGATTTTGGGAATCTTTTTCGTGAAAAGCGACATTTGGAAATTCGTCTTCATGAGATCCAAACCAAAGGGATTAATGAAGGCTACTCTCAGGCCTTAATTGAGGAGGAAAGAATTGTTGCAGCTCAGCTTGAAGAACGAGTGAAACAGGAGGAACTTTTGTGTTGGCAAAAGTCAAGAATTAAATGGCTTCTTGAAGGAGAAAAGAATACCAAGTTCTTTCACCACTTAGTAATCCAGAATAGGTTTCAAAATAAAATCTATTCGATTAAAAATGATGGAGGATAAAAAGTGGAGGTGAGGGAAGAAATTGAGGCAATCCTTAATGCTCACTTTTCTGATATTTTAAATGATCCCAAGAGGAACCGCTTGGATGATATTGGAGTCATTACCATCCTTTCTTGGTCTCGAAGCAACAGAACCAGTTATTAATGAAAACTAATAATCTTCAAGAGGTCCAAGATGCTGTCTTTCAGATGAAGGAAGGTACCTCTCCCGGCCCTGATGGTTTTACTATAAATTTTTTTCATCATTTTTGGGAGATGGTCAAATCGGATGTTTGGCAAATTGTGAAGCAATCTAGGATTTCTGGTCGTATCTTACCTGCTCTGAATGCCACTTTCCTTACCCTGATTCCCAAATGTGAAGGAGCTGATACTCCTGACAAATTTAGACCTATCAGTCTTTGTAATGTCATTTACAAAATCATTACTAAGATCATTGCTAATTGCTTGAAACCTATTTTACCTTCTCTGAATTCTCCGAAACAATATTTTTTTGTTGAAGGGAGGCAGATATTGGATGGGATTATTCTGGTCCATGAAATGTTACACTCTCTCAAAAGCAAAAAATTGCTTGGTATGCTGGTTAAATTGGATATTGCTAAAGCCTATGATAAATTAAATTAGCAATTCATAAGGAAAATGTTGGAAGCTTTTGGTTTCAGCCAGAATTGGGTTAACTGGATTTATGCAACTTGTTTCTTCGACTTTCTTTTCTATTCTGGTAATGGGGCTCCTTCTGGAATCATTAAACCCTCTCGTGGTATTCGTCAAGGGGATCCGTTGTCTCCTTTTTTGTTTATTATCATGGCCGAAGGTTTGGGAAGATCTATTTCAACTCTCAAGGAGGACAATTCTATCAGAGGATTACGTGGAACTAATGAAGGCGCCAGTCACTCGCACCAACAGTTCGTTGATGATACTATGTTGATGGGATACCCTTCTATGCAGGAAGGTGCCAGTTTTAAACAATGCCTAGATCAATTTGGCCAAGCATCTGGATTAGAAGTTAATGCTCAAAAGTCTCAAGTATTCTTTTTTAATACTCCTAGCATTACTCGTCGTGATATTGTCCGCATTCTAGGATTTCAAGAGAGTACCCTCCCATCCAAATTCTTGGGAACTCCTCTAATAAATTCTATTTCAAAAAAAGGTTCAAGGACTGAATTATTGGATAAAATTAAGAAATAACTGGGCAATTGGACTCTGAGACCTCTGAATTTGTCGGGTCGTCTGGTTCTGGTTAATTCTGTGCTTCAAGCTATGCCAACGTATATGTTTTCTACGATGATGTCCCCTAAGTCCGTCCTTTGAGACTTACGAAATATTCAAAGGAAATTCCTATGGAGTGGTTCTCAAGACTATCACAAATGGGCTCTGGTTAAATGGGAAACTGTATGTAAACCTAAATTGCAGGGTGGGTTAGGGCTCCGTGACCCTGAAAAAGTGAGCTAAATTGCAGGAGCTAAAATTTGGTGGAAATGGCTAACTCATCCCCAAGAGCCATGGGCCAAATTATCGCTTGATAAATATCCTACAAATTGGGACATCCGAGAATTGATTCGGTTTTTAGAGGAGAAATTGTAGATTTTTCACTTGTTTTCAGCCACCAGTTTCAAGTAAAATTTATATCACTGTTTATGACATTCTCAAAAAAATAAAGTGCTGGAAATAAACAAAAAAATTTAGACTTAAAACACTGTTGTAAACAATCTTTTCAATGACAGGAAATAAAAATCAGCACACCATTTAATCACAAAGAACACTAGGATTTTTGGCCAATGGCCCTGGAAAAACCCACCAGGGGAAAACCAGTCAGAGAGAGAGTATTTTTATTTTTCAAGAGAAGTTTATCATTTATAGCAATACACAGAAAATATCAAATCAACTTATCTCAACCTAGAAGATAAATTTCTGTCTCAATTTGTGTGCCAAGCAGCAAAAATCAAACTTTGATTTTTTTTTGTTTTTTGCCTCTATTTTCGTGCCACTGTACAAACCATACGGACCTCGAAATCCATGCCCAAAAAAATTCTCGAAAATCATGCCCAAAAATCTACCTCGAAAACCGTACCGTACGAATTGTACAGACCAACAATAAATGCTCATGTCTTCTCCTTGATTTTCGTGCCCTCTTTGTTGCTGTCCTTTCCCTCGATTTGCATGCTGCAAAATTTTTCCTCTAGCGCAAGAAAAATGGAAACTTTCTCTCTCCTCTCTCTCAACTCTCTCTTCTCACTTCAATCTGCAAAAGTGAGGCAAAATGCCTTTCCCATGCCTTTTTGAGAAAACCCTAGGGTGAGTCTAATCTAACGGTGGAGATTAGATTAGATCAAGGACTGAAATTAAATGCTCATATTTTATTTCTAAAATATTAATTTCACTCACCCACTTAAATTTATCAAAAAGTGACTTTAATGCTCTAAAGTCAAATTAAATGCTTTTACTTAAGTCATTTAATGCAAGGGTCACTTTATGTCCCCTCTCTAAGAGACTAAGGCAAAACTCACTAGGGGAACACTTCCCTAGGTACAAAACTAACACTCCCTCTTACCGAGGAAGGTGTTCTGCACCACTCCCAACTTGTCTCTGAAGAAGACAAACTTGCCTCTCCCCAAAGACTTCATCAATATGTCTGCTACCTGCTCATCAGTGGAAATGAACTGAAGCATGACTGCTCCTCTCTGAACATAGTCTCGGATGAAATGATATCTGATCTCTATGTGCTTTGACCGGTCATGAAAGACTGGATTCTCAGAGAGCTGGATGCAACCCTGATTGTCACAGTAAATAACCATAGGTCTAAGCTCCTGACCAAATAGATTCACCAACAACTTGCGAAGCCACAAGGCCTCGCAGCTGTCCAAACTGGCTGCAATGTACTCAGCCTCTGCAGTACTCAATGCAACAGACTTTTGCTTCCGACTGAACCACGACACTGCTGCCGAGCCCAAACTGAAACAACATCCAAAGTGCTCTTCCAGTCTGCCACACTGCCTGCCCAATCTGCGTCTGTATAGCCAACCAATCTGATCCCCTCTGACCTCTTGTAGTCCAAACCAAAATCCATTATCCCTAGAAGATAGCACAACACATGTTTTGCAATGACCCAATGCACAATCCTAGGCTCAACCATGAACTGGCTAAGAGTGTTCACCGCAAAACACAAATCTCGCCGAGTGTTGACCAGATACATCAATGACCCAATCAGCTGACAGTATAAAGTAGGATCCACCAACTCTCCCTCAGAGAGTTGGTGGATCCGATCATGAAAGACTGGATTCTCAGAGAGCTAGATGCAACTCTAATTATCACAGTAAATAATCGTAGGCTTAAGCTCATGACCAAATAGATTCACCGGCAACTTGCAAAGCCACAAGGCCTCGCAGCTGGCCAAATTGGCTGCCATGTACTCAGCCTCTGCAATACTCAATGCAATGGACTTCTGCTTCTGACTGAACCACGACACGACTGTCAAGCCCAAACTAAAACAACATCCGGAAGTGCTCTTCCGGCCTGCCACACTGCCTGCCCAATTTGAATCTGTATAGCCAACCAATCTGATCCCCTCTAACCTCCTGTAGTCCAAACCAAAATCCACTATCTCTAGAAGATAGCGCAACACATGTTTTGCAGCGACCTAATGCACACTCCTAGGCTCAACCATGAACTGGCTAAGAATGTTTACTGCAAAACACAAATATGGTCGAGTGTTGACCATATACATCAATGACCCAATAAGCTGACGGTACAAAGTAGGATCCACCAACTCTCCCTCAGAAGCATGAAGCTTCTTCCAATTGGTGATCACCGGTGTCGACATAGGCCTGCAATCCCCCATCCTGAATCTCCTCAAAATATCAACCGCATACTTTCCCTGCCCCAGGAAAATATGTTCAGGCTCCTGCCAAACCTCCAATCCCAAAAAATAATGCATCAGCCCAATATCAGTCTTCTCGTACTCTGCTACAAGATCCTTCTTGCAAGCTGCAATGGGTCTCTCTCTCCCTATGATAAACAAGTCATCAACATATAGCAAAAGAATAAGCGGATCATCTCCAACCATGATGAAGTAGAGATTCAGATCTACTTCACTCTTCTAAAACTCCATACTCAGCAAGTAAGAATCAATCCTGGAGTACCAAGCTCTTGGAGCTTGCTTTAGCCCGTAAAGGGCCTTCTTCAACCTGCATACATGTGTCTCTTTGTCATGTATCTCAAAGCCCTAAGGCTGCTCAATGTAAATCTCCTCCTGTATGATCCCATTGAGAAATGCGGTCTTCACATCCATGTGATGGATCTTCCAACGCATTTCGCCGCAATGGAAATCAATGCCCTGATAGACATATAACGAGCAACCGACGCAAAAGTCTCACCATAATCAATGCCCTCAACCTGTGAAAACCCCCGCGCTACGAAGCTAGTTTTGTACTTCTCCACACTCCCATCTACCGCATGCTTCAGCTTGTAAAGCCAACGAGAAGTCACCACTGACTTCCCCTCCGATCTTGGAACAATCTCCCATACATCATTCTTCATGATGGAATGGTACTCATCCATCATGGCATCTCTCCATATCGAATGTCGGGAGGCCTCCTCAAAAGTAGAAGGCTCAAAATCTCATGTACAAGCCACCAACACCATGCCCAATCTGTCAGGCATCTTGATGGCTCTCACCTTGTCACCGGGTGTCCCAGCCTTTAAGGCATCCTTCAAGGTCTCCCGAAGCCACTTAGGCTTCTTTTTCCCTGAACGTTCTTCCCACACTGGCCTGTCCTCATCTGACGAACTACCAGAGCTAGAAGCCCCAGTCACCTATGAACCTGAAGCTGGTGTGCCAACACCAGGTGTACCCTGTAATCCTGATCTCGATCCTAATCTCGGTCCTGATCCCGATCCCCTGTAAGGTGTACCTGTAATAGTAGACCCATCACCTGTCCTTGAAGACCCTGCTGGCCTAACCACTGAACCCGGTGAACCTGTGCCAACACTCTGTGGTCCTGTAACCCTGGAAACCTGTGATCCTGACTGCTGCATAGATGGAACCTGTGCCACAACCTAAGGTGCAGGGACCTGCTGCTCTCCCTGCTCTGACTCTCTCGACCTCCTGAAGGCTCGCTCCTCCTCAAACTTCACATCCCTCCTCACCACCACTTTCCTCTAAGAGGGAAGATAAATGCGGAAAGCCTTCGCAGTCTCATCATAACCCACAAAGATGCCCTTCTCTGAAGTGGGATCCAACTTTGTCCTCTTCTCTGAAGGGACATGAGAATAAGTCAGACTACCAAATATACGAAAATGGCCAACTTCAGGCTTCTTGCCTGAAAAGCACTCCTCAAGTGTCATATTCCCTACTGCTCGATGGGGACTCCTATTCTAAAGATATACAGCGGTGCTGCAAACCTCAACCCAGAGAAAGAAAGGAAGTGACTGGACTTGTAACATAGCTCGGGTTGCTCCAACAATGGACCTGTTCTTCCTCTCTACTACTCCATTCTGCTCTGGAGTATACGGAACTGTCAACTGTCTCCTGATCCCCTCTTGTTTGCAAAATCCATCAAACTCCTTGGAGGTATACTCACCCCCATTATCCGATCTCAAGACTCGGATCTTCCTCCCTATTTGGTTCTCCACAAGAGATTTGAACTCTTGGAACCTCTGCAAGACTTCCTCAGACTTCTTGCTCTTCAGAAAGTAGATCGAGGTCTTCCTGGAATGGTCATTAATGAATGTCACATAATACTCGTATCCTCTCAAAGACACAGAAGACATAGGTCCGCATAAGTCTAAATGTATCAAGTCAAGAGTACCAACTAACCTGCTATCACTGCTCAGAAAAGTAGTCTTGGTGTACTTTCCCAAAGCACACCCCCTGCACACATCGCTCTGCCCTATGCTGAACTCCAGTAAACCTGTCACCATGTGCCTCAACAACCCCAAGGCTGGATGATGCAAGTGAGCCATCCTCCTATGCCAAAGCTCACACAACTCACTGCTGCTGCTATGTGCTAAAGCATGCTGCGGCTAAAACAAGAGCCTATACAGTTTCCCACATCTCGCTCCAATGGCAACTGAAGCAGATGGTCCTGCAGTCTTGGGAAACATATGCACGTGTCCATCTAGGAAAGACACCCCAAGACCCTGATCCTCGATCATGGAAACTGACACTAGGTTCTTCTTAAGCCCAGGTACATACAATACATCCCGCAATACCATGGGACTCATGGACTCCCTCTAAAATGTAATGGCCCCACGTCCAACTGCACTGACTACTGAGTCATCTCCCAACACAACCTCCACATCTGTATCTGCCTGTGAAAGCTCGGAGAACATCTCATGAGCACCTATCATGTGGCTCGAGGCTCCGCTATCTATGTACCAAGTGCTGGAAGTAGATGCACTGTAAGAATGGTCTATCACACAGGAAAACTCCCTCTGTCTGTCAACATCCGCACTGGTGAGAATGGATGTTCTCTCTTTCTCAATATGCCCAGTGCATAGTGAAAACTCACTATGAAATCTAGCTGCAAAATCATCGATCTCAGCTGAAGCGGCTGTCTGCTGCTTCTTCTTCTTCTTCTTGTTTGAACACGTAGCAGCATAGTGTCCCATCTTGTGACATGCAAAGCACTTCACAGTGCTCATATCCTTCTTCTGCCCATCCTGCTGCTACTTGGCCCCACCCTTCTTAGGAGCCTTCTTGCTCTTCTTCTTCCCCTTCGCTGTCAACGCCACATCCTCCTCATCCCCTCTACTAGTAGAGCCACTGCACTGCAAGAAAGCCCTTCGAGTCTCCTCCTGAACAAAGTCATCACATACTCTGTCCTAAGATGGTAAGTTCTCTCTGGCCACCAACCCCTAAACAAACACAGCCCAAGGTGCAGTCACCCCATTCAGGGCTATCCGCACTAACTCAAGAGCATCAATGGCCACCCCAACAGCTGCAAGCTCATTTCTCACCTGAGAGATCCTAGTAAGATAAGTCATACATGCCTCTCCTTTGACCATCTTGACGTTCTTCAGCTTCTCTCTAAGTACCATCTTCCTATTTTCATTAGTAATAGCAAACAAACCGGTCAAAGCAGTCCACATTTCATGCGCATGATCCTTCGTCGAAATGTGAGGAATAACATGGTCTTTAACAACATCTAAGATTATCCTCATGGCTTTAATATCCTTCTTATTAAAGGCTACAAGTAATACTGCATCAGTAGAAGGAGGAATAGTAATGGGATTTGTTGTAGTGTTTCTAACTATTTCCTCCCACAACTCATTCTCCCTCAGCACAAGTAAAATCCAGACTTTCCATGAGACAAAGTTCGCTACCCCATCCAACCTATCCTCAGTTCGCTACCCCATCCAACCTATCCTCAGTTCTCAACCCCACAGAAGTCATTTTCTCAAAGAACAAGTTTCAGCAAAATGTACTACTGTCACAGGTTTTTCTGAATTCTAGAAATGACTGTTTCACTGCTAAAATTTAATTTTTTGCCACAACCCGCTCTGATACCATGTAGATTTTTCACTAGTTTTCAGCCACTGGTTTCAAATAAAATTTATATCACTGTTTATGACATTCTCGAAAAAAGAAAGTGTTGGAAATAAACAAAAATTTTCAGACTTAAAACACTATTGTAAACAATCTTTTCAATGATAGGAAATAAAAATCAGCACACCATTTCATCACACAGAACACTAAGATTTTTGGCCAATGGCCCTGGAAAAACCCACTAGGGGAAAACCAGTCATAGAGAAAGTTTTTTTTTTTTCAGGAGAAGTTTATCATTTACAGCAATACACAGAAAATATCAAACCAACTTATCTCAACCCAGAAGATAAATTTCTGTCTCAATTTGCATGCCGGGTAGCAAAAATCAAACTCTGATGTTTTTCTGTTTTCTGCCTCGATTTCTGTGCCGTTGTACGGACTGTACAGACAAACTATACGGACCTCGAAATCTGTGCCCAAAAAAATTCCTCGAAAATCGTGCATGTTGCCTCTAAAACCGTACCGTGTGGACTGTACGGACCAGCAATAAATGTTGTCTTCTCCTCAATTTCTGTGCCCTCTTTGTTGCTATTCTTTCCCTCGATTTGCGTGCTGCAAAATTTTTCCTCTTGCTCAAAAAAAATGGAAACTCTCTCTTCTCTCTCTCGGCTCTCTCTTCTCACTTCAATCTGCAAAAGTGAGGCAAAATGCCTTTCCCATGCCTCTTTGAGAAAACCCTAGGGTGAGTCTGATCTAACGGTGGAGATTAGATTAGATCAAGGGCTGAAATTAAATGCTCATATTTTATTTCTAAAATATTAATTTCACTCACCCACTTAAATTTATCAAAAAGCGACTTTAATGATCTAAAGTCAAATTAAACGCTTTTACTTAAGTCATTTAATGAAAGGGTCACTTTATGTCCCCTCTCTAAGTGACTAAGGAAAAAGACACTAGGGGAACACTTCCCTAGGTACAAAACTAACAGAAATCAAGTTCTCATATTTGGAAAACGGCCTGGGAAGGTCGTAGCTTGGTTCAATAGCATTGTTTCTGGGAGATTCGTAATGGTAAAACTGCCCGGATTTGGGAAGACACTTGACAACAACTACCCCTGTTGGAGAGGCTCTGGCTATGCCCTATGCTTCAAGCAGAATGCAATAATAGAGGAATCTTTAAGGTGGTGGACCTATGGGGAGATCAGGACGACCCTGGTTCTTCTTTCTGCTCTTGGGTTTCTCGCCCCTGGTTGGAAAGGTTAGGTCCGACGACAGAAGTCACTCGGATGGAGGAGGAACTCCATATGAGGTGTATCAGAAGGCAGGAAGGCAATGATAAAGTACGCTGGGGTTACAGTCTGAAAGGGGTTTTTTCCCTCAAAGAGGCCTATAATCTTCTAATATGCAATAATGTGAACCCAGAAGATAAAACTTGGAGTAATCTCTGGGGTAAGAAGATCTGGCCTAAAATTACTATTTTCTGTTGGCTAGTAATACATAATAGAATCTTGACAGATGCGAATTTACAAAGGCGTGGGATGTTTGGTCCTTACCATTGTCCATTGTGCAAGCAGGCGAAGGAAACTACATCGCATCTTCTGGACTCACGTAAGTTTGTCTGAGCTCTGGGACCGAGAAGCTATGCTTTTTCGTCGTTTTGCTAGGATATGTCAAAACCCAGCAGGTACTTTAATTAATTGGCCCAAAAAACCTTTCCTTAATAACATCTTGAATCGTCTCAGGGAAATATTTCCCAATTTCCTGATTTGGGCGATATGGAATGAGAGAAATACCAGAATTTTTCGAGCCAAGGCTTCACAACCATCCTAAGTCACCTGGTTCAAGTTCGTGTTCGAATTCGACGGCCTTGAAATCCGACAAAAAATCGACAATGAAAAATTTGGCGATAAAATTCATCATAAAATTCGAGTGACTATAAAAGTTGGAAATTAAAAAATATATAATAATTTGCAATAAAATTTAATATTCTCATTAAACTATTTTATAAATATTTAAATTTTAATGATATGTAAATTATAAATCGCAACTCTATGCTATTTTAATATATAAATAGTGTATTTAAAGTTTAGACCCCAACCCATGCAGTGTTATTAATATAGTTTACTAATGTCAGTGGTCCCTAGCGTCCCCCTTTCCTCTTCGCGCAGCCATCCTCAACTTTCAAGGTTCAACCTATGGCTGTCGGCACTCGACTGTAGCTGCAGAGTGAGCATCGGATTGTTCACGAGATATGGATCACGACTCCACACTTCGAGATATGGGTTCACGAGATATGGATCACGACTGCACACTGCAAACTTCAGTCACGCGATAGTAGCTCGTAGTTCACACTCGTAGTCAAGACTCGCACGTCGAGTCATCGGTGTTAGTTCATTCATGTGAAAGAGTTTGGCACCCCAAAAGTTACACTACGGTTTACTTGCCCAAAAAAAATTTTAAAAATGAATTATATCAAATTTTAAGCGAATTCAAGGCGAATTTTATCGATTTAATTTGCCTTCAAATTTGCATGTACAGTATAATTTGTAATTAGCTTGAAATCCGACGAATTTAATCGAATAAATTCGGCTTGCAGAAAAATTCGACAAATTTCAATTTTGAAGGCGAAAATTCGCCGAATCCGGTGACTTAGCAACCATCTAGCGTTTGGGATCGTATGGTGGCCAAAATGCAAGAGACCATTCTTCTGGGTAGTTGGGAGGAGAAGGATAAGGAGCTATCTGGTAATGAAGGGAAGATATTGGCTAACTAGGGATTGAAGAACCTTGGGACAGTTTTTTCAGCAAACCCTAAGCGATCGCCGATTATTCAGAGTCCGAACCACTGGAATCCTCCACCGTTGGGTTTCTTGAAGTTAAATTTTGATGGAGCGTCTAAGGGGAACCCTAGTAAGGCTAGGTATGGCTTTATTGTTCGTGATTTGAGAGGTGAAATGGTCGGTTTTGGCTATGGCTCTCTAGGCAATGACACCAATAACGTTGCGGAGATAGAGGGATTGTTGCAGGGGCTTGTTTGGGTCACTGAGAATTTTAGAAGGCCGATAATTGTGGAAGGTGATTCTCAGATGATCATTATCCTAGCTACCAAACTGCAAAGCAGTACTCAAAGTGCTAAGGTGTCTTCATCTTGGCGTTTGGAAAGTCGTGTCGACTCCCTCCGTACCCTTCTCATTAATGGAACCACGGTCCGTTTCTCACATGTAAGGCAAAATGGTAATAAAGTAGGGGATAGTTTGGCCAACTTTGGGGTGTATACGTGTAAGACAATCAAAGCAAAGGACTGGAACATGATTCCAAACTTGACAAATCGAGATCAATGTAAAGATTTATTTAAGAAAGACAGTACTTGTATCCAAGTGGAGGGTCGGAATAGCTACAACCCTGGTGCGAAATCTCTCCAGCACGTGGCGCCTAATGGACACGATCTTTGAATTGATGTCATGACCAAGTGATGCATTAATATACGATGGCCTGTGAATATGTTTTCGGGCTACCGACGGTGGAAGGTACGTCTTTTTATAATGACTGTAGAAGGTAAGGTGATGTGTGTTAATGGTGAGATCGATTCGCAATCTGAGGATGGGATTGTCGCGATCATTCTGTGGTGTGTGATCATCATGATGAGGATCAGGTTTTGGCTATATAACGAGATGCAGGGTGGCGAGATAAACAACAGAGTGGCATTGTGTGTTTTATCTCTTGTTTTCTGTCTTATATTTTTGAGAGTGCAGAAGGGTATTATCTAGCTATCCATGGCGGGGGACAAAAGCAAAGGCAAGAGGCCAAATGCTCAACTGGATTTCCATGAACCGGCATCCCGTGCCCAACGAAAAGTGTTGTGGGAATCCCACATGTTTGAACTAGAATTACCGCAATAAATTTAGAATCGAATTATTGCCACTGAGAAAAGTTTATGGGAAGAGCTTGATAACCAAAAATTAAAGGAAAAATGCAAAAAGGTTGAAGAGTGGATCTTGGACCCTGGTCACACGGTGGGCCGAGTGAGCTTATATGAAAAAACAGTAGCTTTGTTTTGGGTTATGAAAAACCTGGTTTGTCGGGTTGCCTGGGATCGTCACTCCAAGGATACGGGCGGTTCATCTCCGAACCCATGGAAGGTTTCCATATCGGCCTCGGTCTAGCGGGTCGAGGCCAAAGTGGATTTTCTGATTTCTTGTTTGGGTTTTCAATTTCCATCTTCTTCTATGACTGAAGCTGCAAAGTCTGATTTCACGGGTACTAATCAAGGCGGCGGTCAAGACTTGTCTTATATCTTATTATAAGAAGGTTGTTGCGGAGCATGGTCTGCCCTAAGAACTTTGTTCAAATCTGTTCTGATCAATTTTGATGGTGTTCCTCGTTTTACGAATCTGTTTAAATTTCCTTTATGTTTATGCGATCTACTGGATGGGGAGCTTCCTGATTCCTGGGCTTTTTATTTTTCATCTTTTCCTGGTTCTCTGTAATGCAACGGGTTATTTAATCAACTAGACAGTGGAGTCTTTGAAGGAACGATGCTCGTAGAAGTATGGCATGCTGCCAGTAACTTGGCCCTGCTGGCTTTTAAATAAATAAAACTCTGGGGTTTTTTGTGTTTGTAAAGCTACGCTAGCGGGTTGGATGTTTTACTAGTTCATGTATTGGTAATTCTGGGCTTATGGAGTTTGAGTCTGTGGGTTTTGTATGTCTGTAATGATGGGGTGGTGGGATGGATTTTTACTGTTTCATGTAGCAGTAAGTCTAGGTTTATGGATTTTGGGTCTGTGGGTTTGGGAAGTTTTGTTGATATCTCTTATGGTAGATGTAATCCAGGGGGTATAGGTATCCTTTTTAGCAGCAATCTCTATGCTTGCTAGATGTTAAAGTCAGGTCGGATGATTCGTGTGTTTCGATGACTATGTCACATGTTTTGTAAGGACCTTTTGTTTTAATATAATGTGAATACTCGACTTACAAAAAACAATTGCCTCATCTTTACACACATAGTTGATTGTTGGGAATCCCTCCTAGTGATTTATTCATGTAACTAAAAAGAAGAGAAGTAGTTGTGGGTGACAGTTGCATTGCTTTCATAGTTGCACTTAGCTAAAGCCTTTTGAGACTTTGAATTTAAGGTGATATTCTTATGTGGCAACAGACGTTAGAACTATTGAGTAGAAAACTAAACCCATGAACTTGTGGGTGTAACTTTTAGTATCTTTATAGATAAACAATGAATACAAAATTTTAATGAAATGGAAAACAATGGCACACACACAATCCTTGGGCTACAACTAAACACTTCACAAACAATTGCACAATCTACATGCAAAGAAATATCACTTCCAACAATACAGTCCACTCTAAGGATAAATTCTAGTGTGATTATTTAAAATCTTGAAACATCCGAAACCATTTGGGGTATCAAATGTCCATAAACCTTATATTGATATAATTTGACAGCAAAGTGAATGCTTGACCCTATCATGTGTGAGGTACAATAGTAAATATGTTAAGAAAAGAACATTGATGAGAAGAGTAGAATATTAGGCTAGTGTTGTCCTAAATGGATGAACAATTATCAAGAAAAATAAAAAACAAGACTACTGTGTTGACTTAGATCAAGGTTGTATTAGGACTTGGATGTCAATAGTCCATGACAAAAGAAATATGGAAGTATAGTTGACGACCTTCCTTTAAAGACATAAATTGTATAAATAACTTATAATTAGACAAAAAGGGTTCGTGAATGACTCAGTCTCAATGTGTATGAGTGATAGCCTATAAGAAGTTGGACAATGACAAAGGTGAATTATGTTTTCACACAAATTAAATGGTTGTGAAGACCATAGTAGTAATGAAGGCTTGGAAAATGTATATACTCTATTGATGAACAACTATGAATTTCCATGAATATAGATAAGTAAGACATTAGTGTAAACTTGTGATCTAAGTCACCTGACACGAAAACACGGGACACAGAGGACACGAGAATACAAGTGTCCGACATAGACACAGCGACCCCCAAAATTAGGACACAGAGGAAATGTTTTATATATATATACATATATATATATATATATATACATTCAAATACAAAATTTTGTAGAAACTAGAACATTTACAAATATTCAATAGAAATTACAATCAATACCTATTACACATTCACAAATCACAATGCATATGTAAATGATAGACCTAACTGAAACCCCCATTAGCGGAAAGGGATAGGTCTCAATCCACTATTAAAACAAGGGAAAAAGGTTGGTGATTGGCTTCCTTCACCCCCACTATTGGATGCCTGCAAGATGCATAAGAAAGCCAACCAAAATAGGACTATTTCTATTTGATTAGATTACATGGATGGGGGGAACACCCTATTATTAGATGTTCCCATTACTAAACATCCTTTGTATTTTAGATTATGCCACTTACAATAATGATGCCACTTAGATTGAATGTCATGGGTAGGAATAGAAATAAAGGGTGACCTCCCCTATGTGAAATGAATCCCCTTGTGATGTGGTCTAACTTGATTTGAGAGTCTAAGAGCCAAACAATGTAACATGTAAATGTACATATAAGAATACTAAAGATACATCACAACTAAGAGCCAAAGAATGTAATATGTACATGTATATGGAAGAATAAAATACATCAGAAATTGCAGACAAAGAGAGTAGAATAACAAACATGGGGAGCTACAATTCCATTGATGCAGTGGGTTCTCATAGACTCATAAAATTTGTCATCAAGACATCAAAATCAAAATGTTCTATTACATAGATGTCGGAATCATATTTCTCATTAAGTCATCAAAATCAAAATGTATTACATAGATGTCAAAACTCCACTGGCAAATACAAAATGGGGTAGATCAAGATGGAAGACCTTCTAATGCTCTTCACCTGCAAAAGAAAAACCCCTTAGAGATCAATCCTCACTGAAAAATGAGAATGAATGACAATAAAATTGTTCTTTTACAACTTTTTTGGGGTTAGAAGTGTCTTGTTTTAGAGACACGGTGTCATGTTTTAGGGACATGGTGTCCTAATTTTGGGACACATCCTGACACAGTGTCGGACAAGTGTTTTGGACATGTCCTAAAACAGGACACGTCCAAAACAAGTGTCTAACACCGTGTCAGGACATGTTCGTGTCTAACACGATGACATGAGACACTTTGGCCTATTTGGACGTGTCTGGTAACTGAGCTTGTGATTTATTCAAGAAATGATTGGGAATAAGAAATCAATATTGGGCCTAATCTAGATTTGAACTACCTTAATCGATTCCACTTTTGAATTTTAAGGAAAGAAATGGAATGGCGTGTTGAACTTTATCAACATGACTACCATATTTAATTGGTTAAATACGAGGATTGCTCATAAAGTCATTGACTAAAGAAACTATCCCATAGCCTCATACTTTGCTTTTGTGCATAGTTGGTTGAAAGAGCACGAATTGCTAAGAATTTTGGGGAAATTATAAAAGAACCTTTAAGAAAAGTTGATGAAATGTCGGATCTAGCTCGAGTGGTTGTGGAATGGAGTGTTATCCTCCCTAATACCTCAAAAACTAGCACTCTTCCACGGTCAAAGATAAGTGGAACCAAATGAAATAAATGGACCCAAATATGGTAGGTGGACCCATTGCTATGATCAGCAACTCTTCAAGGAGGTGCACGCAATGTCACCTCAATGTTACACCCTCCCTCTTTAGGCCTTGTTCCTTTGGGCCACAAGAATCTCCCCAAAATGATAATAAGGATAAACCTGTAAGTGACACAACAGAAAGTACTTCTATCCCAACAACACCTTCCCACTGTTAGTAGACCAATGCCTAATGGTGTCAATGATATATTTATACAATAAACTCTTTAACTTGGAATGTTAGGAGCAATGATGAATATGTAACCTGCTAATGCTATTTTATACAGTAAAAACCAGCAATATAAAGCACAAGATATCTCACAAACTAATCATCGAAATTTCATGAAGGTTACCTCCAAGCAACCAACAAGGCGGGGCGCATCAATCGCCCCCTAGGGCACCCCTCTTTTGATGGATGAAAGATGTGATTTGATGTGGATTTATGCTTCAGTTCTGCAATTTACCGCAGTCAAGGTGAACCAAAAAATCCCTTGGCCTCAAATACCCCAAGGGTTTTCCCAGTTGACTTGGGATTTGACCAATTCTTACTCAAACCCCTAGGGGTTTGACTTCTTTAATGAAATGAACCTGCAAACTCAATAACCAGATCTGAACAACCCCTTAGAGATGACGTCACCAATCCCTCGGATGATGTCACCTCCTTTAGTGCTTAAAATTGACTTTTTTTTACTATTTTCTAACTTTTTTGGATTTTTACAATATTTTATCAAGATCTGAAAATTTATTGCTGCAATCAACTACTTCAAAAAATAACAATTAAAATAACTAGGGCACGGAAAGTAAATATTTTTGGATTTTTACAAAAAGATAAAAAAATCACAATATTTGATTTTTTTGTAATTTTGCAAATATATAATACATAAATTTAATAAAAAGAGGGTTTGTTGAAGATAGGGGAAACAAGACTATGTCTTATCCTTCAAGGCACGAGGAATCGTATCAATTTACCTCCCAAACTTTGGCAAATTGATTTTGTATGAACTAGGGCAAGATCAAGAAACCCTAGGTTGTGTTGATCTTAACCTAGTAAGGGAGAAATAAAGAAGCCAAAGCCCTAAACAGGAGAGGCGTCTCACTTCACAAGACAATGCTTATTGCAATAAAAACCCTAGCTAGGGATTACTTTGAATGCCTCCAACAATGCAAGACAAGATAACAAGAAGTTCTTACCACAATTGTAAAGAAAAGAGAAAGAAGTAACCCTTCTAAGAATCCTTCCACTCAAACACGTCTTGAAAAACCAGTAAAGAGACCTTCACATCACATCAAACCCTTGCAATCTAGAAAAAATGCCCAAGGAGAGAGGTGCACACTAGTTGAGCATGTACACCAGTAAAGTTATTGCAATCTAGAAAAAATAGAAATAACTTTGTTTAATCCCATGATCTTGTTTTACAATTGAGGACGCTAGCCTTATTTATATGCTTGCTAGGCTAGCTTAACCTCCTTTTTAAGCCGACCAACCTAAAATGACTTAAAATGAGGACTAAACCACATAATACATAAAATGATGAATCATTGCAACTTGATGAAACGTTGAGCATGGAAGGAGGATGTCATACGCCAACTAACCCCAACAATGCTTCTGCCCTCAGCGTCCTCCTTTAGGTGGTACAAGCTCTTCAAAAGGATGATATCATCATCAATTTGGAATGCTTGAGCCAAGAGGAGGGTTTACACATGACAAAATAGGTCCAAGTGGGCATAGATGAGGTGTGCTATGAAGAGTATGACAACCCTTTACAAAGCATAACATGAGGTGTGCTAAGACATGGTGTGCTAAGACAAGGTGTGCATAAACATGAGGTGTACTAAGACAAGGTGTGCAATCACCTTTTACAAAACATAAACATGAGTGTGGCTAGGAGCCCCTAAGCCATGTGTCCTAATGGAGTCATCATAAGAAGCACCGAACACCAACCCAGGGCACAAATGGCCCAAAATGACGGGGTACTTCTGCCCATCAAGGGGCATTCAGCAATGCCACTAAGCTAACACTTCTTGGAATCAAAACCAAGAGAACCTGGCATGACTAGACCAAAGGTCTTAAGCCCCACAAGACCAACACTTTTACATAAACAAGCCCCAGACTTGGCCTTCACAATGAAAGAAAATGCCTCCTCTATGGCTTAATTGGTATGGCACACTGCAGAACATCTGGAAGGTAACATTCCCCACCCAAATGATATTCCCTAGGTGACATGTTGAGCATAATGAGTATATGGTTGTATTGGTTTCGAGCCTTGTTGATAACTTGCCCTTGTGCCCTAAAGAATCTACAATTTACCTTGGGTACCATCCTTGAAATGAGGATAAGTGCCCAGGGGTTTGCCCCAAGATAATCACCTAGGAAAAAAGTTGATGAAATGGTAAAGATAGAAACTTAGAAAGTTTCAATAATCACACGAAAAAACAACTTAATGATAAACTTTCTTATTTAACAATATTGGCAAGGGAATTGGGTAGTACAAAAATTGTAAAGTGGTAAGAATGACAATAAAAATATGTGCAATTTGAATGATGTAGTTACATTTAGTATGTCAAAACAGAAAATCAAATAGAGATACTTGTATTTGAAAGGTGAAAATAATGTCTTGCGGACTGAAATGAAATATTTAAAACTTAACCGGTGTATGCATATATGTATGCGAAGATTTGAAATTAGAGTAAAGAGATGAGGTCTTGTGTGCAAAAGGTGAAAAATAATGACTTAGTTATAGGTTAAAAGGCTAAGAAAGTTGTATTTGTAAATCAAAATATCAAATTTGGTGATCATGGATTTATAATTAAGTTATTGGAGGGCAAGACAGTATGGTGAAAAATGGCAATCTGAAATAATGTGTAACAGGTGCCAATTAATATTTGATTAAAGATGACAAGTGGTTAAACAGAGTATAATTCTATTACTTTGTTATGAATTAGAACAAGCTTCACGACATATTGAAGCATTCATGGTTAGTAAGAAGTACATAAGATAAGATAATTTTAGTGATGTCCAACAAATGACCACAAAAGTAGGTCAATAGGACTGTGTAGTACCAAGGAACAATATAAAGTGGGAGCGTAAAAGTAGATCATGTTACCAACTAAGTTGCATTAAGTTGGATTTCTAACTGAGCCGCCAAGGATGAACAATTACTTGTTCAATTTTCAAGTTCAGAAGTCCATGCAGGCCTTTTTAGGCCCTTTTTTATTTATTGTTAACATGTTCATACCCCATTGGGAATTGTAACAAAATGAGTTAGCATGATGACTTTATGTAAAAGGTTTAGTTTCCTAGGACTTAATCATCAATGCATTATTCAAGGGTGTTTTTTCCTTGTTAATTATCTATCATTTTTAAGCGATAAATAATTTCCAAGTTTTTCACCCAAGCCTCCAAAGTTGGAATAATTGCCTTGTTGGTTAGGCCTTGAGAGGTTATTAAAACCTATGTGTCGATGTATATTACCATGCTAATCATTATTTTGAGTCATTATGAACATGTCCTAAGTCCTCCATAGGTTTTTTTTAATTTCCGGAGAAAAAATTATTTTTTCGTTTTTACAGGCTTATTTTTAATAAGTTAATTGTAAAAGTTTAAAAAGTCATAAAAGTGGGGCTAGGAGGTTATTTTTGCCATGGGGGTGCTCATTTTCTAACTCGAAGCACCCACTGAACCCCTAAACCCACTTTCCTAAATTTTCAAGTAACTCTAAAATTAATAATTACTTGAAAAACCCAAAAAGACCAAAAAATGAAATTTTAAAAAAAATTGACAATTAAAAAATTAAAAGAAACTTGTCGAAATCAATTTTCATGACTTGGAAAAGTAAAGTGGCAGGGANAACCCAAAAAGACCAAAAAATGAAATTTTAAAAAAAATTGACAATTAAAAAATTAAAAGAAACTTGTCGAAATCAATTTTCATGACTTGGAAAAGTAAAGTGGCAGGTACCCAGGCATATGTGGAATGTCAAATGTTGCCATTTCCCACAAAGAAAAGAGTTGGAAGTTTTCTAAGTTTGAGAGAGGCGCACTACTCCAAGTGGGGGCGCAAATCCCAAGAAAAAATGGCAAGTTATGTGAGTTGGTTGAGTTTTGGGTGATGTGGCATTCAAGTTTGGGAAGTTGTCATCTATCTTGCCCACACCCAACTCATTCCAACCATTC
The DNA here is from genome assembly GCA_001517045.1 of Pseudotsuga menziesii. Lineage (NCBI taxonomy): Eukaryota > Viridiplantae > Streptophyta > Pinopsida > Pinales > Pinaceae > Pseudotsuga > Pseudotsuga menziesii. The sequence continues at coordinate 449,001 of LPNX010499608.1, read as the reverse complement.
GACATCTCACTCCAAGCTAGCGCCTAACGCACCTTCAAGTGTACCCCAGGGAGAGAGGGCCAATTTTTTCGACCAGGAGGGATGTTATTGAGCAATGGTGGTCATGGTTGGGCCCTTTGGTCATCCTTTAGGGGTACTATGGATTAATGGCACTGTTGACTACCCTTTATTGGGGATTTTAACATTGGGGTTGGTGTCTGGGGACCCTAAGGGTTGACCACTAGGTCACATGGCTCCATATCTTGTTTATGTGCTCTGGTGGCCTTTGCTTCAGCTGTGAGACATTCGTCTCCCTTCACAGCCACTTAGGACACCCTCCTGGCCCTTCAGTCAGTGGGTTTCTGCTCTTCCTGGCCTTATCTCCTCAATGGAAGACATCCTCCATGCCAGGTCGTTTTCATGCTTTGAGGAGGGCGTTGAAGGATTTTACAGCATTCTAGGAGTTAGATGGGGTATAACGCCCTCCCTCCAACTCACTCCAGCCTTTCGTTCGGAGTGATTCGCTTATTTGAGCGTGTTTTGTCACCTGGGGATACAAATTCCCTAGGTAGCCTACCTTAGGCCATATTTTATTATTATTTTCTTTTAATTTTAAGTTAACATTTTATATTTTCAAGTTGACTTATTTTAAGGCATGTAGACTTGGATATTTTGTAAAAAGTGAGTGTGAGATCATATAAATAGATCTCCTCGCTTTCATTTTAAAAACATAACTTACGGGATAATACACTATGCACTTGTTTTACCCCTGCTAGGGCTCTTTAGATGGATGTGATCCTCTTGAGGAATTTTTTATGGGTTAATGCAAGTTTTTTCTAGTAATTCTTTGGTGAAGTTCTTTGCTTAGTGATGTTTTGATTTGTTGGATGAACACGAGCACAAAAAGGTCAGGCTTTTTGTTTGAATGTTGGTGGATGTGCATGTTCAAATCTTAGTGGTAGCCCTAGTGCTGCACTTTTTCCTAGGATAGACCATTACCTTTCATTCTTGTCACCTTAGGAAACTGAGGCACGTCTCCTTGTGACGGTGCCCTAAGGTTTCTCCTTAGTTTTTCTAGGCTAGTTGCTTGATCTAGGAACTCTTCCTCTCTAGGTTAGCCATGCTCCCTAGATGCCCTAGGTTGTAGCAGGGCTTTTTGCTAGGGTTAGTTCCCTTGGTTTTCACACCTTTTCTCTTCTAAAAAAACCTAGTTCTAGGGTTAGTTTAGTATTAGTTTTAGGTCAAATTTAGGTCTGCAATTTTTAGGGTTAGAAACCCTAAAAATAAAAATAATTTTTTTGCACTTTTGGGCCTCCCTAAAATTCCGGCCACCTTCCCTACAAATTCGCCCTATCCTCTAAAGCCCTAAAAACCCTAAGGCGGAATGATAGGGAACCCTAAAAATACAAAAATCTCGAAATTTGCCCTTAAAGGCCCTAAAACAGTCCTAATTCTGCCCTAAAAGCCCTACCTTGCCTAACCCTCGCTACCCTTGCAAGCACCTTCTCCTGCCTCACTGCCCTATTTCCTCCCTCTTCTATCCTAGCGAGCTCACCCTCCTTCCCTTTCAAGCTGTGGCCCTTACCATTAAGTCTGCAGTAGCCTTGGAGAGTCTTCACTCAGCCATTTACCCACTGTAAGGACTGCCCTAACAATGGCAGCCCTCCGTTTGGTCTCTCTAATCTCCCTCAACCTACAAAGTGACAAGAAAAGAGTTAGTTCGTAAAAGGGACTGTTCACACACAAATCTTTAACACATTTCGCAAAGTTGTTGGTTAAATGTTAATTCAAATGTTATTGTTGACGATTGATATTGAAATGCTGATGTAAACACTGTTGTAAGTAATGACTGATATCTTAATGTGTAGAATCCTGGTTGTAACACTTGAATAGTGGACTGAAATACTGCTATGCTACTAACACATCATAAATGAGTGCTGATGTTAGGTTCTTTAACTCCGTATGATGATGGTTGTATTTCTAATGCTGCTATAAATGCTTGAGTAGATGATTGAGTAACATAATGTTGTAGACCTGTGTACACACACAAAAGTTTGGTCTTAACACATGATAAATGATGAGCATTCCCTTGTAGTATGATAATGAGTGTTGCTGCCATGTTTTTGCCATTTAATTTTCATGTCTCTTTTACTGTTGTACCTATATTTGTCATACCACTGTTGTCATAATATCTTATGTATACTGCAGTATATTGTTATACAACTTGAACACTTACATATTGATGGTGATTGACTTGCTTATGTGATAATCCTAAAGGATTGACAACTTACTTTCAGATCTGATACATGGTGAATATATTGCATATAACATTTGTTTCATGACATTGCATATATAATTGGTCATTATGTTGATGATCCTCCACACTTATGTGACATTTCATACTTGTTATTTCCTTCATTATTAAGCAACTAAGTGAATCCATTGATAACTACACTTGCATGTTTCACATGCACACCTGATCCATCCCTTATTCACCTTTGGAGTCCATTAGGCACTGATCATTAACAATACTCGAAAGAGAACTTTTGGTGTTTAGTGTCCTTACAGGATCAGAATAGGGCTCTCCCCTAGGAAGCTTAGGCTTCCAAAGCAGTTGGGAAAAGTTGATTAAGGTGACAGTGGTCACTTTCCCCACATTATGCTTACTAGTGGCAAGGCCTTCCATTTCAACTGGTATAAATGGGTAAATGTGCCCACTCTAGCTTGCTAGTTTGGCTACTTAAGCAGTGTCTCATGCCTCATTCTAGACAGAAGAAAATTGTATGGAACTTATGCTCCTGTATCTTGTAATCGTTTGTTGAAATTATTGAATAAAATCAAAAGGGCTTTGGAGGCATACTTGTGTCGAGCATCAGTGTGGTGATTTTTTGTACTACATGAGGCATAACTGTAGCAGTTTCTTGTTAGATGCTTCGTTGTTCTAACCGGTCTTCGAAGGATTAACGATAATTGGTACAAGAGGATAAATAAGTAGTTTCTTATTCATTTCTCTGAGTTATTTATGTGGATAGATCCTAGAATTGTATGCTTTACTTGTTTGTATGCATGCTTTCTAATCTTTTGCATAGGTACTCCCTGATTTAACGCTTCAGTGTAGTCATTGTTCAAACTATGCAGGGACATCTAGCGTAAAGGTGTGTTGGTTCTTGTTCGATTCCATCACACCTCTATGTCTATTTGAAGAGATCTTAATCCCTCTGCTCTCCACTTGAGGACTCCATTTCCCAAGTTTCTTGAATCGGGGCTTTTCTTACTATCTTTGCCTTTAAATTCACACTATTCCTTGTGTTATCACATATACATTTGCAGTTGGGCTACCATGATGTAGCATACAGATTGATTTATTTATTCTTCTGAGCTTTTCATTCACATGGGGTTTTAGCATGAACCATTACAGCCTCAGCCATTCCAGAGCCTTGATCAGCAGAGTTTCCTTACCAGGACTGAGATCCATTAGTCCATTGAGATGCTTTCAATGATGACCTAGTTCATTTGAGCAGAGTAGCATATCAAATAAGGTACACAGTTACAGAGGGGCCTATCAAATGGAGACATGTATATATGGTGAGATCATGTATATGCTTCTTTAGTTTGATTTTGCTCTATGATGTATATCAAACACCTATGCTTGTCTTGTTAGGATGATTATGTTGACTTATTCTTATATATATGTACTAATGCTTGAACTTGTGCTACGACTAATCAAAGGACTTGCTGTGAAGACTGTTGCTCATGCCATGCTTGTACAAATAGTAAAACTTAGTGCTAGGTTGATCCCATCTGTCACTTGTCCCCGTCCATCCAGTTCATCCATTGTTGAATTTTATCCCATAACTTAGACTAATTGAAACTTGTGAGATTGAAGATCTTTTCCTCATCTTGACACCTGTGCATGATAGATTTCATGTTGTTATGTGTCTTTTGCTATGAAGCATGTGGCTTGGCCGGTATGGCTGGGTTCACTGGGAAGTTCTCCTTTAGTCCTCAAAACAAGTGCTCCACCAAATAGTGTTGCTAAACACTAAAGCATCGGAACGCATAAGAGCTACATCTAAAGGATGCAAAAGTATAAATGTTTAAAAGGTAGTCAGTGGCCAAGGGGTTGAGCTCATTCTTTGTATAATGTAAGGCTCATCTACCCTCCACAGGGGCAGCAGGGAGAGGCAAACCTGTCAGGGCTATGGACTGCTCGTTGGCAGCGGGTCTAGATCTTAGTCATTTACTGGAGCCTAAAAAGCTTTCCAGAGCACCTACTCTTGTAGGTTGGATACTATCTTATGAGAAGAAGAAAAAATTGAAAAAGAAGATCAATGGTCAAAGGATGACCACTCACTCTTTGTATAGTGTTCGACTCATTTTCCCCCACAAGGCAACAGGGTGAGACTAGCCTTCAAAGGCTATGTCTTTGTCAGTACTGGAGCCTAGAAGGCTTCCAGGGCACCTGCCTTTGAAGGTTGATCTATGTTTCAAATTAGTGCAAAGGAAAACTTGCTAGAGTCTGGAGGAAACAAGCCCAAGTATTTTATCCACCTGTGAGACACCTCCATCCCCTATTGTTATCTGTCATGTACATGTCACTTTGGTTGAGTGTATTGGTTATCACTCGGAGAGATCACTTAGTCAAAGTCAGTCAAAACTTAGAAGTCATTTCCCTTTACCTAGCCTTGGTTTCCATCCTCACCCAGCATTAGCACATTGTGTACACTTTGTAAGACTTCCAAAAGGTTCTGAGATTTTTCAGAAGCACATGTATATCTTACTTACTATTATTATTACTGTCACCATAACACGATTTAAGCTTGGTTTTGATATACACCATTGAAGCATTTCTTACCCTGGATGCTTACAGGATCATATGGATACAGTTTCTCACCTTCAGTTTTGGTACTTTTACCTGGTCAACCCATTTGACCAAGCAAGCACGGTTCCCAAGGCAGTGACTCAAAAAAACAACAATGCTTATATTTGTTCCAGACATGCCCAAGACCAATACTGCAGTTTCAGTTTTGAAAATTTGGCCCCAGATCTCCTGATAAGTGATTATTATCACTTTATTATTGGCCAAATGATCAAATTTTATTACAGATGTTAGTGATTTTGGTTCTCCTCGAGCATTGCAGTGTTCCAAGGGGTATGAGTAGTCACTTATACCATTCTTCTATGTCTTCAGATCATCCATTACAGTCAGTTTGCCCCAGTTCTTAGCCTGGACGAAGTTATGATGATTTTTATCAGTTTCAGAGGATGTACCACCAGAAACTGAACAAGAGAATTCACTGAAAAAATTAATTTGGCCTATTGGGTCAAGGAAATGGCTTGGAAATCTGTCAGATGATGTAGTTTGGCTCCCCAGACAATCCTTCAGTAGTTTCAATCAGCAATGTTGTCTAAATTATTATATTCTTAGCTCAGCTAGTGAGGACATCCCCCAAGGGACACCCCTCAACTTGGCTAATTGATGTATTACACTGTTATATCATATGTTATGAGGTTGTAAAGGGGCCTAGGGTGAATAAATCCCCTAGTGACACCCTTTTGATGTATTATCATGATCACATCTTATGTTATATCTTATTTTGACTTAGACAAGGTGTCATTGGGCAAAAAGTGCGCCCCCTTGATCCAGTCAAGTTGATTCATGTAAAATTGATCTCCACCATTGATGATGTTATAATCTCAACCGTCGGATGTAAAAGTAAGTTAGGGTTTGCGTCTATCAAAATCTATATAAAGACAAGACCCCCGCCCCATTGTATCCCATCGAGAAGTTTGGCACCGTTGGATCTTGATGAATAATAGAGAAAATATTTCTGGGATTTCTTGTCTTTTGTGGATGAATGAAGAATGTTCTTTGTGATTGACTGACACTATTTCTCGCTTGCATTGGAGATCATTGGTAAATCTGTAGCATATTTTTCTGGATCCATTTGTTTGACAGGGAAGGCGATTTGGAGAGGGGCGCACTTGTGGGAGGCACCCACCTTGCTCTTCTTTTCGAATTGAGGGATACAGGGAGTTTTTCTATCTTATGATTTCTCACTCTCTTATTCGTTTACTTCTCGTCATCATTTGTCATTTTTCTTGCCATTCTCATTGTTATTTACTTGACTTGGCAAGAGAGAGGGTGCATTTGGCTTCCTTGGGTGTTTTCAACAAAGTTGGATTTTCACAATTTCTTCACTTGATCTATGCGGAAATAATCTTCATCACTTCGGCATTCATCCTCTGAAACATCGGGTACGTTTTTCCCAGGTAAAATCTATCTTTTTCTCAGTATCTAATTGGGGTTGCGTTTTCCTTTCATCAAACCCTCTTTTAAAACCCTCATTTCGTAGATATGTAGGTTCTAGTTTGTGGCGAGCTATAAAACTTAAAACACACTTTGGAATAAACATAAAACCCCCAAGTCTTAATTTTCATCATCATCAGACTCCATTTTCCTATCTTAAGCACTAGTCTGCTTCTTAGGGGAAGACGCCCTCCTTGGGAGGAGTGGCTGTTTCAGAAACTGCGAATTGAGTATTGCCGGTTTCGCTTTCAATTGCTTAATCTTAAATTCAATAATCAATTTGAGTATCCAATTTCGTTTAATTTCACCATTTTGCCCTAGATCTCATTTTTCTGCTTAATACCCTAAGGGTAAAATTGGGGATTTTCACCTGGCTGCTCGAAATCTCTTAATAATTGTTTTAAGCTCTAATTAACTATCCCACTAAGAGATTCCACCAAGTTTCCCTAGGTTGTCTACTCAAATTCCTTATTTTAGGGCTATCTTGGTCATAGGGACGCCCCCTGGGCTTTGTATTTTCATTGAGTCCGAAGTGTCGATATCCTTGACTGGTGTGACATCTGAGTTCTTTCAAAGGTCTTAGATATCGTAGGTCGCGACTCTAATTGCATTTCCTCTGTCGTCCAGAATAGGATCACCTTACGGGGAAACTACAAGATTCGTGATAACACCTTGTTACTTTACTTGTACTAATCACAAAGTATTTTACAAGATTCAAATCAGACCTTAGGAATACTCTTTAGTATAAGTTCTTAAAAGATCATATCTATCTTTTGCATCTAGTTTTAAAGTTTAGCAAAAAGTCTATCTTTTGGTATTTAAAACTAGTTAAATGTTTATGCTTTTAAAGTATTATATGGTATCTTAGTGTCATCTTAGTCATTGGTTTCTGCATTTTGATGATCAGGTAGAAGGAAGTGCTACCCAAATTTCGAAGAATCAAGTCACCCGGAACTCCCTTTTGTCTGTATACCTTTCATCAATCTTTTAAAGCTTCTATAGACTTGTAAACTTTTATCTCCTATTCTACAAAGGAACAAAAGTGTTTCTTTATTGTAATTACTGTAAAAAATAAAAGCAAGTGGATAGCCAAGTGCCCACATCCCATCGCCCCAGGGGGGATTCGCCTCTTTTTCCTTTTTTTACTTTTTTTTTTTTATTTTTCAAGTTCTTTTCACTTTCTTAAGTTAAAACTAACAAATTTGGTTGTGCTCTCGGAAACGAGAGTATCGGCACTGTGATTTAAACAACTCACATTTAAGTTTTAAACTCTTAAAATAATCAAGACTTCAATTCCCACATGCTCTTGTGACCACTGCAAGTTGTTGGCTGGATCGGTGGAACAATTAGAAAGGGATTGGAGTGACTAGTAATTAGTTTCACAATCCAATTAAAATTCCCAAAGCGAAAATCCGACACTTCTCGAAATTACTCGTTAGTGGAGAAATTCTGCAAGTGAAGCTGGAACTACTAGAAAGTGACCGTGGGGCCCCATTAGGCTATGCCTTTGTTGGTGTAGTGTTGAACACAACCCCACGACTCCATCTAGCCCACATGTCACTGTGAAAGCCACTTACAAGTAAATCCAGACATATTCCTCATACCCCTTGGGTATATTCGGAATCCCCTTTCCCTTTAATAATCAGATCATTACCACATTTTTAATAAAATTGATCAACAATTTACCCACTCCCTAATCACTCACAAGTTGGTGTTGATTGTAATTGAGAAAATTGTAGTCCTCCATTACCATAAATAAATATCAAAATTACATATATTCTTGTGTCTCTCTTGATGTGATGATTGTGCTTATGACTCATGATTGATTTAGCTGATGATAACATAATGCTTGATATACTCTGATTGATAAAAAAAAGGTAAAAAGTTTATAATTGCTCTCACACTGATTCACCCCCACTCTCAGTGTGGCCATTGTTTCCAACAATTGGTATCAGAGCCAGCGTTCGTCACAAGCCTTGCAAGCTTGAAGGAGATTCGTGGAGACACAATGGAAGAAAAAGCTGAGTCATCAAGCAATGATGTGCCTCTACTTGATATTACAGAGTATTTCGAACGAAGGAGAAAAATGAAGGCATATCTGAAGAAGTTTGGCGTTTGGGAGATTATGATCAATCCACCCACTCCATCAAACAAGAAGGGTAAATGAATTTCACAGAAAGAAGCAAAGAAGGACAAAGCTACAGTTTGAAGTTCCTCATGGATGGACTTCCCAGCTCAGTGAAAGAAAGTGTAGGGGAGTACACTTCAGCCAAAGACCTATGGTTCAAGTTGGAAAACGAGTATCAGAAGGCAAGACCAGAACTTGAAAAGACGGACCAAGAATCAGAAGACAAGCCTCCGAAAGAGGTCAATCAAGAAGAAGAAAAGCAAGAACAGGACTCTAGTAAAGGTATGGATTATTTTGATTGTAAAGATGGCTTGTGTGATGAAATTGAGAAGGTTCTTGTAGAAGATGATGAAGGACTATCAAAGGTTGCAAGTGAGATACATCTCACTTTGATAAGTATTAATCACATAGCAGATTGGGTCATGAACAGAGTAAATCTGAACCATGGTGAATTCACAAAGTTCAAAAAGAAAATCTTGGATTCTTTGAATCAATAACAGGAGAAGACCATGATAATGAGAGTATTGCTTGTGAAGCTCAAACACAAGGACAAAGAGTTGCGAGATCAGTTGAAAGACAAGGATGTTGAAGTTGAACAACTAAAGACTGAATTGATCATTCAAAAGGAAGAACAAAAAGAGCCTGATGAAGACTCAGAAGAGCTTGAAAAAACTAGAGAGGTTAATCATGATCTAAAGACTCAGCTGGAGGAAGCCAAGAGGACAGAAGAAATCTTAAAGAATCAATGGGAAGAAAAGGAGCAAACAATCCAGAAGCTGAAAATGGAGGTAGTTGGTCTCAGGAAGAAAGGTGAAAAGGTTGATGCCTTTGTCAAGTTCAAGGACAGTTTAGTTGTCCTACATAAGATCGTAGATTGCTAGAGATCTCCACTTGACAAAACAGGTCTTGGTTACAAGAAGGAGAAAGAAAAATCTGAAGATAGCACTTGGTCTCCCATGTCTCCAGAAGCAGGTCCATCAACATTCAAAGTTGCTTCCCAAGCACCTGCACATGACCACAAAGACCTTGGAAGTTCAAGAATGCAACAAGGAGTTAGGCCTATTCCTCAAAGCAAGCTCAAAAAGGAAACAACTCCAAGATGGAACCAAAGTCCCAGGTATGAAAGTGGATTTAATGGTTATGTTATTTTTGTTCTAACTTTAGCCATAAGGCTATGGATTGTAGACTTTACTAGAGAAGAAGTGATGGAAGCCCAAATAACAAAGTCAGATGCTGGACATGTAACCAAGCTGGACATATTGCTATCACCTATCACACATTGAGATGCTACACATGCAGTGGGTTTGGTCACAAAGCCCAAGAATGTGCAAGTCAAAGAAGTCAACCGAGGAAGAGTCCTTCCTACACATCAGCAAGAAGAACCAATGAACCTTGGAGGAAGACCAATGCAAGAAGATTCGAAGATCAGAAGACAAAGGCCTACAATGATGGACATTCTCAGGCATGGAGACATGAAGTTGATCAAAGAAGTGTTGGAAGTTCCAACGGCTCAGTTAGGTGTTGGAAGTTCCAACGGCTCAGTTAGGTGTTGGACGTGCAACCACGTTGGTCACATTGCTGCATATTGTCGTACGATAAGATGTTATAGTTGTAGTAGCTTTTGGCACAAAGCTCAAGACTGTTGGAGTACACAAAAACAACCCATGAGAAGGTTCTCATACAACTCATCAAGGAAAATCCGATACAGATGAAGGAACAAATGCTGAAAGGACAAATGTCAAAAAGAAAGTATGGATGAAGAAGATCGAGCAATTACAGATAGGAGAGGTTGATCAGAGCAGGGAGGATGGCTACCATATGGCAAGCCAAGCTTAAGGTCTCTCAAAGACCTTAGCACACCTTGGGTTCACAAGGCTGGAGGATGAACTCAAAGGAAAAAGAATGGCTACCATATGGCAAGCCAAGCTTAAGGTCTCTCAAATACCTTAGCACACCTTAAGTTCACAAGGCTGGAGGATGAACTCAAAGGAAAAAGGATGGCTACTCCAGGCATACAAACAAGTCCTCGGATTGTGCATATTGTCAGGGGGAGCAATGAGCAGTGATCAATGACTTCAAATGCAGATATGTGGACACTCTTTGCCATTGATGCCAAAGGGGGAGAGATGAAGACAAAAGGGGAGCATGCTCACAAAGGGAGCATGAATTGTTGTCATCAATGACAATGGGGGAGATTGTTGATGAAATTGTCATTAATGCCAACATGGACTTGCAGTGGCCCCATAGGTAGTCATTGATGCCACCAAGTCCCGGATGATTGATTCCATTACCCTCACATCCAATGCCTTGGAGCCCACACAGAGTTGGTTTGTGCTTTGAAGCACCTTGTACCTAGTTGACAAGGTCCTTGTACCCACAAGGATTGATCTTGGAGCCACCACCTTGTTGACGATGTTGAAGACCATGTTGATGATACTGAAGACCCTGGAGATGGTGTTGAAGCCCCTATGGATGATGAAGAAGCCCTAGATGGGTTGGAAAAGCATTAATGACCCATTCTGTGTTCATTCATGCTCTAATGGCATCATGGTACCCTAGGAGAAGGTATGGCAATCCCACAGGTGATGTCATGATGGATCCTGACCCTTGGAGGTCCCCTTGCGTGGTTAAGATGGTTGAAGAAGCCTATGAAGCTTCTTACTTGATGAAGAAACCTTGAAGAGGTCCTTGGACCCACAATTGATGGTTTAAAGGTCCTTGTACTCTTGATGAAGATGAAGTGGTCATATGGAGTCTTGGAACCCTTGGAGATGGTCCTAGGGCATAAGGAAGATCTTGAACCCACTTATATGATGGTATGATGACACTTGGACACTTAGTTGCTTGTGGATGATGGGGACCTTGGTCATGCATGCTCTTGCACATGGAATGTCCTTTGAAGCCCTCTTGTCTTGATCACGATGTCCTTGTACCCCTGTCACCTGAAGGAATGCATGATGGGGCCCTTTCGTGTTGGTGATGACCTTGGAACCCTTGTTGAGGTCATGGAACTCTTGTATGTTGAAGATGACCTTGTATGGTCTTTGACATGTTATGGAACCTATGAACATGCCCTTGCTTGTTGAAGAAGCACTTGAAGAAGCCCACCTTGAAGATGAGGAAGCATTGATAGCCCTTGGTCATACTCTTGCATATGGGATGATGGCATCTTGATGATGTGGAGGACAGCCTTGCTCATGGTGAACTTGATTGCATACAACTAACCCTAATGATGACTATTTTGTGGTGACCTTGATAAATGAAAAAGTGTGGGGTAACAAAAAATAAGAATACATGCAACAAACCCTAAGACCCTTGCTTATGGTAAGGAATGGAACAAAATAAGAAAATTACATAACCCACAACATCATTTCAAGTCAGCTCCAAACAAAAAATCAAATTAAAAATAAAATTATTTTTTATGACAAGTCGGCTCAAAAATTTGATGGAAAACTAGTATAAATACCCCATCACGCTTTGATTTTTCAAATGTGAAATTCAGATGAGCTCTGAGATTTTTCGGATGGTGAAAAGCTGTAATATCCCAAATCCCGATATTTTCTATTTCTAAGCAAATATGCTGATACAACTGGGCATGCAAACTGCCATGCAAAAATCCCTATTTTATAGCAAAAATTAGGGTTAGGGTTTGTGGGATAGAATGAACACTTACCACTGATAAGCCGGCTAGACTGCTCCTGAGAGAGTATGCAAGCACCGAGAACTAAATCAGAGATGGACAGATATCTTCTGCTTCCGGTGAAACCCCAGCAGCAAGAACCCAAGTCAGAAAAGGGTGACGCTTCCAGTGAAGGAGGTGTCCGATGATGCTGCCAATTTGCAGGACTGATAGCCTTCCCGTGCCAGAGAGAATGCCTGGTACATGCGGAGTTTCTAAGGTCTCTAGGCAAAATAGCGACTTGCTCCAGAGAGGCAGCTGCTCACGCCCCCCTTGATCCTGAAATAGCTGGTAACTGCTCCGGATGAGCACGGATGGATCTGATAATCACCGGGTACTGGAATATGATGCTAATGACGAAAATGGTGCCTGAGTTTCAGAGTAAAACTGAGATCTGAAGGCCCATCAACTGATTAGGACTTTCTGGCTGAAAACCCCCCATTACGGCTGCACACGTGTCCCTGCAACAATCTATACCATATACTGGATAACTTATGAATGAATGTAAGAGCAAATGGTGAACCTGTATGGCTTACCCTGAATGAGACTAGGACAAAATGTTTCACTGCCAAAATCCTGTTAGCTGAAGACTCCGTCTCCAACCCCAACTGCTGTGCTGCTATCCAAGAGCTCCCAAAATAATAATCATAAGTCTCCTTTCGCTTTATCCTCCTTTTATAACTTTCAACGGCGAAAACCCTAATTTTTGACCTAATTAGGTCACTTTATCTTCTAATTTGTAGTTGACTTGCATGCATGCGGATGGAGACTTAAAAAGTGCATGCATCATTAAATAATGCTTGGATGGCATGCATTAAGGTGGCCCTTGGCCCCGATGGCCCTTCTTGACCTAATGATGATGCCCTAGATCTTCTATGGATGGCATCAGTCCTTAGCTGATTCCCTAGCTGTCAGTAACCACTCGAACCCACAGGAATCACATAGGTTAGCGGTTTTGGGCCTCAAGGCCTAATCGGAAGAGGACATTACAAAAGCTGACTGTGGTTGACTGAGGCCTGTGAACTTTCGATGGGAGCAGCAGAGCCACTTCTTTTTTCTTTTGGTCTTGATCTATGCAAATCCATCCAATGAATGAAAGAGAAGTGTGCTCGTGGATTGAAGTGAAGAATTCACTGCCAAGGTTCGGTGGTAGCAACAGCAAGGAGATGACCCGAACTTTTGAAGATTTTTTTTATCTTTTTTGGGGGAATAAACAGCAGCAATGAATGACAGTCCCGAATTTGCAGTCCAAGTTTTTCATGCTTGACTGATGTTGGATGAGGATTATTGTTGCCTTCTTAATCCAAATTCATGGTGGTTAAAATTCAAACTAAGATACATAACAACAGCAGTATATTAGGAGTTTTGTTTAAGCCCTAAATCAGGCAGTAGCCCCGAAATTTGTAGACTGAGGCAGCTCCAAAGTTTCCACAGTTCAAGTTTGCAGCAGTCAAGGACCTTGATGATCTGACTATGAAATGATTACCTCAATGTCGAATTTTTCCAAGGCTTTACTTAGCATAAACAGCCCAAAATTTTGTGGTGTAGGACATCTTCAAGTTTGAGGTTTGTTTTGAGGTAAGATCACTATACATGAAAGCCCTAATGCACTAGTCAAGGCTAATAGTTGGCAAAGTTCCTTTTGTCTAATGCTAGTGCACGTACAGTAATCTATATACTATATAGTGATGGATACCATGATGATGCTCTCCGTTTGCATACCCTAGTTTGATACACAGTCACAACGTATACAATGATGATAGTGAAATGATGTGAAGTGTACAAGTACAGTGGCATGTACAGTGATGTACAAAACAATGATATCGATGATATACAAGTGTGTGAGTATACATGTGGTATGAACAGTAATGAGTGAGCAGTGAAGTGCACAAATACATGAGTATATAGTAAGTTACATATACAGTGGCATACTTTACAGTACAGTATAGTGGCATCTATACAATGAACCCTGTGCATTCTCCTTGGCAATATAGTGTATGATGATGTTGATAGTGAATCTGAGAGAATACACAGTATACAGTGGTGTACATATGTGATGCTATAAAATGATGTTGTATGATGAAGTATGTATACAATGATGTATACTGTGGTAAATGTTCAGTGAGTAATGTAGATCCATTTATGATGATGCCTTATACATGATGATGCAAACCCTATGATAAAGATGCATGCTACTACCTTGATGATGATTGCTTGATGACACATACAGTGACCTTGTTGACGATCTTGATACCTTGATGAAGACCAGCAGTGTTGATGAACAGTATTGATGCACAGTCTGAATCACTGACGCAGCAAAAAGCTAGTAGAGTTTTGCAGTAGTGAAGAATGATGAGCAAAAAGGGATTGACCAACAGTGATTGATTGCAATGCATGATGAGCAGGGGTTGACCAGCAGAGATTGAAGTGCAGAGGCACATAAGCTAAGATTGATGCAAGTGGAATCTTGCACTTGAGGATTGGACTCCTCAAACCCTTCTTCATTGGAGCTAAGAAAACCAAGTTGGGTCCTGTTACAAGAGATGGTGCTCTTTTCATCAGTTGATGCTGATTGTAATCGAGAAGATTGTAGTCTGCCATTACCATAAATAAAGATCAAAATTACATATATTCTTGTGTCTCTCTTGATGAGATGATTGTGCTTATGACTCATGATTGATTTAGCTGATGTAATTGATAACATAATGCCTGATATACTTTGATTGATAAAAGAAGGTAAAAAGTTTATAATTGCTCTCACACTGATTCACCCCCCCTCTTAGTGTGGCCATTGTATCCAACATCCTGAACTATGGACCTAAACCACATAGGCCTTGGCCTAGTGTCTACCTACTGTGATTGTTGGATATCCGTCTCCTGCTGTAGCTCATCCTCCAAGTCAATCACTGAAGGATCCTATCCACTTGACTCCCTCTGACTACCAAAACCTATGCCCGGTTTCTGTACCTGTACCTGTACCTCTAGCTCCTCCAACTTGAACCCCAAATCCTGTGTTGCCTACTACTATGTTGGTAAGTCCATAGATCTTCTCAAGGCCCAATCCTCATCAAACTGGACATCTTTGCTCACAATGATCCTCTTGCAAGCAGGTATGTATACTCTGTATGCCTTCGAAGTCTCGTTGTATCCAACAAGTAACCCCTTCTCTCCAGAAGGGTCCAGCGTCTTCCTAGTGTCAGCATGAACATGACAATAGCAGACAATCCCAAATATGCGAATGTGACTCACATCTGGCCGAGTTCCTATGAAAACTTCCTTGGGTGTCTTCCTCCCCAAAGTTGTGTGGGGACACCTGTTCTGAATGTATACTGCAGTCTTGTATGCCTCTGCCCAAAGGAATAGTGGTAATCCCTGATCAAATAGCATGGCCTTGGCTACTGCTACCATAGTCCTTTTCTTCTGCTCTGCCACTCCATTCTGATGTGGGCTATGAGGCACAGTGTGCTCTTTCTTGTTCCCCTTTGCCGAACAATACTCCAAGAACTCATTGGTGGTGTACTCTCCCCCATTGTCCATTCCCAAAACACGGATCTTCCTTCCTGTTTGGTTCTCAATGAGAGTCTTGAACTCCCAAAACCTCTCAAAGACCTCTAACTTGGCCTTCAGGAAATAGATCCAGGTCTTCCTGGAAAAGTCATCAATGAAGATCACGCAGTAACTGTAACCACTGAAAGAATGGACACGCATAGTTCAGCAAACATCCGAATGCACTAAGTCCAAGGGCTCCTTAAACTTGTGCTCACTCTGTGGGAAAGGCTTCGTGATGTTCTTACCCAAAGCACAACCCTTGCAGTGGTTATGCTTCTCCTCCTGTACCTGAGAAACTCCAATGACTGTCTGTCTCAAGTGCCTCAGTGCTTCATGGTGTAAGCGTGCCATCCTCCTATGCCACAACTCACCCTGATTGATGTTGCTACTGACTAGAGCCTTTGCAGGCTCAAAGTGTAGTCTATACACTTTCCCGCTCTTGATCACAATCACTCGATCCAAGCTCCTATTTGACCCCTTGGGCATGATATACACTCTATGGTCTCGAAATTTCAACTGAAATCCCTTGTCCTCCAGAGTAGAGACTGATATGAGGTTCTTGGTAAGCCCCGGAACATATAACACATCAGCACAACTGAGGGGTTTTCCAGACTCCCTCTGAAGTGAAAAAGTGCCAACTCCTTACGCCTGATACTGCGCATCATCACCCAGCTCAACGTGGATACCTGTTCCACCCTCCTGTAGGTCCTTGAAAAATCTCCTCTATCCAGTCATATGACTAGATGCTCCACTGTCGATGTACCAAATACTGCTACTTGTAGTGCTTTCCATGCAAGCTATCAAGCAAAACTACTCATCGAAGTTTTATTGAAATCCTCCACCTCTCAAGATCCAGCCATCTAAGTGTTGTTCTTCTTTTTCCTGTTTGGGCACTGGGAGGCAAAGTGTCCCTGCTTGTGGCAGATAAAACACTTGGCCTTTGTCATGTCAAGGTTCTTCTTACCACCCTTCTTCCTCTTTGCCTTACCCTTACTCTTCCCTGTCAGGGCTAGAGCCACCTCATTCACAATCTGTGGGGCACTGCTAGATGAGCCTAATCCTTGACCCATGCGAGTCTCCTCCTACACAAAGTCATCCCATAAACTCTGCCAATCAGGGAGCTTCTCCCTAACCACAACACCCTTGACAAAGGTGTCCAATGGCATAGAGAATCCATTGAGAGCTATCCGAACTAGCTCCTCATCCCTAATCTTATAGCCAACAGCTCCAAGCTCGGACCTGATCTATGTGAGCCTTGTGAGATAAGGCACCACTCATTCTCCCTTGGCCATCTTGGTGTTGTGCATCCTCTATTGTAGCACCATCTTTTGGTTTTCATTCTTGCTCTAGTACAGAATTTCCAAAGCCATCCACATATCTGATGAGGTCTTCTTCCTAGAAAGGTGAGGGACTATGTGGTCCTTCACCCCATCCAAGATGATCAACATGGCTCTATAATCAATCTTCTTCCAAGCTTATCCAATCTATCGGATCTGTGGGCGCAAGCTTCGTGGAGTCAATGTGCTCCTCTGCATCACTGACATCCAAGATCCTTGTGATCCTTTCTTTCCATGTAGAAAAGTTCTGAGCCCCTTGGAGTCTATCCTCAACTCTCAACTGCACAACCATACTGAAATGTACTTGTCAAACCCTATATCTACAATTTAGATTTGTGGCTTCAATAGATATGCCCCTGATCTATCACTGTTGCTGCAAATCTCTCAGAAATTTAGCTCACCAGAGCTCTGATACCATGTAAATTTTCCTTCAAAGCTCAAACTAGGGCTAAAACAGTATATTTTAAATTTTAATTGTTTACTGAAATAACCACACATGAACTTCTTTACTAGTATGCAGCGGAATATAAATAACTAAGAAACATTCACAACATCACATCACATATAGACACAGATATTTTGGGTATGGAAACCCTCGGAAAAACCCAAGATGGGAAAACCGGTGCAGTAGTTAGATATAGAATTTATATTATCAAGATATGGAACTTTTACAACTAGCGGGTAAAATACACCCAACCTGGCAAACTGAAAACCTCAGCAAATTCACCGAGCAACCCAACAGCAAGGCACTACTGCTCTGCGCAACAGTACGGCCATGCGTCAGCAGTACGACCTATTGTATGGATTTCATACAGTTGTTGATGTCAACAGTACGGATTCGTACAGTCTGTATGGCAGTTGTACAATAACCTTGTTGCCCCTCTTTGCAATCTGTACGGTCTCTTGCTCAGTCTCGGTGAACCTGCCGTGCAGCTGCTCCTCCATCTTTTCTGCAAATTCCTCCGTCTGACTTCTCTCTGCATGAATCCTGTCTGTGTACATGTCCTCTCCACCAAATCTTCTTTTAACTTTATTGGCCAAGTGAAAACCCTAACCCTCACTATGGATCTATGGATGAGATCCTCCGATGAGAATCAATGGCCAAGATTAGATTAGCCATTACTTAAATATTTCACTTTTCACTTTAATAAAGTGATTCCATTAAAGTCAAAATCAAATTAGAATAATTAAAGTATTTTCTCAAGTTAAAACTTAGGAAAATCAATTTAATAGTTTTAGCTTCAAGTTTAATGTCTCTCTAATATGCAAGGACACATGCAATGCTAGAAGACCTTCTTTGTTGTTGCTTTCTAACAAGGTTACTAGAACTTGCAAAATAAAAATTACTTTTGCTATTTGCTTGGTTTTCTTTTTGTAAGAGTGTTGGGGGAAAATTGGAGAAGTTGGAGCTATAGGTGCTTGATGTTAACTATTAAGTACTTCTACAATTGTTGAATATTTGCATGAGAAGATTGGGGTAAACTCTTTACCTTTTCAATTCAAATTTTTGCTAATGTTAATTTACTAGATAGCATTATATTCAGCTCTTGATATATGTTACTTGTAGTAAGATTGGTAAATGTTGCATGCAGATTTTCTTAGAGGATCTTAGCTCTTGAATCCTCTCTTGGATAAAAAGAAAAGAATGCTTAGTTATCAAAGACTAGGACAAGGGTTTGAGCTCTTCTACCCTCTCCTACTCTTTGATCAACAAACTCCACTTGCTTCCTCTATCACCCCATTACCCTCTCTTTAAGCAACTAGGCACTAGTTAAGTAATATTATTCTTTCTTTTAGCCATTCTAAAAATATTTTAATTTTTTTTAGTACTTTAAATCTGGAAATTAATCTTTGACTTAAGGACAAAAGCTTCAAGCAAAGTTTAAGAAATTAATTCATTTAACCCAATTCAAAAGGGCTGCGATCTATTTCTTTCTTTATTGTACCATGCATGCTGATTTTTGCATCATAAGCTCATCTTTTGGGCAGCTCATGGCACACTTTGCTTAACACAAATATTTAAGGTGAAATTATTTTCAAATTTTGCTTCAATTTAACCCTTGTGGACTTATTTCATTTAACATTTAAGTTGGGTTAAATAATAAATTGTTTTATGAGTTGTTCAACATGCAATTTACATTGTGTTTCAGCACTTTTTAACAGTTTTGTGTTAATTCACATCTGATTTACTCCTACAATGTTTTATCGCATGAATACATCACTTACACACTTAATCATTTGCCTTACTATAGATCTAAAACTTTCTATTAACTATCAACTAACTCTAGCACATTTTCCTTATGTTAATGGTTTGTAAAAGTAACTAAGTTGATGTAATGTCCTCTTCTACATAAGCATCGGAAACACCCGTTAACCTATTTAATTACCATAGGTTCGAGCGGGTACTATGGAAAAAGGGAATTGACTGAGGACAGGTAATACCAGGAGCTGAGTAGAGCATTCATTCAGTATTATTAAGTCATCAGTATAGTAAAGAAAAGCCTTGTTTCTTTAGGCTTAAAGTCAACGAGAAATTAGAATTGCATGCATGCAAAAAGTAAAGTGCAAACCCTAAAAGTACATGCTAAAGCTATATAAGAAGGGTAGTTGAACCAAAAAGGACATCCATGATTATTATTATTGAGTTTGGTTTCTAGAGTAGCAACAGCAAGTTGGGGTTGGAGACGAAGGTCTTCAGCTAACAAGTGGTTTCGGCAGTAAACGTTATTTGCCCTAATCACTTTCGGATAGATCATCCCGGTCTATCATCAGCTATTCATCATCTTCTTTATTCTTGGTTCGATCATCCAGCAGGCGGAGAGAGTTTATAGCAGGTTCATGTTTTGCTGCTGGGGAGCAGCTGGAAATCCTAGAACCATTCGCTAGCAATCAGAAACCCAGTAAAACTTCTGCATGCTTCCATCATTCTTCTCAGCAGGGGTACACCACTATACTGGGTGATTATCATTCCATTCATGGCACACCCGGAGCATTCACCAACAAAAACAAGGAAGAAGAGGGCATCATCCCTTCAGCATAGATCAATTCTCTAGGGTACCTAGAGGAGTCAAAACTTCTGTATGTGTCTCCTTATCTCTCCAGAGGACCTATACCAGCATCCCTAGCAAGTTTCAGCAGCAATGGACCATCCTTGCCTCAAAAACATGAAGAGCAGCAGAAGAAGGACATTTCCTCAGCTGGGCGTTAACTGCTGGAGAGCAGCACTATATCGTCTTTATCTTCCTTGCATGGCTTGCATGCCTCATATATATTGACGAACTATCAGCACTATTATAATTGGTATGTGTACCTTCTCTCACTGAAAGCCTTTTTCCTATTATTTCTCCATACCATCTATATGTTAGGGCCTTTTGGCACGGCACTGTTTTGCATGCAAATTTTATTTATCTTTCTAGCACGAGTAAAACACAGAACCCTCAAACATACTATCAAACACAATGGAATATCAGTTGGGATATTACAATTGATCCTAATCACTTGCACTCCAAAACACATGGTTACTTGCTATTTTATAGTTGCTTTGCACATAATTTCATTCATCTAAGTTGTTGGAGATTCTATGGTGTTTTAACCACACAATCTCACTTGCAAGTATATATTTTGGGTTAATAACTCTATATTGTTCTTTTATTTCTGGAATGAATGAATGACCTTGTTCCACTGGCAAAACCAGCAATAGAACAATAGATTATGTTTTATTGAGTTATATTTTAATGAGATTCATTTTCAAAATTACATTACAATTTTCTTTCAAGCTTTCAATTCACTTAGCAATTTCACAAGTTTTTTTTATGATTTAAAGCTTTATTTTCATTGTTGGTTATTTAAATCTATTCATCATATGATACAACAACAATGTCATCTAAATCATCAATGGTTTAATAAGGGCCACTTTACTTTTCATTTGACATTAAGACTCATTTAACATATTTTGATCTAATTCTTTTGCAACAAGTGGTTTATCATTAGCTAATCACTTTTCACATAAGCTTATTGGTTGTGTAATATTATTTCATGGATGTTTAATTATAAGTTATCATTGTGGTTTTTTATTTAATTTTTTGAATCTTAGATAACTCTTTCAACACTTGTTTAATTTTCAAATCCTAATAATCTATTCTAACTCACAACCATAATCAATCCATATTTTACTTTGCAACCTAAGTCAATTTGCTTTATCATAAATCTCTTGACATCTAGTTACTTTTAGGCCAAGTCACCGTGTTCGGCGATTTTCCGTCTTCAAGTTCGAAAATCGCTGAATTTCTGGCCCTGCCGAATTTATTCGTTGAGATTCGCTGATCAAAAACGTGAATTCGAATCTGAACGTTCCGCGAAAGTAGAAGCGAATAAATACGCCATAAATTCGACGAATTTACCAAAAATTCATTTTTAAAAATCGTTTTAGTTTTTAAATGAAAATCATTTTAGCTCTTGTGCTGTCCGGTTTACAGACTATAGTTCGTGGAGACCGTTCGACAGCGTTTGCATTGATCCAAGAGTTGACAGAGACCGCGGGAGAAATTGTTTCAGCATTCAGCATCATCGCCAACGACAGACCGCGGACAGAGGACGACAACTCCCGAGAAACACTTGCAGTTACGACAGCTCGTTTGCAAAGAATCAACTCTGTTCAGTGGGATACCCAACCCGCGACACTACGAGAATTACTTTTTCCCAAAATTTACAATAAAGACGAAACATATAAAGGTTCAAAATAAGAAAAGCTGTATAAGGTATGTCGTGGCTTTAGATATGGAACCTCTTTTTATTTGCTAAATCCCTTAAAATCATTATAACATAAGGTTTTAAAAAATATCATTTAAAAGGCATTAAGATAATATTTATTTAACCTTCATAATTTAAAACCTTTTTAGATTATAAAAGGTTTACTTATGTCCTTTGGGAAATGTACCTAGACATGGGAACTAATAGATTTTATAAAGATATGAGAATTTGAAAAGAATGAAACTTGGTTATAGGAGAGATTTTGGGTTTGGAGTCGACTAATGTTCATATATTTTTTAATTTCAATGTATTTTAGTCATTCGAACTTAATGCCGAATTTTATCACCAAAATTTCAAGTGTCGATTTTTTCCGAATTTCAAAGTCGCCGAATTCGAACACGAACTCGAACCAGGTGACTTAGCTTTTAGGGAATCCCCCCTAGTGATTTGGTTCCATCCAAGTCACTGAAGAGAATGGAAATATTTGTTGGGGTGACAGTGGCATTACCTCTATAGTTGCACTTAGCTAGAACCTTTTAAGACTTAGCATTTAGGGTGCTAGTTTTTGTGACAACCGGCTGCATTATTTTGAGGAACCAAAGATTTGTTTCTGCATATAAGAAACCACTAGACTTCCGTGGACAAGCATATTTCTGTGTTGTTGCAAAACAATCACCTAGTTACTCCAAGGTATGCATATACAATTCCATTTTGGCCATTGGATAAATAAAAGCAATTCAGTATTTCTTAATGATTTGAACTTTGGTGAATAGAATTTTATAAAGGAATTCGTACAGTTGCTTGGTTGTACTAGAAGAGACAAAGGTTCCATTGCCCTTGGTTCAAAATTTTTTGGCTTTTAAGCATTGGAGGTGTTATCACCTATACATTTGCAGCTGGGCTACCATGATGCAGCATACAGACTTATCTCTTATTCTATTCCGAGCTATTTTTCACATGGGGTTTTAGCATGGATTATTACAGCCTCAGCCATTTCAGAGCCTTGTTTAGCAGAGTTTCCTTGCAAGAACTGAGATTCATTGGTCCATTGACATGATTTTAGTGATGACTTAGTTCATTTGAGCAGAGTAGCAGATCAGATTTGGTACACAGTTACAGAGGGGCCCTACCAGTTGGAGACAGGTATATCTGGTGAGATCAGGTATATGCTTCTATAGTTTGATGTTGCTCTGTGATGTATATCAAACACCTATGCTTGTCTTGCTAGGATAATTATGGTGACCTATGCTTATTTATGTACAAATACTTGAACTTGTGTTGAGACTAATTAAAGGATTTGATGTTGAAGAATGTTGCTCATGCCATGCTTGTACAAATAGTAAACCTTAGTGTTTTGTTGGCTCCGTGTGTCATTTGTGCCCGTACATCTAGTTCATCAGTTGTTGAATTTCATCCCATGACTTAGACTGGTTGAGACTTGTGAGAATGAAGATCTTTTTCCCATCTTGACCCATGTACATGATAGACTCCATGTTGTTTTCTGTCTTTGGCTATGAAGTATGTGGCTTGTGTTGGACTCACGATTGTCATTAGACTAGAAGCTACAAGTGTTAATCTCCACCACAATCACCAGAGTTAGGATCTTGAGAGGCGATTAGTCCATGTCACGAAACTCAAGAGCGCTGAACCCAATGTCCAACAATCTCCCCCCCAACGCGAGTCGGTTGAGTTTAGAGCCCTTGACCTCTTGCTCTAATACCATTTGTTGGACTCACGATTGTCGTTAGACCAAAACCCACAGGTGTTAATCTCCGCCACAATCGCCAGAGTTAGGATCCCGGGAGGTGATTAGTCCATGTCACGAAACTCAAGGGGAGCGCTAAACCCAATGTCCAACAGCTTGGCTAGTGTGGTTGGGTTCACCGGGAAGTTCTCCTTTAGTTTTCAAAACAAGTGCTCCACCAAACAGTGTTGCTAAACACTAAAGCATCGGAACGCATAAAAGCCATATCTAAATGAAGCTAAGAATAAATGTTTAAAAAGTAGTCAGTGGCCAAGGGGTTGAGCACTCATTCTTTGAATAATGTAAGGCTCGTCTGCCCTCCACAGGGGAAGTAACGAGAGGCAAACCCGTCAGGGCTATGGACTGCTTCCTGGCAGCGGGCTAGGCCTTAGTCATTTACTGGAGCCCAAAAGGCTTTCCAGGGCACCTGCTCTTGTAGGCTGGCTACTATGTTATGTGAAAAATAAAGTTATTGAAAAAAGATCAATGGTCAAAGGATGAGCACTCACTCTTTGTATAGTGTTCAGCTCATTTGCCCCCACAGGGCAACAGGGTGAGACAAGCCTGCAAAAGCTATGTCTTTGTTAGTACTAGAGCCCGGAAGGCTTCCAGGCACCTTCCTTTGAAGGTTGACCTGTATTGCAAATTAGTGCAAAGGAAAACTTGCTAGAGTCTGAGGGAAGCAAACCCAAGTACTTTATCCACTTGTGAGACACCACCATCCCCTATTGCTATCTGTCATGTATATGTCACTTTGGTTGAGTGTATTGGTTATCATTCGGAGGAATCACATAGTCAAAGATAGTTATAGCACACTGTTTACCTAGCCTTGTTTTCCATCCTCACCCAGCATTAGCACATTGTTTAAGCTTTGTAAGTATGGCATGAACAAGCAAACTTCCAGAAGATTCTGGGATTTTTCAGAAGCACATGTATATCTTACTTGTTAGTATTATTATTGTCACCATGATTATGAATAACATGATTTAAGTTTGGTTTTGATATAAACCATGGGAGCATTTCTTACCTTGGATGCATGCAGGATCATATTGGTACAGGATCTCACCTCTAGTTTGGGTACTTTGACCTGGTCAACCCAATTGACCAAGTCAAACACGGTTCCCAAGGCAGTGACTCAAAAAAAGACAGCCTATATTTGTTCCAGACATGCCCAGGACCAATACTGCAGTTTCAATTTTGAGAACTTGGCCCTGCATCTCCTGATCAGTGATTATTATCACTTTATTATTGGCCAAATAGATCAAATTTTATTACAGTTGGCAATAATTTTGGTTCTCTTGGAGCATTGCAGTGTTCCAGGGGGTATGAGTAGTCACTTATACCATTCTTCTGTGTTTCCGGATCATCCAGTGCAGCCAAGTTTCCCCAGGTATCAGCCTGGACAAAGCTATGATGACTTTTATCAATTTCAAAGGATGTACCACCAAAAATTGAACTAGAAAATTCACTAAGAAAATCGATTTGGCCAATTGGGTCAAGAAAATGGCTTGGAAATTTATCAAATGGTGTGGTTTGGCTCCCCGGACAGTTCTTCATCAGATGCAGTCAGCATTGTTGTCCAGATTATTTTATTTTGGCTCAGCCAATGAGGACATCCCCCAAGGGGTGCCCCTCAACTTGGCTAATTGATGTATTTCATTGTTATATCATATGTTATGAGGTTGTAATGGGGCCTAGGGTGAATTAAGCCCCTAGTGACCCCCTTTGATGTATTATCATGTCACATCTTATGTTATATTGTGATTATCAACTTAGGAAAGCGTCCTTGAGCAAAGTGCGCCCCCTTTTTGATGTGGTCACTTTGATCCATGTGATGATCTTTGTACTTTGATCTCCACCGTTGATGATGTCTTAATCGCAACCGTCGGATAATAATTAATTGAAATGTGGACACACTCTCAAACTATTTAAGAGAGGTAATCCCCCCATTGTAAAGCATGAGCTCTGGCACTGGAATATTGAATTAAGAGATTTGTCTGGGATTACACATTGGAGTATTATTGATGAATTAATGATTTGATGATTGGCATTGTTATTTTTCTATACTAAGTTTGTTTCGTGATAGATCTTGTATTTTTCTTGTACCCATCCATCTGCAGGTTGAAGGAGATGCTCTTGAGGAAGGTGCACTAGTGAGGAAACTCACTCTGTTCCAACTTCCGGCTCTCGAGTGTTGTGATTCAGGGAGTGATTCTTTCTTAACGATTTTTCATTTCTCGTACTTTCTTTATACTGCAAATCCTTTTCATTTGTCTTTGTTATCACGGATCTTGTAGTTGCCGCAATAGATGATTCATTTTGCTCATTTAGAGACCTCTCAGGGGGTAACAGAAAACGTGGAAAATGAGAAGCTACTGGGTAGCGAAAATTACTTAGATTTGCTCCTTGGTCTAGCGGCTTATGTTGATTAATAACTTCAGATTGATTACTAGAAGGAGCTTGGTTTTCGTTTTCCACTACGTGGGAGGAAATGTCTGCTTGGAAAGTAAGCAAATTATTCAGGGAATATTCTTCCCCGAAAGCATCGTTAATGAGAACATCCTCCTCCCAACTTCGATTAATAAGATTTGTCATTTCTTGTCTCAAGTTATTTCTCAGATCCTACCTAATCTCTCGAATAGGGCGGTGAATTCTTCTAGTCAGAGAATTAGGTATATTATTAGCTATAGACAAGGTCTCGTCGTGAAAGGATGGTTCAAGGGCTTCAATAGATAAACGATTAGGGGGCTCAAAAAAATGTTCAACATTACTATCCATAATTTCCCCTATCAATTGTTGATGAATAAGCTCTTGTCTAACCCTAACATCAACTTCATCCTCAGAATCAGAACTACCTACTCCCATGAAGAACACAGGCGTATAATCACCGTCTTTTCCTGCCATGTTTATTCTTTGAACACCCAAGGTGCCTTTCCCATAAGTATTCTTCAACATGTCTTCATAGGTCTCAAGATATCCATCAATGAATGGCTCCCTACAAATTCTAATCAAATTCCCATCAAAATTGGGTATGCAAGCATATCATAAATCCATCATCAAGTATCCACCTAACCCAGCAGCCCATTTCCTAGATAGCAACATGCCATACATAGAAGAAAGACCAATCACTACTACGTCCATCATGGTAATTAAATCAGGGCAAGCAAACAAGACAGCCTTCAATTTTTTTATAAGGCTGTATGCTTGAATGCTCCTCGAATCAATTCCACAAACATTTCCATATGTACGAGTGACTTCTAATCCCATTTCTTTCATAATGCTCAAAGGCATAACATTCATAGCAGCTCCAGAGTCTAACATGCAGTTATGGAGCAGGAGGTTGTTAATTTGCAATGTGAGATAGAAAGAAGGATGTCCTCCACTCTTCCTCTCATAAACAGTTGTGTGAATCTGAATAGGAGGATCTACCTCTACCTCTCGACCTCTAACACTCTAGATGTGGCAAGATTCATAAACAATCTTGGGAGCATTTGCCACTAGGATATTATCAAAAAATTGTTGAACATGATCTTTAACTGATTGCAATTTTACTAATTCACTTAGGGATACGCTCTACATGATTTTATGCAATTCTTGCTCTATGTCAATCCCAAAGTCATAGTCGCAAAGATCATGTTCTTCTGATTCTTCCTCTTCTAAACTTATATGCTTATCTGGGAAAGGTGTTATGTCTTGTTCCTTGTTTCTGAGTTAGTAAACTTGAGTGGTGGGTTGCGTTGTTGTGCACACTAATTCTTCTTCTTCTTCCCAGTCTTCCTCTTCTAGCAAGATTCTACCAAAGTCCTCCTCATCAGTGAAGTCTTCAACTAAGTTAATGCCTTCCTTGATCCGTAGGGTCAAAGACTTCAGGCTCTTCTTCAGGTTCCTCACATGTGTTCACATTTATGCTCTCAAGGAGCTCATTTCTTCTAGGATTTTGCCTATTTTCATCTATGGGCCCTCTTTGGTTATTCCAATAAGGTCTCGAGCCATAGGTATTCCTGTTTCTATCATGTTAACTTGTTCTTGCTATATATTTAGTGAATAATGTGAGGTTTTTCATCATTTCAAACATTGCCTCCAGAGTAGGTTTCTCCTTGGTCACGGGGTCTTTAGTCTTCCAAGATTTTGGATCACTACGGGAAGAAGAGAGAGCATAAGCATCGAAAAAATTCTTCTTTCCCATAGAGGGTATGTTGGCTTCTACTTTCTTAGCCCAGATTTGAGTGGTCTTGAGGTCATTTGGGTTCTTTTCCTTAAGGTTCAGACCAAACCACCCTTCAAAATCATTTAAGTAAAGTATAAGGATAGCTTGAGTTGTTGGTCTTAGATCTTGGGGAACGTTTGAGACAAGTTTATCAAATCTTAAATTGAATTCATGGATAGTCGCATTTTCTATCTTTTTAACCTCAAACAATTGATTTAACAGGAACCTATTGTCTGGCTTAGATGACCAATCTTCTATAAGTTTTCTTGTGAAGGTATCATATCCATCTACTGATCCTGGTGGCAATCTATCAAACTAGCCCCGGGCATCTCCCTCCACCAATGCTTTGAGGGCAACCATGTAAACAGCTTCAACGTCAACCCTATATGCATCCATGTAATTCCACACCGATTCAATGTGCTCTTTAATAGGAACTGTTGATGAACCATTGAATCTAGGAAGTTTATCAAAATACTTCCCAGGGATGTCATGAGGAGCACCTTGAATCAGTGAGAATCAAAAGGAGAAGGCCTGGCTTGCCTTCCGAAATGCCTAGGTCCCGCAGGAGGATTGGTATTGGCCATCGGAGAACTTACTCTGGGAGGACTACTCAAAGGAGTAGGAGAATTTGAACTACTAGTTGGAGAATTTGGTTGAATGAACACAGGACTTGATTGATACGCTTCAGGAGGGTTATCTAAGATTTGTCGTGGTGAATTGACCACCCTCCAAAAGAAATTTGAAGATTGATCTTTAAAATTTTTATTATGATTACGAATATACGTTAATCAACTTTCAGGTTATTTCAACTTCGAAGGTTATACTCGTGGGTAGGTCCCTCGAGGGAATCGCGTTGTAGAGTCGCCAAGTGAACCAGTTTCTATGTTCACCAAAAATGAAATGTCGTAGGAGAGATACAGATAATACAATGATTGTGCATAATTTAAATGATTGAAAATGAAACCACTGGATTTAAAACCGAATGTGATATGAATGAATAACAAAGGTAAACGCATTCACAGACACCGGAGGTATGTAAGATGAACCAAGGTAAGCCTCTACCTCCTTGGCAACAGCGCCAAAGATGTTATCAGGGATCTTGTAGTTTCCTCGATAGATGAATCCAATACTAGATGGCAGAGGGGACAGGCAACCAAAGTCGCGACCTATGAAAACCCTAACCCCTAAAAGATGGATGGTTGTCGTGTCGATTAGGGATTCCTTCGCTTTATGCCAGTAGAGAAGCCCAAGTGACAAAGGGGGAGACCTAGATCGATCATGAAAGGAAAGATCTAAGACAAATCACCAGATCAGACTCCTGATGGAGAATACGTAAGGTGAGTGCTTGAAACCCTAGATTACACGGATGAGCCACAAATTAAGGATACTTGAGTAGGCTGGTTATTCTGGACTGGAAATGTTACTCACATGAAAGTATCAAGTGGCTTATGAAGATTAGAATTAGGTCTAGGATTTTAGTGTGTCGGTTCAAATGATCAAACACGAACCCTAGGGGATTTAAGTTGATAATTGAGAAATCCGCAGGACATAGTTGATATTGAAAATTACAGCTTCCTGCACACTAACTTGGATGTAACATTTGACAGTTAAAACAATCCAAGTGAAACCGAACAAAATACACAGAAAAAACTGGCTAGTAGACCAATCAAGGGCATTGTCTCCCAAACTGAAATCAGTGCCTGGAGATGAGCAGAGGAGTCCAAGCTTGACATTTTTGAGGGAGAGGGGGTTTTTCGGTATGCCGAACAAAACCCAAATCGCCAAAAATGCAGATTCCCAGTGAAATTTGGTCCGGTGATTTTCCTAATGCTAAAGAGGTTTTTTCAGTGAAAAGCAATAATGGGCAATGCATACAGAAATTAAAAGAGGGAGAAGTTACCTGTGAGACGTACCCGGATTTTGCAGATGACCTCAGAAATGATGAAGAATGCTTCCTCCTTGATCAAATGAATGTTTTCGGAGCGGATCTTGATGTTGTTGAGCTTCAGCCAATCACCCTAGCACCCCCTTCAATCTGTCAAGTCAGAGAAAATCAAATGATAAGACAGATGAAGGAGATCTACATAATAAGGAAAGAACGAGGAGTAAAAATTCATAAGAAAGAAATACTGCATAAACCAAACACCCAAGAGCCAAAATGATGGTGGGTTTCCCCACATAAACGCCCTCTTCCCTAGCGCGCCTCCTTACCTACAGATGAAATGGGTAAAAGAAAAATTTGCAAGATCAATCCTGAAGCACACTCAGTACACAAGAGCAGCAATGCCAATCATCAACTCATTTACAAATTACACAGAGAGTAATCCCAGACAAATCTTCTTTATTCAAATTCCGATGCTAGAGCTCATGAATACAATGGGGGGAGTCACCTCTCTTAAATAGTTTGAGAGAGACGTAAACCCTAACTTACTTTTGCATCCAACGGTTGAGATTATAACATCATCAACGGTGGAGATCAACAATACATAGATCAATACATGGATCATGTGACCAAGTTAAAAGAGGGGGCGCACTTTGCTCAAGGATGCCTCTCTAAAGTGAAAGTCACATTATAACATAAAATGTGACATGATAATACATAGGAGGGGGTCACTAGGGGCTTAATTCACCCTAGGCCACTCTACAACTTCAAATCATATGATATAACAATGAAATACATCATTAGCTAAGTTGAAGGGGCACCCCTTGGAGGGCTTTCCTCACTGGCTGAGCCATAAAAAAATAATCCGAACAATTGCTGACTGAAAATTGCTCAAGGACTGTCCAGGATGCTAAGACACATCATCTGCCAAAATTCCAAGGCATTTCCTTGACCCAAGAGGCCAAATCGATTTTTTCAGTGAGATTTCTAGTTCATTTTTGCCAGTACATCCTCAAGAAAATGATAAATCCACCATAACTCTGTCCAGAATGAGAACTGAGGTAAACTAACTGCGCTAGAGACATAGAAGAATGGTATAAGTGACTACTTATACCCCCTGGAACACTGCTCTACTCTAAAAGGACCCAACATACTGCTATCTGTAGTAAAATTTGATCATTTAGCCAATAATAAAGTGATAATAATCACTGATCAAGAGATCTGGGGCCAATATCTCAAAACTGAAACTGCAGTATTGGTCCTGGGCATGTTTGGAGCAAATATAGACCATGTTGTTTTCTGAGTCACTGCCTTGGAAACTGTGCTTGACTTGGTCAAACTGGGTTGACCAGGTCAAAATACCCAAACTGAAAGTGAGATACTGTATCCATATGATCTTGTAAGCATCAAGGGTAAAAAATGCTCCAATGGTGTAAATCAAAACCAAGCTTTTAAGTCAAGTTATTCATAATCATGGAAACAATAATAATAATAATAATAATAAGATATACATGTGCTTCTGAAGAATCTTGGAACCTTTTGGAAATTTGCTTGTTCATGCCATACTTACAAAGGGTAACCAATGTGCTACTGCTGGGTGAGGATGGGAAACAAAGGATAAGGAAAAGGGTAATGACTTTTGACTGACTTTGACTTTGTGATCTCTCTAAATGACAATCAATACACTCAACAAAAGTGACATATACATGACAGATAGAAATAGGGGATGGAGGTGTCTCACAAATGGATAAAGTACTTAGGCTTGTTTCCTTCAGACTCTAACAAGTTTTCCTTTGCACTAATTTGCAACATAGGTCAACCTTCAAATGCAAGTGCCTTGGAAACCTTCTAGGCTCCAGTACTGACAAAGACACAGCCTTTGCAAGCTAGTCTCACCCTGTTGCCCTGTGGGGGCAAATGATCCGAACACTATACAAAGAGTGAGTGTTCATCCTTTGACCATTAACCTTTTATCAACACATTTCACTTTTCACATAAGATAGTAGCCAGCCATCAAGAGCAGGTGCCCTGGAAGCCTTCTGGGCTCCAGTAAATGACTAAGGCCTAGACCCGCTGCCAACGAGCAGTCCATAGCCCCGACGAGTTTGCAAGCTAGTCTCACCCTGTTGCCCTGTGGGGGCAAATGATCCGAACACTATACAAAGAGTGAGTGTTCATCCTTTGACCATTAACCTTTCATCAACACATTTCACTTTTCACATAAGATAGTAGCCAGCCTACAAGAGCAGGTGCCCTGGAAGCCTTGTGGGCTCTAGTAAATGACTAAGGCCTAGACCTGCTACCAACGAGCAGTCCATAGCCCCAACGGGTTTGCCTCTCCATGTTGCCCCTGTGGAGGGAAGATGAGCCTTACATTATACAAAGAATGAGAGCTCAACCCCTTGGCCACTAACTACTTTTAAAACATTTATACTTTTGCATCCTTTAGATATAGCTTTTAAGCGTTCCAATGCTTTAGTGTTTAGCAACACCGTTTGGTGGAGCACTTGTTTTGAGGACTAAACAAGAACTTCCCAATGAACCCAACCACACTGGCCAAGCCACATATTTCATAGCGAAAGACACATAACAACATGGAGTCTATAATGTACGTGGGTCAAGATGGGGAAAAGTTCTTCAATCTCACAAGTCTCAAACAGAGTAAGTCATAGGATAAAAATCATAAATGGATGAACTAGATGGATGGGGACAAATGACATATTAGGCCAACCTAGCACTAAGGTTAACTATTTGTACAAGCGTGGCATGAACAACAGTCTTCACAGCAAGTTCTTTGATTAGTCATAGCACAAGTTCAAGCATTAGTACAATATAAGCTTAGGTCACCATAATCATCCTAACATGACAAGCATAGGTGTTTGACATACATCATAGAGCAAAACTAAACCAAAGAAACATATACCTAATCTCACAATATATACCTGTCTCCAACTTATAAGGCCCCTCTGTATTGTGTGTACCAACTATGATCTGCTGCTCTGCTGAAATGAACTAGGTCATCACCGAGAGCATCTCAATGGACTCTTGGATCTCAATTCTGGCAAGGAAAATCTGATGAACAAGGCTCTGGAATGGCTGAAGCTGTAATGATCCATGCTAATACCCCATGTGAAAAATAGCTCGGAATAGAACAAGAGATAAGTCTGTAAGCTGCATCATGGTAGCCCAGCTGCAAATGTATATGTGATAACAGTCTTATCAATTGATTTTCTCTGGTTTGATAGGTTGAAGGGGGCGCTAGGGTCACAGGCAAAAGCTGAACTCTATCAAGATCTCATTTGGAACACTCATTTAATCATAAAAACGGCATTCTTCATCATCCAACAAGTCATCAGCAATGATTCAGGTACGTGTCTCAGGTAAGTTCTCCACCTTTCGATTCTCATGCATTTCCCATCATTGCTTTCACTGAAAAACCCCTCTTTAAAAGTAGGAAAACTCACCAGATCGATTTGCACTAGGAATTTGCAAATTTGGCGATCTGGGTTTTGTTGACCATCCCTCAAAACCTCTTCTCCCTTCTAGGTATCAACATTGGGCTCCATTACTCATCTCCAAGCATTGGTCACTTAGGAAGGTAGTGCCCCCTTTGATTTGATAGTCAATTTCTCAATGTTTTTGTTCTTGTTTTACTTGGATCTTTTCAATTGTTGAATCTTTCATCCAAGTCAGTGTGCGGGAATCCTTAATCATCACCATCAACCTTGTCCTGGGTATTTCTCAATTATCTGCCTAAATCCCCCCAAGGTTCGACTTTGATCATTTGAACCAGCACACTAAATTCTAGATCTAATCCAAATCTCCACAAGCCACCTGATTGTCTAACTTGAGTAACATTACCAACGTAGCTAACCACTTGTACTCAAGTATCATTAATTTGTGGCTTATCCTCTGAATCTAAGGTTTCAAGCACTCACCTTACGTATTCTCTGTCTAGAGTTTGATCTGGTGATTTTCTTTAGGTCTTTCCTATTATGATAGATCTGGGTCTCCCCCATTGTCACTTGAGCTTCTCTAGTGGCATAAAGCGAAGGAAGTCTTAACCGACGTGACAACCATCCATCTTTTGGGAGTTAGGATTTCCGTAGGTTACAGCTTTGGTTTCCTGTCCCCTCTGCCATTCAGTACAGGATTCTTCTATTGGGGCAACTACAAGATCTGTGATAACATTTCTGACACCGTTGGAGGTAGAGGCTTACCTTAGTTCATTTTATGTGCCTTTGGTGTTTGTGAATGCTTTTAAATTTACTCTTTATATTCATATCACATCCGGTATTAAATTTAATGGTTGTATTTTTCAATTATTTAATTATGCACAATCGTTGTATTATCTATATCTTTCCTACGACATTTCATTTTTGGTGAACACGGCAATTCATTCACCTGGCGACTCCACAACGGGACTCCCCTGAGGGACCTACCCACGAGTATAACCTTCAAAATCGGAATAATCCTGAAAGTTCATTAACATATACCCGTAATCAAAATAAGAATCTTAAAGATCAGTCATCCAATTTCTTATGGAGAGTAGTTAATTCACCACGAAAAACTTTAGATAACCCTCTCGAAGCATTCCAATCAAGTCCTGTGTTCATTCGACCCAATTCTCCAAATAGTAGTTCGAATTCTCCTACTCCTTCGAACAATCCACAGAGTAAATTCTCCAATGGCTCACACCAATCCTCCTGCAGGACCTAGGCGTTTCAAAAGTCGAGCCAGGCCTTCCCCTTTTGATTTCTTACTGATTCAAGGTGCTCCTCATGGCATGCCTAAGAAGTATTTTGATAATCTTCCAAAATTCAGTGGATCATCTGCGATTCCTATTGAAGAGCATATTAAATCAGTGTGGAACTATATGGATGCCTATGGGGCCGAAGCAAAAGATGTATACATGATAGCCCTTGAAACATCCTTGGAAGGAGATGCTTGGGGATGGTTTGATCGACTACCCGCAGGGTCAATAGATGGTTATGATAATTTTACCAAGAAACTCATAGAAGATTGGTCATCCAAGCCAGATAATAGGTTCCTTCTAAATCATTTATTTGAGGTTAAGAAGAAAGTAAACGAGACCATCCACGAATTCGATGTAAGATTTGATAAACTGGTCTCCAATGTTCCCCAAGATTTAAGATCGACAGAGCAAGCTATCCTTATCCTTTATCTGAATGCTTTTGAAGGATGGTTTGGTCTGAACCTTAAGGAAAAGAACCCAAATGACCTTAAGACTGCTCAAACCTGGGCTAGGAAAGTAGAAGCCAACATAGCCTCTATGGGAAAGAAGAATTTTTTGGATCCTTATGCTCCTTTGTCTTCCCGTAGTGATCCAGAACCCAGAAAAGCTAAGGAACCTGTTACCGAGGAGAAACCCACTCTAAAAGCAATGTTTGAAATGATGAAAAGCCTTACATTGTTCACCAAAGACATAGCAAAGACTAGGGAAAATGAACGATACAGAAATTCTTGCGGCCCAAGACCCTATTGGAATAATCAAAGAGGGCCTGTAGAAGATAACAATAGACAAATCCCTAGGAGAAATGAAGAGAATAAGAATGTGAACTTATGTGAGGAACCTAAAGAAGAGCCTGAAATCTTTGACATAAGGACCAAGGCATAAACTTAGTTGAAGATTTCACTGATGAAGAAGACTTTGGTAGAATTTTATTAGAAAAGGAAGATTGGGAAGAAGAAGATATGGTGTGTACCACAATGCAACCCACCACTCAAGTATACCAATGTAAAAACAAAGAATAAGACATTACATCTTTCCTAGATAAGCACTTAATCTTAGAGGAAGAAGAATCAGAATAACATGATCTTTGCGACTATGACTTGGGGATTGACATAGAGCAGGAATTGCATAAAGTCATGTAAAATGTATCCCTAAGTGAGTTAGTAAAGTTGCCATCGGTCAAAGATCGGGTTCAGCAATTTTTCGATAACATCCCAGTAGCAAAGGCTCCCGAGATTGTTTATGAGTCTTGCCACATCCAAAGTGTTAGAGGTCAGGAGGTAGAAGTAGATCCTCCTATCAAATTCACACTGCTATCTATGAGAGGAAGAGTGGAGGACACCCTCCTTTCTATCTCACATTGCAAATTAACAACCTCTTACTCCATAACTGCATGCTAGACTCTGGAGCCGCTATGAGTGTTATGCCTCTAAGCATTATGAAGGAAATGGGATTAGAGATCACCCGTCCATATGGAAATGTCTGTGGAATTGATTCAAGGGGTGTCCAAGCATATGGGCTAATCAAGAATTTGAAGGCTGATTTGTTTGCTTGCCCCGACTTAAACACTATGATGGGCGTAGTAGTGATTAATCTTCCTCCTGTGTATGGCATGTTGTTATCTAGAAAATGGGTTGTTGGGTTAGGTGGATATTTGATGATGGATTTATCATATGCTTGCATACCTAACTCTGACGAGAATTTAATAAGAGTTTGTAGGGAGCCTTTCATTGATGGATATCTTGAGACTTACGAAGATGGACTAAAGAATACTTATGGAAAGGGTACCCTGGGTGTTGAAAGAATAAACATGGTAAGGGAGGATTATGACTATACACCTGTTTTCTTTATGGGAGTAGGTAGTTTTGATTCTGAAGATGAAAGCGATGTTAGGTTTAGACAGGAGCTTATCCATCAGCAAATGATTGGAGAAATCATGGACGATAATTCTAAACACTTTTATGATGCCCCTAATCATTTATCTCGATCTTCTATCGAAGCCCTTGAATCAACCTTACATAGTGAGGTTTCTACAAGGAATATATGCCAAATTCTCTGACGAGAAGAATTCACCGCCCTATCCAAGAGATTAGGCAGAATCTGAGAGATAATTTAAGACTGGAAATGACAAAGCTTATTAACTGAAGTTGGGAAGAAGATGTTTTAATTAACGATACTTTCGATGAGGAATTTTCCCTGAACAATTTGCTTACTTTCCAAGCAGACAGTTCCTCCCATGCAGTTGAGAGCGAAAACCAAGCCTCTACTGGTACTCAAGATGAATTGATTGATTAGCATGAGCCACCAAACCAAGAAGCAAACTTGAGTAACATTCGCTACCCATCTGTTTCACATTTTCCATGTTTTTTGTTACCTACAAAGAGGCCTGTTGATGAAATAAATGATACATCTCACATTCCTATTACACATTTGGCATCCTTGGAAGAAGAGGTAGAAAGAAATCTATCTGAAGCCTCCCGAAAAGGAAAACTACCTATACCCCATGGAGAAGGTTCTAGTAATCAAGTCGATCATTATGATACCATTTCTCCCCTTGAAACTGATATTGACCATGTATTCCGACACTTTTGGAGTGTGGGGGAATCCGTTAAAGAAGTACTATCAACACACCCAGAGGAGGTTGAAAGAGAGACCAACAATCCAAGAAGGGAAGTAAGAGAGATTTTGGTGGGAACAATTGCCATTCCCATAGACGGGGGTCCTCCATGTTTCAATGCTATACCTCAAAGAAGTAGGACAATGCCATTTCCCAGTACCAGAGGCAACACTGATGCCTCCGTAATACCTACCCGAGATATTCCAGTTGTGTCTTCATCCATTAATCGACGTAGGTACTCCTATGGTGATAAGGTGATTGTTAAGAATCGTGCGTTTGATCACATCTCAAGACAAATGGGAAATCTTTGGATGGGATCACTAACAATAGAACGATTTGAAGGTAATATGTATTTTTTATCTACTGAAGATGGTCGCAAGTTCAAAATTCCTGTAAATCAAGTTTATTTAAGGGACTATGTCCCTGGCATGACTTAGCATATCGCCTTTTTCACCATCTATTAGAGTAGGTAGGATTGAATAAGCTCTCTAAGCAGTAGTTGAGTATGTCTTCTGTCTGATCGATGCATGAGTCTTTTAGTTACTGGGTCTGAGTTTTTACTTAGTCTATTTTTGTTTGAAGTTGTTTAGAGTAGAATTTACTTTCCAACATTATTTTTGTCATTTCATTTTCGCATATATTTTTCCCATACATGCTGCTCTGGTATTTCCTGCTTCCATGTGTGCAAATAACAGGTAATACCTGGAGAGGAAGCAGAAAGCTGGAAGTGTTGGATTGTTGGTTGTTGATGGTGGTGCGGACCTGAGATTTATGAAGTTATCGAGCACTATCTTCATTAGAGCACTTGTCCCAGTTGGAGCCAGATGTTATCACATATACATTTGCAGCTGGGCCACCATGATGCAGCATACAGACTTATCTCTTATTCTATTCCGATCTATTTTTCACATGGGGTTTTAGCATCGATCATTACAGCCTCAGCCATTTCAGAGCCTTGTTTAGAAGAGTTTCCTTGCCAAAACCGAGATTCATTGGTCCAATGAAATGATTTCAGTGATGACCTAGTTCATTTGAGCAGAGTAGCTGATCAGATTTGGTACACACAATTACAGAGGGGCCCTATAAGTTGGAGACAGGTATATATGGTCAGATCAGGTATATGCTTCCATAGTTTGATTATGCTCTGTGATGTATATCAAACACTTATGCTTGTCTTGTTAGGATGATTATGATGACCTATGCTTATTTAAGTACTAATACTTGAACTTATGCTGATACTAATCAAAGGATTTGATTTTGAAGACTGTTGCTCATGCCATGCTTATACAAATAGTAAACCTTAGTGTTTTGTTGGCTCCATGCGTCATTTGTCCCCGTACATCTAGTTCATCCGTTGTTGAATTTCATCTAATGACTTAGACTGGTTGAGACTTATGAGATTGAAGATCTTTTCCCCATCTTGACCCCTGTACATGATAGACTACATGTTGTTTTGTGTCTTTGGCTATGAAGTATGTGGCTTGGCCAGTGTGGTTTGGTTCACCGGGAAGTTCTCCTTTAGTTTTCAAAACAAGCGCTCCACCAAACAGTGTTGCTAAACACTAAAGCATCGGAACGCATAAAAGCTATATCTAAATGATGCGAAGAATAAATGTTTAAAAAGTAGTCGGTGGCCAAGGGGTTGAGAACTCATTCTTTGTATAATGTAAGGCTCATCTACCCTCCACAGGGGCAGCGGGAAGAGGCAAACCAATCGGGGCTATGAACTGCTCGCTGGCAACGGGGCTAGGCCTTAGTCATTTACTGGAGCCCAAAAGGCTTTCCAGAGCACCTGCTCTTGTAGGTTGGCTACTATCTTATGTGAAAAAGAAAGTTATTGAAAAAAGATCAATAGTCAAAGGATGAGCACTCACTCTTTGTATAGAGTTCAACGCATTTTCCCCCACAGGGCAACAGGGTGAGACTAGCCTGCAAAGGCTATGTCTTTGTCAATACTAGAGCCCAGAAGGCTTCCAGGGCACCTTCCTTTGAAGGTTGACCTATATTGCAAATTAGTGTCAAGGAAAACTTGCTAGAGTCTGAGGGAAGCAAACCCAAGTACTTTATCCACTTGTGAGACACCACCATCCCCTATTGCTATCTGTCATGTGTATGTCACTTTGGTTGAGTGTATTGGTTATCATTCAGAAAGATCACATAGTCAAAGTCAGTCAGAAGTCATTCCCCTTTACCTAGCCTTGTTTTCCATCCTCACCCAACATTAGCACAATGTTTAAGGTTTGTAAGTATGGCATGAACAAGCAGACTTTCAGAAAATTATGGGCTTTTTCAGAAGCACAGGTATATCTTACTTGTTAGTATTATTATTGTCTCCATGATTATGAATAACATGATTTAAGTTTGGTTTTGATATACACCATGGGAGCATTTCTTACCTTGGATGCATGCAAGATCATATTGGTACGGGATCTCACCTCCAGTTTGGGTACTTTAACCTGGTCAACCCAGTGAACCAAGTCAAACACAGTTCCCAAGGCAGTGACTCAAAAAACGACATAGCCTATATTTGTTCCAGACATACCTAGGACCAATACTGCGCAGTTTTGAGAATTTGGCCTTGGATCTCATGATCAATGATTATTATCACTTTATTATTAGCCAAATGATTAAATTTTATTACAGTTGGCAGTAATTTTGGTTTTCCTAGAGCATTACAAAGTTCTAGGGGGTATGAGTAGTCACTTATACCATTCTTCTATGTTTCTGGATCATCCAGTGCAGTTAGCTTGCCCCAATTATCGGCCTGGACAGATTTATGATGACTTTTATCAATTTCAGAGGATGTACCACCAGAAATTGAACTAGGAAATTCACTAAGAAAATCAATTTGGCCTGTTGGGTCAAGGAAATGGCTTGGAAATTTGTCAGATCGTGTGGTTTGGATCCCCGGACAATTCTTCATCAGTTGCAGTCATCATTGTTGTCCGGATTATTTTATTTTGGCTCAGTCAGTGAGGACGTCCCCCAAGGGGCGCCCCTCAACTTAGCTAATAGATGTATTTCATTGTTATATCATTTGTTATGAGGTTGTAATGGGACCTAGGGTGAATTAAGCCTTTAGTGACCCCCTTTGATGTATTCTCATGTCACATCTTATGTTATATTGTGATTTTCACCTTAGGAAGGCGTCCTTGAGCAAAGTGCGCCCCCCTTTTGATGTGGTCACTTTAATCCATGTGATGATCTTTGTACTTTTTGATCTCCACCGTTGATGATGTCTTAATCTCAACCGTCAAATGATAGTTAGTTGAAATGTGGACACACTCTCAAACTATTTAAGAGAGGTGATCCCCCCATTGTAAAGCATGAGCTTTGGCATCGGAATATTGAATAAAGAGATTTGTTTGGGATTACACACTGCAGTATTGTTGATGAGTTAATGATTTGATGATTGGCATTGTTACTTTTCTGTACTGAGTTCGTTTCTGGATAGATCTTGTATTTTCTTGTACCCATCCATCTGCAGGTTGAAGGAGGTGCACTAGTGACGGAACTCACTTTGTTCCGGCTCTCGAGCGTTGTGATTCAGGGAGTGATTCTATCTTAATGATTTTTCATTTCTCGTACTTTCTTTATACTGCAAATCCGGTTCATTTGTCTTATCAATTAATTTTCTCTGGTTTGACAAGTTGAAGGGGGCCCTAGGGCCACTGGTAGAAGGTGAACCCTATCAAGATCTCGTTCGAAACACTCATTTAATCAAAAAAATAGCATTCTTCATCATCCAGCAAGTCATCAGCAATGATTCATGTACGTTTCTCAGGTAAGTTCTCCATCTTTTGATTTTCTCATGCATTGCCCATCATTGCTTTCACAGAAAAAACACTCTTTAGAAGTAGGAAAACTCACCAAATCGATTTGCACCAGGAATCTCCAAATTTGGTGATCTGGGTTTTGTCGACCATCCCTCAAAAACCTCTTCTCCCTCCTAGGTATCAGCATTGGACTCCATTACCCATCTCCGGGCGCTGGTCACTCAGGAAGGTAGCGCCCCCTTTTGGTCTGAAAGTCAATTTCTCAGTGTTTTTGTTCTGGTTTTACTTGGATCTTTTCAATTGTTGAATCTTTCATTCAAGTCACTGTGCGGGAAGCCTTAATCATCAACAACAACCTTGTCCTGGGAATTTCTCAATTATTTGCTTCAATCCCCCCAAGGTTCGGGCTTGATCATTTGAACCAGCACACTAAATCCTAGATATTATCCAAATCTCCACAAGCCACCTGATTGTTTAACTTGAGTAACATTACCAACGTAGCTAACCACCTCTACTCAAGTATCCGTAATTTGTGGCCTATCCTCCGAATCTAGGGTTTCAGCACTCACCTTACGTATTCTCCGTCAGGAGTTTGATCTGGAGATTTGCCTTAGGTCTTTCCTTTTAGGATAGATCTGGGTCTCCCCCATTATCACTTGGGCTTCTCTAGTGGCATAAAGCGAAGGAAGTCTTAACCGGCATGACAACCATCCATCTTTTGGGGGTTAGGATTTCCGTAGGTTAAGGCTTTGGTCGATTGTCCCCTCTGCCATCCTGTACAGGATTCTTCTATCGAGGTAACTACAAGATCCGCGATAACAAGAGGTAGATTTGAAGTGGTGTTGCTTCTTATATTGCCCCAGTAGTATATGGAAAGAAGACTTGTGAAGCTTGATTGTTTTGGCAGAATGGACTAGGCATCAAATCCCCTTGCTTCATCATTTTTTCAAGTTGAATTTTTGAGGCAAAATTGATAATTTGCAAGGTGATTTATATTTTTCACCATGGATGCTCTTCAAGAAGAAGATTTGGCTCTTCAAAGTTCAAATGCTCCAGGCAGAGAAAGAAGTAATCTCTGCAGCAAAAGAAAGAAGAAATTATGTTGTTTCATTGTTATGCTCAATGAGTAAGTTATTCAATTGTGTAATTAAGTTGTCTCTCTACATGATATTACTGCCTCTCGGCAAGCTACCATTATTCATTTGCGGAATGAAAATGCAAAACCCAAGGAGTATAATAGTTCATTGCAGATTTCTACTCCTATTTCTATTTTTGCATCTTCTCTTGCACTAGTGTACACACCCGAGCTTTCCTCTTCCAACATCGCTAAATAAGGAAGAGAAATAATATGATGCAAAAGGATA
Organism: Pseudotsuga menziesii; assembly: GCA_001517045.1. Lineage (NCBI taxonomy): Eukaryota > Viridiplantae > Streptophyta > Pinopsida > Pinales > Pinaceae > Pseudotsuga > Pseudotsuga menziesii. The sequence continues at coordinate 406,927 of LPNX010499608.1, read as the reverse complement.
ATTAACCTTTATCACAGGACATTCCTTCCTATTTTTTGATGCTTTAGTGACTACTCGTGGTCGACCACCTTTTAATTTTGAGAAACACACTCTAGGCTTTGGGTCCAAATTACTTCATCATACGGGATATACCAGTGGTGGGCTTGGTATGCATGGACAAGGTTTTGTTGTTCTTATTGAGCCTGTGATGAGACCACCAAAAGCAAGCCTTGGATATAAGGCTTCATCACCAAATGCGAGTCATTCCAATCCTTCATCCACTCTTTGTACAGGTCCCTAAATTTTGAACTATCCATTCATGGTATGTTAGAACTTGAGTCAGACACCTTTGATGACTCTAATATTGTTGGGTAGGAATCACATCCTGCACATTCTGTTCAATAGAAACAAAATTCTTTGCCATCAACATCTCGACCATATCAGCACCCTAACCAACCTGATTGAAGGGATTTATTTGTGTATCAAAATTTCTCTTGGCATGGTGGCATCTTTTCTTTCAAATCAATAAAGAAGAGGTGTGGAAGGAAAAGTGCTAAATCAATGTCAATTACTAGGGTTTTTTGTCATCAGATTTATGATTGGTCATGATGACATTTGTGCAGATGTTTGAGGACTTCATATCAATGCATTCCATCCACTATGCAATCGAAGAGTGCTCATCATTCTTCTCAGTTATTTGACCATAATAACAGCCTGTGTTTCATGTTCAACCTTCAAGAGAGATGTATCTTGTGATGTATGGCTTCTCCTATAGCTTCTTGTTCAAATTAAGGTGGGGTATTGAACAAAGGAGTGTAATCTTCATTTGTCTAATCTTCATTTTCAGCTACAGTCATATTTATATTGAGTTGAGTTCCACAAACCCACTCACTTGTGTATTCTAGTCAAGGCTAGCCTATATTGAGTTGGCTATCCATAAACCCACTTTCAACTATATTCAAGATGGATATCTATAAACCTACTCTCAACATCTGGGCTCTCTCAATTATATTAGAGTTGGGTATCTATAAATCCACGCTTCGTCATATTTTGGTTACAGCTAATCTTATACATAGTTGGGTACCTATAAACCCACTCCCCAGTGCGTTCAAGTTGGTTATCCATAAACCCACCCTCATATCGACTACGTTGAACCTGTATTGACCCCTCAATGACTCATGTTTGTATCCATCATTCTTCTTTGTGACCCCCTGTTCAGATTAAGGGGGATGTTTGAATGGTGTACTCTTCACATTAAGTCACAGCTAACAGTGTTTGGGGCACTGAAGCACCACTCGCCCAAGACTCGCGAGTACTCGTGAGTCTGGGTGAGTCACTCTCTAAACCGAGTAACCGCTGAAGACTCATCCCAGACCCGGCACACTCGACAGACTCGCACAGACTCAACGGGAACTCGTCACTAACTCGACATTTTGTCTGAATTTGAGTATTAACAATGGCAATGTTTTTTTCATTGATTATTAATGTTAGCTCCAGGTTCACCTTGGTGAAAAGATTATGGGCAAGGCTCTGACTTTCCAACTTAATCTCCACTCTCATTTCACTTTTTTGTGAAGGCATGTTTCATTTTTGGCAAGTCCAATAAAGAATTTCATCGGGGAACCCCGCTGCTTGCTAGTCGAAGACGGGCGTCGGGCTAGTCAAATGAACTCAACGAAGCTGGTCAAACCAAAGGCACACAAACTGGGGGTGGGTCTCGATCGCGATACGAGCTTTGCATTCTTAAATAAATAAATAAATAAGCATGTTTAGAAATAAAATTAATAAATAAATGTTTTATATAAAAATCCCTATAAGAAATATATATATATATATATATATATATTATTTTCTATAAAACTTAATAGAATAAAAAATAATAAATAAATAAATGTAAGGTTTTAATGGAGGTGATAAGTGTTAACTTAAAAAAAAAATTAAATAGAAAATTAGATTCTTTCACTTTCTAATAAAAACATATTTCTTTTTTATACTAGTTTTTTAATATTTTTATGGATATGAATAATATTTTGTTTTACATGTACCATTAATGTATAATGTATAGTTTAAGTTTCTTTTCTTTATTGGTATATGAAAGATTTAGTCTACATTTTTTTAATGTATTTATGTATGCAAAAATATAAAAAATATAAAAATCTTAATTTAAAAAGTTTATTGTAGGTGTACTTGTGGTCAGTGATAAGACTCGAGTACATGGAGACATTGTGTATTTCGGTTTTCTAATTATGTTATGAGACTGAGTTATGATTTATATATTTCAATTTTGAACTTGCTGCCATTTCTCACTTTGATCATAGAATCATTTTCGTGTTCACTATTTAAAAATTTAAATTTAAATTTTTGCATACAAAAATTGATTGTGTTATGTTGTATTATCATAATTTATGAGATAATGTTATGAATTATCGCATACATTGTAGTTTTATAGCTTGTATGGATTGGAAATGCCATTAACCTCTTTTTTGTGCCCAAAATTTACCATATTCTAAGTTTTTTTCCTATTTGTGGAGGCTTGCCGAGTTTGTCCCGAGTCTTTCCTAAGTCTGTCCTGAATCTTTCCCTAGTCTTTCTTGAGTCAACGAGTCAAGTGCCAGTCGAGTCTTTGCCGAGTTCAAGTCGTGCAACATTGGTTTGGAGTGTTATATTGTAAATCTAGGTTATGGCTTAGGTCAACCTAGTCATCTTTATCTGGGCCCATAACTCCTCTTGGGGAGGGCACCCTATCTCTTGAGATGTATAAATACACATCTCAAGAATCATTTTGTATCATCATCTCATGACTTATTGCTCTAATAACAAGTGTTTAAGCCTACGGGCACACTTATACATGGCATTTTTCTCTACTTTTTGTTGTATTCTTTGAATGGGTTTAGCAGTGAAATCTGTGAAGTGATATAAAATCTCCACACTACTAGACCATTCTAACTTATTAGTCGGGACAGTTAACTGATCTATATTCCATGGATCAAGTAATTAACCCAAAAATGGATTTGAACAATAAGTGTTCAATCAAATACAATGAACTAAAAAGAATCAATAAAAAGCAGCAAGTACAACCCTTCCATAAGAACATAAAACCATCACGTTGCACCAATTATGTCTTCGATATGGTGGTGTTTCAACTTTCTTTGCTTAGAATGAAACAAGAACAAATAACAACAAAGGAAATGTAAAGAATGCCAAAAATTAGAGTCCATGTATACTAATATTGTCCATAGGAGTAGATGTTGAATTTTAGCATTAGCATGAATTCTTTAAAAATTTTGCAGACTGTAAGACAACAAAAGACAAGTGCAATAGAAACATCACACACATTGAACACATAGTTTTTCATGGGGAAACCTTCAAAGTACAAAAACCACAAAAGCATTAGTAATTCATCTCTTAAATGAGATGACTCGAGTTTCTCAGAATTCTAAGATGAACGTTCTTCAGTGATTCTCAAACCCTAATGGGTTTGGGTTTGTAACACAGATAAAATCCACAAAAGGCACAAGAGGTGTAGTTTACAGGAAAACCAATTTAGGGCTTTCTGCCCTAATTTCTCTCAGCTGCCTGGAATCTCAGATTAGCTGCCCGGAACTTTTCTTGTTGCCCGGATATGTACGGATCAGGCTGCCCAGATTCCTGTAGCTGCCTGGACACCCTAACTATCTGACTGAACCTTTTGTTTGCTGCCCAGAACACCCAGCTGTTGCCCGAAACCCTGTTTCTCCCTGCCCGAAAGCCTGCACGAGCTGCCCAGACCTCTTTCTGCCTTGCCCGAAACCCTATCAGCATATCCGAAGCCCCTGTCAACCTGCCTGGAGCCCCTGTCAGACTGCCCAGAGCCCCTATCAACCTACCCGGACTCCTATCAACCTTGCCCAAGCCCCTGACTGCCTTGTCCGAGCCTCCAGCAACCTGCCCAAAACCTAACGAGCTACCCGGAATGCTGTAGTAGGTAGCCCGAAAGCCTAACAGGCTACTCGAAGGCTGTTGTTAGGTAGAGGCAACCTGTTAAGGTTGCTCGTGAAAAGAGACAGGCTACAAAAGTTGCTAGAAGATGAAGTTGAGCCTGCCCGAGGTGTAAAAGATGTTGCCTATGGAAGAAGATAGGTTGCCCGTGAAGACTGATAGGCTGCCCGTAAAAATGGTGAGGTCTAGGGTTAGACCCTAGCTTAGATTTAATGGTTGTGACTGTTGAGAGATGAACCCTAGTAGGCTTAGGGTTTTCTGCAAAACATGTGGGTGACCTAGCTAGAATCCTCCATGCGAGGGCATAACCACAAATCTTCCTTCTCTCCAAAACCAGCGAAAATCTTCCTTGAGCACCTGCAAGATGATGAGCAAGTGTGTGTGACAAAATGAAATGGATTGATCTTCTTTTATATCCTTTGATCACCTGTAAGTGGACCAAAACTTAAAAGAACAAAATAATATTCTTTTATTCTTTTATCTTTTTTACTTTTACCTTTAGTGGTACTAAAGGTCTTTTTGCACTTTCACTTTGACTCCTTAGTGAGCTAAGGGTCCTTATGTATTTTTGACTTTTACTTTAGCCTTCTTCAAGTGCCCCTGTGGTCAAGACAAGTGGTCATAGGGGTCCTTTATCCCCACTCAAAGTACATCATCATAAATAGAGAGAACTACTAATGCTTTTATCTCACACTCCATGTGACACCAACATCGAGTACTAGGTGTCTTAACCAAGGGTAGCTAAGCCTTAGAGAAGATCACAAAGCCCATAGATTGAGGGTCAGAGTGTCTCACATGCCCAGACCCGGTCTAGGGCTTATAGTGATATTCTAGTAACAAACCAGGTGCCTCAGCCATAGGCTACATAATTTGACCCAAGGTCAAATACTTGGTAACAGACCAAGCGCCTCCATTCTCCTGGAGAATGGCCCTCAACTCTAGGGCGAGTCCCCCAGTACTAAACTAGTTCATCTTCCTGGTAACTGACCAGGTGCCTCCATTCAAAGAATGGCCACTCAGCTCTAGGCTGAGTCCCTTAGTGCTAGACTGGTTCCACATCCTGGTCCTTGACCAGATGTCTCCATTCAATAGAATGGCCACTCAACTCTAAGTTGAGTCCCCCAGTATTGGACTGGTTCCACGTCCTGGTCCCTAACTAGATGTCTCCATTCAACAGAATGGCTACTCAACTCAAGGTTGAGTCCCCCAGTGTTGGACTGGTTCCACACCCTGGTCCTTGACCAGATGTCCCCATTCTCCAAAGAGAATGGCTCTCGATGCTGCTCAGGAAAAATCAACACTCCCTCTCAGCGAGAGAGGTATTCTCTGCCATGCCAAGCTTGTAACGAAAGTACACGAACTTTGTTGTTGTCAGAGGCTTGGTTAGGATATCTGCGATCTGTTCATCTATACGAATGTATTGTAACTTCAGAGTACCTCTTTGTACTAGGTCTCTAATGAAATGATACTTCATTTCAATGTGTTTCGATCTATCAAGAAACACCGAATTCTCTGAAAGCTTAATGCAACTTTGATTATCACAATGGATGATTGTTGAGTCAAGCTTTCCACCAAACAAATCAGATAGAAGTTTCCTGAGCCAAACTGCTTCCTTGCAAGCATCACTTGCAGCAATATACTCAGTTCAGAGTCACAGCTTCAACTGTACCCTGAGCTATGGAACCCTGTTTCTTGCTGGACCAAGAGACCATTGCAGATCCCATACTGAAGCAGTACCCTAAGGTACTTTTCCGGTCTACTGCACTACCAGCCCAATCTGAGTCAACATACCTTGCTAACAATACTCCACTACTGGAAGTATACCTGAGCCCATAAGTGGTAGTACCTCACACATATCTGAGTACATGCTTAGCAGGTACCCAGTGTATGTGCTTTGGATAGGACATGAACTGACTCAGAACATTCACTGTGTAATAGATATCTGGTCTCGTGTGTACGAGATACATCAAGGATCCAATGAGTTATCGATATAGAGTAGAGTCCACATCTTGTGAACTAGTGGCCAAGTCTCGCAACTTTGTCAAGTTGGTAGTTATGGGCTTGCAGCCCTATATCCCAAATCTCTGCAAGATGTCCACTGCATACTTCCCTTGTGCAGGAAGATCTTGCCTAGCTTTTCCCAGACCTCTAGGCCAAGAAAATAATGCATCAAACCGAGATCCTTCATTTCAAATTCAGAGGTAACCTCCCTCTTACACTATGCTATCAGTTGTTCCTCACTTGTGAGAAACAACTCATCCACATATAAAACAACGATCAAGGTATGATTATGAACAACCTTAAAGTACAAGTTGGAGTCAGTTGTACTTTTGGAAAACCCCAAGCTATGGAGGAATCCATCCAACCTCACATGTTAGACTCTCGAAGCCTGTTTGAGCCCATACAAGGATTTCTTCAATTTGCACACATGGGTCTTATTCCCATGAGTCACAAAACCTTCAGGTTGTTCAATGTAGACTTCCTCATCAATCTTGCCATTAAGGAAGGTTGTTTTTACATCCCTCTGATGTAACTTCCATCTGAATACTACAGCAAGAGAAATGATGATCCTGATAGTAGTATACCTGGCGACAGGAGCATAGGTCTCATCATAGTCTATGCCTTCTTTTTGAGTGAAGCCACGAGCTACAAATCCGGCTTTGTACTTCTCAACACTGCAATCAGCAGCATGCTTGATTTTGTAAAGCCATCTGGATGTTACCACTGACTTTCCTGTCGGTCTAGGAACAACTTTCTTTCCATACATCAGTTTTCATGTTTGAACTATACTCTTCAATCATAGCATCAATCCATACCTGTTGACTTGCTGCTTCTTTGTAGGTGGAAGGTTCAGCACTGATGAGCTGGCTCATAAGACCTGAGTACTCATGTGGCCTTATGCTTTCTCTGAAAGTCCCGAGAGGAGCTTTATGCTTCTCATCATCTTGTATCGTTTCTCGGTACCAAGCAAGTCTCCTTTTGGAAGGAGGAACTTCAAGTAGTTCTTCTGGTGAACTTTCAGGTGCATCTAGAATTTAGTCCTCAAATTCCTCTTCTTCTTCTACCTCCCTCTGAACTTCTAAACCTGGGATCTCAAAAGGAGGTCCTTCATCTTCCTTTGAAAGCTCTTGTGTTTGACAAAACACAACTTCCTCATGGAAGATCACATCTCTACTAACTTCAATGTACCTCTGTCCAAGGACAAGATGCAATAAGCCTTCAAGCTGTCACTGTAACCGACAAATATGCCTTTCTTTCCGAAAGGCTCTAGCTTAGCCCTCTTTTCTTTTGGCACATGAATGTATACTGCAGTGCCAAAAATCCTCATGTGGTCAACTGTAGGTTTCTTGTTGGTGAAGACATCTTCTGGAGACTTCTCCCCAAGTTAGCATGAGGGCTTCTATTTTGAATGTACATAGCAGTACATGCAACTTCAGCCCACAAGGATAAAGGAAGATCTAGATTAGTAAGCATGGCTTTAGCAGCTTCACAGATAGTTCTGTTCTTCCTTTCTGCAACCCCATTCTGTTGAGGGTTGTACGATACTGTCAGCTCTTTCTTGATTCCTGCTTCTCGGCAAAAATCATCAAACTCATTAGATTCATACTCACCTCCATTACCTGATCTCAAGATACGTGTGTGTCTGCCAGTCTGATGTTCAATCAGAGCCTTGAACTCTTTGAACCTGTCATAAGTTTCACTTTTGGCCTTGAGGAAGTAAATCCATGACTTCCGAGAATGATCATCTATGAACAAGACATAATATAAACACCCACTCAAGGAGGGTGAAGACATGGGCCCACAAATGTCAAAGTGAATCAAATCCAATATAACTTAAAATCTATTCTTGCTTCTGGAAAAGGATTTCTTAGTGTTCTTACCTAGAGCACATCCTTCGCAAATTCCATCATGTTTGGGAGAGACCTCTGGCATACCTGTCACCATCTTTTGTAGGCCTGGAAGAGCTGTACAGTGGAGGTGTCCAAACCTCCAATGCCACATCTCACATGGATCAACTGTATGATGAACCAAAGCATGAGTGGAATTTCCGAAAGCCTTATAAAGACCTCCCTCTCGAACCCCAATCTGTACAGTTGAGCTTAGTTTCTCATTCTTTGCCCATAGTAGAACCTTCTTGTCCATGAAGAGCACTCTGTAGCCCTTGTCCTCTAAACCAGCAACAGAGACAAGGTTCTTCTTTAAACCAGGAACATATAAGACATCATTAATATGTAAAATCGTACCTAAATCAAGTTGAAGTGAAGTTGAGCCAACTCCTTCAATCTTGTAAGTGGAGTCATCTCCAAGTTCCACTTGTGTAGTGAACTTCTTCTTTTTGTAGCCGGTGACTACTCCAAGATTACCTGTCATATGTCTGGAGGCACCACTATCTACCAACCAAGAGTTAGCACTGTTTGTGATGGATCCAGAGAGAGCAGAGATCAGGTAGTATTCTCTTCTCAGTTCGTCTTCTTTGGTATCCCTGGTATTCTTCTTCTTCTTAGGTTCTTCTTCTTCTTCTTCTACAGCAGAAGCTTGGAATCTTCTTTTGAATTTCCTTTTGGGTTGCTTGCAATCCCTAGCAAAGTGCCCAAACTTGTGACAATTATAGCATTCCACTTTTGAAACATCATTTTGCTTACCTTGTGGTTTCTTTCCCTTCTTTTGTTGAGGGGAGGGCTTCTTGAACTTCTTTGTCTTAGCTGTAAGGGCAAGGTTTCCTTCCTTGGTGCCAATTGCCATGCCTGAAACTCTTCCTTCTTCTTCCAAGCAAGCATGCCAAAGTCTATCAAAGTTTGGTTGATTTTCACATCCACTCACTGATGCCAGAAATGTTTCACAAGAATTTGGGAGACCATCGACTACAGTCTGCACAAGGTCATCATCATCCACAGTAATACCAATAGCAGTAAGTTGATCTCTTACCTGTGCAATATTTGTGAAAAAGGGTCCAACTCCTTCATCCTTGTTCATCTTCAGTGCCCGAAGCCTTTTCTTCAAAACTCTCTTCTGACTAGGAGCCTTCTTTTCATATAGGTCCGTCAAGGTGTCAAAGCATTATTTGGCAATCTTCAATGATGTGATGTTGGGCATCAAGGCTTCCTTGATAGAGTCATAGATGACCCTTCTAGCCTTTGCTTGTTTCTTCATGAAAGCAATCCTACCAACATTAGATGTTGGTTCTTCTATGGTGTTAAACACCAAGTCATCAAGGTCATTTTCCTCTAGGATGGTTGTGAGCCTAGCCTTCCAAGAGTTGTAGTTCCCTGAACCTTCAAGCTTCTCTTCCGGTCAGAAAATGTTGGTAGCCATCTCTGCCACTAGTCAAATGTCAAGTCTGCAAAATATCCCAAGGTCTAGGAAGACAACAGCAATCTGCCTCTTACTGGGTCTTCACATGCTAAGCTCTGATACCATGTTGAATTTTAGCATTAGCATGAATTCTTTAAAAAATTTACAAACTGTAAGATAACAAAAGACAAGTGCAGTAGAAACATCAACAACATCACACACATTGAACATAGTAGTTTTTCACGGGGAAACCTTTAAAGGACAAAATCCCCAAAAGCATTAGTAATTCATCTCTTAAATGAGATGACTTGAGTTTCTTAGAATTCTGAGATGAATGTTCTTCATTAATTCTCAAACCCTAACGGGTTTGTACCACATATAAAATCCACAAAAGGTGAAGTTTACAGAAAAACCAATTTAGGGCTTTCTACCCTAATTTCTCTCAACTGCCTGGAATCTCAGATTAGCTACCCGAAACTTTTCTTACTGCCCAGATTCCTGTAGCTTCTCAGATGCCCTAATTGTTTGCCCCAAACACATAGTTGCTACCCAAAACCCTGCTTCTTCCTGCCCGAAATGCCCAGACCTTTGTCGGCCTTTCCCGAATCCCTGTCAGCCTACCCAGAGCCCCTGTCAACCTACCCAGACTCCTGTCAACCTGCCCGAAGCCCCTGTCAGCCTGCCCGGACTCCTGTCAGCCTTGCCCGAGCCCCTGTCTGCCCTATCTGAGCCTCCAACCACCTGCCCAAACCCTAACGGGCTACCCGGAATGTTGTAGCAAGCAACCCAAAAGCCTAACAGGTTGCCTGAAGGCTGCTGTTAGGTAGAGGCAACCTGTTAGGGCTGCCCGTGAAAAGAGACAAGCCACAAAGGCTACCCGAAGATGAAGTTGAGCCTGCCCGAGGTGTAAAAGATGCTGCCAGTGGAAGAAGATAGGTTGCCTGTGAAGACTGACAGGTTGCCCTTAAAAATGGTGAGGTATAGGTTTAGACCCTAGCTTAGATTTAATGGTTGTGACTGTTGAGAGATGAACCCTAGTAGGATTAGGGTTTTCTGCAAAACGTGTGGATGCCCTGGCTAGAATCCTCCATGCTAGGGCATAACCACAAATCTTCCTTCTCTCCAAAACCAACGAAATTTTCCTTGAGCAGCTGCAAGATGATGAGCAAGTGTGTGTGACAAAATGAAATGGATTGATATTCTTTTATATCCTTTGAATCACCTGTAAGTGGACCAAAACTTAAAAGAACAAAATAATATCATTTTATTCTTTTATCTTTCTGACTTTTACCTTTAGTGGTACTAAATTTCTTTTTGCACGTTCACTTTGACACCTTAGTGAGCTAAGGGTCCTTATGTATTTTTTACTTTTACTTTAGCCTTCTTCAAGTGCCCCTGTGGTCAAGGCAAGTGGTCATAGGGGTCCTTTATCCCCACTCAAAGTACATCATCATAAATAGAGAGAATTACTAATGCTTTTATCTCACACACTATGTGACACCAAGATCGGGTACTAAGTGTTTTAGCCAAGGGTAGCTAAGCCTTAGAGAAGATCACAAAGTCCACAGATTGAGGGTCAAAGTGTCTCACATGCCCAAACCCGGTCTAGGGCTTATAGTGATATCTTGGTAACAGACCAGGTACCTCAGCCATAGGCTGCATAATTTGACCCAAGGTCAAATACTTGGTAACAGACCAAGCGCCTCCATTCTCCCGGAGAATGGCCCTCAGGTCTAGGCCGAGTCCCCCAATACTAGACTGGTTCATCTTCCTAGTAACTAACCAAGTGCCTCCATTCAAAGAATGGCCACTCAACTCTAGGCTGAGTCCCCCAATGCTGAACTGGTTCCACATCCTAGTTTCTGACCAGATGTCTCCATTCAACAGAATGGCCACTAAGCTCTAGGTGGAGTCCCCAAGTACTAGACTAGTTCCACATCCTGGTCCCTGACCAGCTGTCTCCATTCAACAGAATGGCTACTCACTCAAGGTTGAGTCCCCCAGTGCTAGACTAGTTCCACATCCTAGTCCTTGACGAGATGTCCCCATTCTCCTAAGAGAATGGAGAATGGCTCTCGATGCTGCTCAGGAAAAATCAACAGTAGAAAGGCAAGATATTTACCAAAATTACCAACTCATTCAAGAAAAAACTAAAATCATTCAGAAACAAACATTAAACAAGATAAAGAGTACAATAACAATAGTGAAGCATTGTGCAATATATAAGCAAAAAAAATTGTACACTGCATAGGCATTAATTGCAGTATGTCATAATCCTACAACAAAAACTATCAAATCTATGATTGTTAGTTAACTATAATAGATTGGACATATTTTGTTAAAGTAATAAGTTAAAAAGATCCACCATATCGTCCTCGGGATGTAGTTGAACGCAAGGAGAGTTTGATTCAACCGTGTTGGAGAATCCAAAGTCAAAATACACCAAAATAGGTGTAGGGATTTTGCGGCCTAGAAGCACTAGAAGCACCTAAAGTAATATTCAAGGGGTGTGTCTAGGGAAAAAAATCAAGAATATGTTATTAATGAGAAATAAAAGTCAAACCCTAATTCTGTTAAATGTTTCAGGCAACCAAACTTCTTAACCAAAAGATGTAAGTTATGGAGTTCAAATAACAAACATGAGAAATATCAAATTTATACATGTTTTAAAACTAGGACTCCATGACTCGGACTGGTTTGAATCTAATATTTTGGTTTACTGACAAATAAATAAAATTTTAATGGAAAAACAATTATTTTAAAGACTCAAAACCATTAGAGACAAAATATGCAAAGTTTTCTCATGTATATACCATGTAAGGGGAATATACCAAAATGGTACCAAGTACAATACATGTTTGAAACAAAATACATAATCAATGAGGGCTTTAAATGGTCTCTAGATTCCAAAAATCTATTAGGAGGTGAAGTCAATATCCAAATCTTCAATGTTCTCCTAGAAAGTGGTGCATGGTTATTTGAACGTATTGTTTGTATGCGCCAAGGGGTTCGCAGGGGGGTCGGCTAGGGCCCCTTTGCTGGGGAGTTCGAGGGCAAAACCCCCTAGGAAAAAAATTCTAGAACCTTCCAATGTCCTACTATTCTTTTCTAGAACCTTCCAATCTACTACAGTTATTTCCTAGAACCTTCCAATGTCCTATGGTTTAGCCTTAGGTTTTAGGGTTTTAGTTAAAAAAAAATTTTAAAATGAATTTTACAATCACCATGCTTGTTTTCTGGTCCCATAATGACTAGCCCAAGTTGGCCTATTAGGTATTGTTACCGGACAAACTAGCAAGGCTAGTCACCAATAGACATGTGAAGAAAGTGACCACTGCCACCTTAGTCACTTCTCATAACTTCTTCAGAAATCGAAACCTCCTAGGGAAGAGCCCTAATGACAACTCTGCAAAAGACACTTAGACACAAAATATATCTTGCACATGTGTAAAGTTAGTGACCAGTGCCTAATGGAGTCAATCTAGGAATGAAGAGGATATACTCTATGAGCATAAATATGAATCGTGTAAGTGCATTTAGTACATCCGCTTCAATAGTGTATGCATTAGGATAAGCAAATAACCAATTTCGGCCCTAGATTATGCATATATCATATAACAAGTGTGATATACAAGTAATGGCCAAATTACAAGAATTCATTCACTATGCACTATGAACCAGACTTGCAACAACATCTGTTCATTAACGTACAGCAGTATAGCAGAGGTAAAAGCATGAACTCAACAATGTATCAGTCGTGAAACAGTATTTAAGTCATGCCATATGTTCATGTGTTCATCACAGACCCTTTATAAGCAGCAATGCGCATGACCAAACAATTAGTAAACCTTTAAAACAAGTCTGAAACCGAGTTTTAAGCATACATTAACAGGTATATCACAACGTTTCAGAGTTTGGGCTAGGGTTATATTACAAACAGAGGGTGTATGTGAAGTACAAACACTAGGTTATAATGGCTGATAATTGTGTGTAAATGAATGTATTAACAGTCCACTTTTAATAGCAATTTATACCAGCAGTTATGACATAGATTCAATGATATATCAGTCTTGTCTATGCTTCCCCAAACCATTCATAAGTGTATACTTTGGCATTCAAATAAAAGTACAGGTGCATCCACAATAAAGATACATTCAATAACTGTGCATGAAAAGGGTACCATGTACAACGATCATCAAAGGAACAGCAGTGGTATGAAGTTCAAAAACAATTTTGTTTTGGTCTTTTTCCAAGGTGTTATCAGTTATGATCATGACAGAGATAATGTAATGTTATGTCTTCACCAATAAGCCTGAAACAACCATAAATAAACTAACTAACAGTCTGATATAATTTTGCAAATAGGTATAAATCAGTCCTTTATGTGTTACAACACTAGCTAACTACCAAATTAACATTTAAAACCAAGCTTACAGTGTAATGTGGAAGTATTTGCAGGCTGGTAAATGTATTCTACAGGACTGAAATAATGGGAGAGGAAGGGCTGCCACCGGGGCAGACCCTTAACAAAGGTTTAGAGGACAAAAAGGGGGTGAGACAAGCCACTGAAAGGGCTGTCCCTTGGCTGCTAGGCCTGGGACAGACCCTAAAAGGAGCAAACCGAGAGGTGTGGGAAAGGTTTGCAGGGAGGCCACAACCTTAGAAAGGCTGGCCGGAAGGAAAAAGGGGAAGAAAAGAGTGTTGGAGAGGGCTGGAAAAGAAGAAGGGAAGCTAGGGAAGGTTAGGGGAGATATTAAAAGTTTTAGGACTGTTTTTAGGGATTTTAGGGCAGAATTTAGGTTTTACGATTTTTTTGAATTTTTAGGGCTTCCAAAAATTTCGCGCTAGGGTTTCTAGGGACAAATAGGGCAGGGAAAATTTGGAGAGAAGACAGAAATTTTAGGAAGGCCAAAAAATCGGAAAAAAAATTATTTTTTTTATTTTCTAGGGATTTTAACATAAAATTGCAGACCTACTTCTAACCCTAATTCAACCATGAAAATGCAAATTTACACATGCAAATGCAAGAGAAACTAACCCTATTGACTAGGTTTTGAAAAAGAGGGAGATTTGAGACCTAGGGAGCAAAACCCTAGCACAATCCTACCCTAACCTTGGGCATCTAAGGAGTGAAGATTAGCCTTGGGCATCCTAGGAGAGAAGATTAGCCTAGGTTTACAACTAACCCCTAGAGTCCTAAAGTTCTAGCCCTAGTAGTACTCCTAAAGGGACGTACTTCCACAACCAAGGTGCCTAAAGTTGACAAAGATCTAGCCAAGACAAAATGCAAGGGTTGCCTAAAGTTGACAAAGATCTAGCCAAGAAAAAATGCAACCCTAAAGGCTACCATTCAATCCATAAACATACATCATTCATCAACAAGTAGCAAAGAGAGATCAAGATGCAAACCCTAGATAACTCATTGTGCATGTGCTAAGCAAACAAATCTAGCATCGCCTTAGCAAGAGCATTGAACCAAAGAAACTCCAAGCATTGATCAGCAAACCCAGATCATTCTTCAAGAGGTGTGCATCACTTCCAAAGAGCCCTAGCAGGATAGAAAAGTAACATAGTGTTTTATCCCATAAGTCTTGTGTTAAAAATGAAGTGAGGAGATCTATTTCTATGATCTCACACACACTTTTACAAAAATATCCAGGCCGACATGCCTTTAAAATTTGAAATTATAAAATGTCAACTTAAAATTAAAACAAAATAATAATAAAAAACAGCCTAATGTAGGCTCAAGGTAGGCTACCTGGGGTATTTTTCTCCTAGGTGCCAAAAACTGCTAAAATAAGCGAATCACTCTGAACGAAAGGTTGGAGTGAGCTGGAGGGAGGGCGTTATACCCCATCTAACCCCGAGAATGCTGTAAAATCCCTCAACTCCCTCCTCAAAGCAGCAAGAAGGCCTGGCGTGGAAGATAGATTCCTCTGAGGAAAGAGACCAGGGAGAGAAGGCGCCAGCGTGCAGAAGGGCCAGGAGGGAGTCCTAAGTGGCTGTGAAGGGAGACGAATGATTCGCAGCTGAAGCAAAGGCAACCAGAGCAAGCAAACGAGGTATGGGGTCATGTGACCCAGTGATCAACCCCTAGGAGCCCCGGACAACAACCCCGAGGTTAAAACCCCAACAACGGGCAGTCTGCAATGCCATTAAGCCATAGTACTCCTAAAGGAAGGACCAAAGGGCCTAGCCATGACCACCATTGCTTAATAACATCCCTCCTAGTCGAAAAATGGCTCTCTCTCCCTGGGGAAAATCTAAAGGTGCGCTAGGTACAGATGCAACATAACAAGTACCAAACCAGCCACCCAAACTAGTTTACAAGCCAAGTCAAAGTGATGAAGGGTCAATTCAATCAACTCGGGCGAGTCTAAGTTCCGAGTTGATCGAGTATGAAAACACCGGTTTATACCAATATTCCCAATAATTAGACAAGAGAGTTTGGCCAAATGGTTAGGTCTTCTCTACCAACCAATGTGATCATTTTAGCAAATATTAGGCTGAACCAATACAAGTAGGGCTATCCTCCTCTTAGAGCATGTACAAGTTAGACCAATACATTTTTTCATCGATGAGTGTTAATTGTGGTGAAATCAATGGTCTAAACAGTGGTTGTATGCAATTTGAAAAGTTTCATAGATCTGTCAAACTCCTAGAGCTAAAACGAAAGATTCAACAGATAAGATTGCATCCTTCAAGCCATGCAAGAACATGAGCAGCTGATAATTACTTGCATTAAGTATGATGCATGAGTCTCACCATGACAACATCAATATCAACATCATATGTTGAGTCATCACGCACAAACACAATACTGACCCATTTGCCAAAAATGAATTGTAAAAGGTTAATAGAATTGAAAAATATGCATGGGCAAAATATGACAAAAAAGGAAAAAACCATAATCAAATTGTCTTCACACAAATAGTACCATTATATAGTACAAAGAAGAACGCCGCCTCATGGAGAGATTTGCTCTAAATCCTAACACCTTGCATGGTGATTACGCTAGGCAATCTTATCCAAAATCCCATGGTCATCATTTAAGATAAATGACTAATATCCTAAATAATAAATACAAATAAAGGTGACAATATTAAATTTGTGATTGTTAATGTAAGCCATAGGCTAACATTCCCCCCCTCAATCACAAGTTTATGTATTTGTATCAGCCAAGCAATAAACACTAATGTTGAAGTTGATATGCTAGATATTTCAGAAGCCTTCATTTGTGCTTCAATGAAAAATCTGCCTAAAAATCCGTCAAATTTGATGTTAAATGGTTCATCTAAAATGAACTGGAAGAGAGTTGAAATTCTAGACTGAACAACTACCATGTCTAACCATTCCTGTTTGCTTGACAATTCCATCATTTGCCAAGTGATTTAGCTAGAAGAGGTTGGCCTCTTCTGCTAATTGGTGAACAAGTAGTATCACCATTCTACAATTAGTGAATCACTTAAATGCCCTCTGAATATCTCAACGTTGCCATGTGTCGATCAACATCCTAATGCATCATGTATTTGAGTCTGCCATCTTCAAACTATTTGTTGCCCATTTAGCAATTTGAGTCTAGCATCCACAGACTATTGCTTCCCATTTGGCAATTTGGAGTCTGGAATCCACAGAATATTGTTGTTGAGACTTGAAGTCTAACAACCACCATCAATATTTTCCCCTTTGCCAGCTGAAAGATGAGAAGATACAGGTTTCCATATGGGTTACATTGAACGAATTCATCATTGTGTCATCATTACTTGATTTCAGTACTCCCCCTCTTAAGGTGAAAGAATTTTTTGTGTTTTTCACTCAAAGTCGGCATGTGGAAAAAATCACATGTTATCTCATCCCGTGAGGGCCATGCTCGAAAGCTACGCCATAATGGGACCACTTTGGAGTTATACTCTTCTGTCAAGTACAAAAAAAGATTAAGTGCTACAAGATGAGTCTTTAGTCGAGATTGAATTCTCGGTAAAACTGATTTATTTTTTGGTTGTTGATGTCCATTGCCAAGGATTGATCCACCCATAATGAATCGTTAATCTTGCAGGCTCGTTTCTCTTGGAACATTTTTTTGATGCATGATTTTTCTTGCCACAATGTTGACAAGGATGGAAATCAAAATACTATCTCCAAATGGCCAACTCGATGACAATTTTGGCCTTAAGGAATTTCTTCCATGTGTTTTTTATAACCTTCTTCATTAACTGCTGGAGCCTTCAAATTTTCAGGAATGAATCCTACACTCACAAACTGAATTGGTTTGGAGTAGTCTGGAATATGAAAAGCCGCATCCTTTTCATAAATGAGTCCTATATCGTGCTTGTTGTTGTTGATTTCTTCCCACATCTGATGATGGGCTTCGAAAGAGTTTGTTGAATTTGGACAATTTCATCTTCATCTAGAGTTGTCTTGCGAGTTTGTTGTTGAATTGAATGATCATCATCATCCTTATCTTCATCCTTAAATAGAGGACTGTTTTGAACAAGGACTTGTTCAAAACGTTGAAGATTCTTTTATTGAAGTTCATCCTGAAGAAGTTGAGTATGAATTTGAAGCAGTTCTACTTTGGCTTGCGTCACTTGCAAACAAGTTACAACATGTTGAAGAGTTGCTTTGTTTAATATCACTGTGTTGTCTTCAGTAGTGATTATTAGAGTGTTTAGTACCTCTAATAATTCAAAAATCTGAGACATTTCAAACACTAAATGAGGCATCCTTGTGCAGGTAGGTTCCGATTACAATTTGACTCAACAAAAGAAGGGCTTCTTGCAACTTTCCCTTTTTATAATTCAACTCAACAACGTTGACTTGGAGATTAGAGGGTGTCAAGTTCAACCGAGAATGCACCCGATTATGAATTCAATTTGACTTTAATCAAAAAGACAAGTAAACTTAAAAAAAAATATTTGCAAGTTACATTTAATTTTGATTCTAAAGTTGAAGTTGATCTTCAAATTTGAATTTGTTGGCGATGCTCTGACTTCTTGAATAAATTTCCCTTTAATTATGAGCTTGATTTGTCCACTTGATTCTCTGACATTGCTTGAATATTGCATGTGCTTAACAATGCTTTGAGTTATCCTTTAATTAATTTGATGGAGCTCTTGCTTGTGTCGAAATTGACATTAAGTATGCTTGCACTCCATGTGTGTATGGTTGTATGAAAAATTACAAATATGATTTCAACATGTCAAAACTAGACAAAAAAAACCTAAGCATTCACCATACACAAAGCACAAAATGTCCTTCAACCCCCTTATTCAATTTTTGGGGTGATTCAAGGACACAACTACCACCTACAAAATAAATATTTTCTTCAATGTTCTCCCTTTCAAAAGATAGTAACAAGTTGGGGGTTACAATAAATCCAATTGCTCTTTCTTAATGAAGAGAAGAGCGCATATCATGTTTGTCAATACAAGCCTTCAAATGTTTTGCTCAAAAGAAGCTTGAGTCAAAGTACTCAATATTGTTTGCATCTCCAAACAATAAAGGTTTCACTTCTAACTTCAAATAGATTTGTTTTGTGCTATCATAGCAAAACACAAACAAAAATAGATTTATTCTTTAAATGTAAGACTCGTAGATCTGTCCAACTTTAATACATCATCCTTGATATGATCAACATCATAATACAATGTGCATATTCTTTGACCCCACTTCCTTGTTCAATGAAATATCTTGACAAAGGTGTATATAGAGAAACACATTTCGAACGATGCGTTGCATATTGGATAATGAAATAATCAATGCCCAAAAAAAGCACACATGTTATACCATCTTCCATGCATCTTCATGGTGGGAGATCATTGTTGTCATCACTATCCAACTATCACAAGTGTTATGGGAGAGTATAGCGATTGGAGTTCCCATCAAAAACAGATTTCATGACCAAGGTACGCCAAATCATACTAGATCGTTGCTTGGAGGGTTTCGCTACTAGGGTTTTGTTGCTAGATCACTGCTTGGAAAGTTTCATTGCTAGGGTTTTGCTGCTAGATAGCTTCTTGGAGGATTTCGGATGAATTGCATATAGCAATTCTGAATGGAATATACCCTTGCTTCTCCGTAGTTGTGTTTGGTCGTGGGCCTAAAAGAGGGAAATGATGCTAAAACATTACTGGGATAGTAGGGGAAGGAGAATATGCATGGGCAAAATATGATGGAAAAAGGCAAAAACCTTAACTAAATTGTATTCACACAAAGAGTACCATTATATAGTACAAAGAAGAACGCCACCTCATGGAGAGATTTGCTCTAGATCCTAACACCTTGCATGGTGATTAGTATGAAATTGAGCACATAGATCTGTGGACCAACACACAACCCACAAGATAGATCAGACAATTTTACTCAGAGACTGAAGAATGAAACAGTGCAAAAAAAGCTTGCAACTGTGAATGCTTTCATTAATCAAAAGTAATTGGATAATAATTACAATGTAATACACCGGTATTAATAACCAGTCAATTCGAATGCATGAGAGAGGAATTCGAATTGATTGACTCTACCTAATTGCATGGCTAACTGAACTTGTCTAAATCACTATTGGAGTCCAACAGATCAACTCCCAGATGTCCAACAACTCAATCAATCAGTGATAGCTAGTTAACTCAGTGCAATTGAGTGTGGTAGGTGGGCAAAGGCGCCTACTCCACATGCAGCCATGCATTAGCCATGCATAACTAGCGCTAGCTAACTGATTGTGAACTAATTGAAAGTAACCGGGGGTTAACTAAGACTAACTAGTACTAACTCCAACTAACTTAAGTAGGTTGGTGTCGGGACTCCCAGTGGCTCCTAAAATGTAGGGATTGGTCTAGGAGGCACCCAAACTGATGCATGCACATGCAGTAAGTGGCAGTTAACTTCTAGCAGTGTTCCCCACACTCCAATGATTGGTACATGTGGCCCCATTAGGCCAAGTGGACCCAATAGTACTAGTGGACCCAATTAATGACTAAATTGACTCTAGGTGACTGACCAAATTGGACAAGGGAGGATTATAATCCTAACAATTAGGCTAGGTAATCTTATCCAAAATCCCTTGATCATCATTTAAGATAAATGACTAATATCCTAAATAATAAATACAAATAAAGGTGGTAATATTAACTTTGTGATTGTTAATGTAAGCCATAGGCTAACAAGAATTAGGCCTCAGCAGCTACCAAAATCTGCTCAACCATATTTCCAAATTCCCATTTATCCTAATAATTTTAGAAACCATTTCACTCAATAACAATAAAACCATTTCACAACTTCAAATTTTTCCAGTTTATCGTAGAAGCATGGTTTCAATCAATAATGAAAAACCAGCCAAAGTGGTGAATTCCTCATAAGCAAAAATGCAGCCTTGCCATGGTTCCTAGTTATCCATATTATGATAGAAGCTCAGCTTCAATGAACGATAATAATAAAAAACAGATTTATCACCATTCCCACTTTTCCACTTATCTTAAATCCTGGTTTCAATCAATAGCAAGAACAGCCCAAATTCTTGAAAACCAAAAAGGGATCCAATTTAACAAAGGCATCCATTTTCCTAATATTTTTAAGGACTTGGTATAAATCTATGACAATAAAACCCCCAGATTGATACAGCCTCACAAGCAAAGATTCAGCTATACTGATGATCCCATTTTTCCTACACATGTTAGAACCTTGGACTCTATTAAAAACTGTAAAAGCATGCAGAAATATAAATACCCACGGGCAAAAAGAACATTTTTGTCCTTTAGTTTCAGTTGAAAACATAAAATGTCAAAGGGGAGGAGTTGGGGACAATGAACATACCAATATGCCACCTTCAGTGTGATTTTTGCTTTTATGATCCAGTTACTATGATCAACTCACCTTTATGGCCACTTCTAATTTATTTTACTGTTTATCTCTTTATTTATCACCATGTAGCTCTTTAGATTTTGGAGATGATCTAGGGCCAATTTGATGGTTTCCATGGCATTTATTGCCTGTAGGTCATGCTAGTGGAGGCTATCCTTGTAGCACTTTTTTATGCGCAACGTGAACATAATGTAGCACGGGAACCGCTCCTGGCTTTTAGGAAACTCGTTTCTGAAGTTCCGACGTTCCGGGGAACTTTGGAACTTGTAGGGAACTTTCCCAATCCAATGGGAACCGTTCCAGATGGTTGGGAACTTATTGGGAACATTTACCCTCTAAAATTGGGAACTTGGGGACTTCTTTTTGCGCGTTTCCTTTATTGGGAACTTCCACTCATTCATGATTGCCGTGTTGGTTGTTAACAACATTCTTATTTCCTTGCGACCATGCATATATATGGTTGACTCAAAAAATATTCTCTAGAAAACTAAGTTGCAATAAAAGTCTTTTTTGTGCTACCTTGTCGAGTGGGTGCACTGATCTCTATTTAACGCTCGTGCTAGAGTATTCACTCATCCCTATGCTGAATTGCAGTTATCACTAATCAATAATAAATGTAAATCTATTTTGACTTTTTATATATTATTAAATAAAATAAAATAAATTTATTTATTTTACTATTTACTTTATGAATAAAAAGTAAACTTTTAACTAATTGGAAATGGTTTTAAATCTTACTTTAAAACTAAATTCATATATTACATTCAAATAAAAAATATCTTGATTTTGATTTTATAATAATTTAAATTTGAATAATTATATACCTTCGCAAATACCTTGGCATAGAATGTTTTGTAAACATATAATAGTCTAATACATTTTAATCATAGTTGACACAAAACTAGAAACTTACCCTATACATATAGCGACAAATATAGGGACTATAACTTCTAAAAGTCCCTACTTTAGAATACCTTATATAATCAATGACGTGGATGGTAATCTTGATTTTATTGTCATTTCCATCTGCTAAGAAGTTCTAGTTACAACCATAATATAAGGGATAAGTTAAGTCATCCGATTTGTGCTAACGTTTTTCTTTTTCTCTATCTTTCTTCTCTTCTCATGTTTTTTTAATTATTTTTTTATATTTTTTTAATATATATTATTGACGTTCGAAACCTGCCATTTCCTGCAAATTTGGGGGAAACTTCTAGACGTATCCGATACTCATTCCCATGTTCCCTACGTTCCCGCGTTCCGGAAACTTGTGCAACATAGACATAATGTTAATATCTAATTGTCATTTTCCTAAAAATAAACAGAAAGGGGCATTCGTTCAGCACTAGTGAGGTTGATGGAACTGTAAGCCATTTACCAGGGTTTTATTTTGGTTGTGTGTCTACCCCACCATATGTCATGAGTTTCCAAGGACCAAGGTCTAGAAGAACCCACTGATTTTGAATGGAATAAATTCCCTTTTGAGTTGAATAATTACCCCTTCAGACTTGGCATTTAAGTTTATGGAAATCCACTCTTTGGGATACAGCCCCTCGAAGCAGACTTGTTGCTTCAAGAATTTTCAATAAATATATTAATTTAAAAATAATAATAAAAATAAATTCCTACTTATAACATTCTTAATTATTTCAAACTAGTGATCTCAATACAACATTAATGGGAAACGTGGGCATTTCAAATGCACACCTCTGCCTCCCGGATCAGACCCGGGACTTAAGTCTAAGGAATTCCACACTTTGTGATGCAACCCCTCACAGCAGTTTTGTTTCTTGAAGCAATTGCATAAATAAGTAAATTTTAAATAAAATTACAAATATTTATCAAAAAAATCCACACTTGTAGCAATCCTAATTATTCCAAACACATGGTCTTAATACAATACCATTATCATGAAAACACAAATGAAAGCAAACCATGTATCTGCTTTCGTTCAACCCAAAACTTTAATATACTCCAGAAAAAAACAATATAAACCAGAATCGGATCCTTACCAGTCTTGTTGCAACGGTGCTGTGGTCACTGCAATCTCCAGGGTAAATAGTCTCAATAATCATCAAGGGTCGTCCAGAAGCAATGTGTTCGGCTGCAGCCAGGCCACCATCTGCAGCAGCAGCTGCAATGGCTTCATCTAAAATCCGGTCACCAATCAGAGTCAGGCGACACAGGTCATTCTCAAAGATTCTAACCATAGGATAATCATTGTTATCCACACTAGTCCAATTATATTCTTCTTCTAGTGATGAAATATGGGCCTCTGGATTGGCAAATGCTTCAACATAAAATTTTCGGCAGCCTGCAAACATTTTACCGTTGCCATTGCCTGGGACTTGATAATTTTTAGTACTAACGGACCGTTGCCTTGAATTCTTGCGAGTGTCATCTATGCAATAAGTATTCGATAGAGCTCTGTAGGGCTCGTTGGTAATGTGGGAATTTAATGATAAATGGGGAAGGGCGATAGATTTTACCGGCAGGCTGAGAGCCATAAGGAGGATACCCATTTAACTAATCTGTATTCTGCTCATGCTGACTGGTTAGAGCGGTAGAGTTACAGCTCTCCGTGTAGTGTTTTAATGGGTTTGCCGGGAGCAAGTTATGTAACAATCTATATCTTTCAATATAAGAGACTTTATCAGTATGAATGCTAGACATTACAAAACCAGGTCTCATTGGGTGGAATTGGCCACATTTGCATGTATTTCTTAGTACCTGGTTGCATGATTTTGAGGGCTAGGGCAATCTTTTCCAAGTCACTCAACAATCTCAGATTTTGGCGTGTGCGAGCTTGTGGTTTATAATGTTGCGGGAAGCGAACCTTTTCTGTATATTTATTTTCAAAGCATCTTCGAACTTCATTGTCGTCTTTTCGGGTTTTNACATAAACTTATTTACAATGAATATATCTAATATATATATATATATATATATATATATATATATATATAATTTTTATTATATTTATTTCCTAAGTTTAGGATAGTATAAATAACATCATAGACCTTGGAAAATAAATAACATCATAGTATATAATAAGATTTATCTTTTTGATATTCTTGGCTAAAAGAGTGTTTTTGGCTAATAATTCATGGCAAACCTTATCTTTCCAAAGAGCAATAAATGTCAAAATAGAGTTACTTTTATGGTCAAATACATACTTGCACGTAAGTTTCCAAATCACAAATAAAGTAGAACTTTGCAAACAATGCCACGAACCATAAAGTGATTCCCACACGAGGAAATCACCATCTCCAAATAAAGCAACTCTCCAATAGACCTTGTTCAATTATAGATCGGGATGTTGCTCCTCCACAAAGCTCCAACAATCTCTGGCAAATTTATAGTCCCAAAAAATGTGATTGACCATCTCCAACCTTTTGAAACCTTGGGCACAAACCATCCAAAAAGCCAGACTTAGCCAGCATAGCCTTGGACAAGAGCCCTTGGTAAATCTCTATCCAAGTGAACACACGTAACTTGTAAGGAAGTTGCACCAACCAAACATTGTGCAGCCTATGAACCCATCAAGCCTTTGGGTTTGATGATAAGCATTAAGTACTAACGAGAGGGGGTGCCTTTGATGAATAACTGAATACATGTGATAGGAATCATACTATAACAACGGTGCACGAAGCTCCACTGCCATTCCCTCCAGAAGGGCCCAAGCATCCCAATGTTCATCTTAAACAAAGCCAACTCTCGAAGGAAGAACTACAACTCCATGATCGAGGGGCGATCTGAGGCCAACAGCCCGAACTCTTGAGCAAGTGGTCTCCACCCTATTCATGAGCGGGTCTTAGAGTCCAAAGGTCTAGCCAATGGAAGATACCCTTCTGACTTAGCCAGCACGCCTAAAACTACAACAACTATGCAATACAAACTCCCTGATCTCGCCAACTCCAGATCAAACGAGAGACAATGTCCCACCCAACTCTATTGACTTCCCGTTGTTATCTAGCCAATCCAACCTACATCAATTTCTAGGTCCAAATGCTCCAAAAGAGAATAGAGCCACCAATCTGAAACAGAGAGGGTGAAGAGATGATGTCGCATAAGCCAAACCTTCCATGCGCCCTACCTAAATGTTGTGTCGACATAATCCGGTGCCTAAAGAGAGTGTTAGTTTTTTCAAAACGTGTTAGCTTAGTTAGGATCTTTATATGAAAGAATAACAAGTACAACAATATGCATAAGATATAACAGATACACAAGACACAAATATTTTCACCAATGAAACCATAAAGGAGAAAACCCCACAAACTTCCTCAAAATAATACAATCACAAAGATTGTATCATAACGTGAACAAACCCAGTAATTAGAAGTCTCCAACAGCTAACTCTCTCTCTCTCTCTCTCTCTCTCTCTCTCTCTCTCTCTCACATGCGAACTTGAGTGAGTGTGTGGTGTATATAAATGAGGGAGGGTGTCCTTATTTATACCTTACAAGTGACTAACCTATTACATGACTGGGGCCAACCTCTTACGTAATAGAGCAGACTTCTCTTATAGAGACTCCAAAAATACATTACATGATGTTACATTGGAGACTATTTCCCCAACTTACAATGGAGGTTGTACCTCAAGGCCTATACACAACAATGACATCCCGAAAGGAGGAAAACACATCTTTGATTGGGGTACAACAACATACAATGATAATATACATCAGAATATCTTTCGAAGTTACAAATACATCAACACTCTCTCTTAACTATGAAGGTATTCTCTTTCATCCACAGTCATCAACACATCTCGTCCAGTCATCATCATGGAGTCATCATAATAGTTTTTTCCATCATCATCTTTTTATCGATCATAAAATGGTACTATCTGTCATCGGAAGTTTCTACATAGCCAACCCTTTTTCATGCTGGGTGTAGGCCTAGTCCTCCTCATCCAAGTCTTCATCACATATACAAGTAACCATCATGTAGGAACAGTCTAGGACCTTCTTTACATTTCCACGACAATAACCCGTGTCTCCTACCTTTATCTCGGCGTATCCAGATCATCTCTTTTCTCATGCATAAAACAAAACACACAAAGCACAGCCCATATGCAGACCACCTACGTTCTATCACCATAGTAGTGTGCCAGGATCTTTCACATCATCAAGACAACCTGTAACATACACTATGTGAGAATCGCCTAGGAGCACACCAAGTGCATTACGTCTCTCCACGATCAACCTGTATTCTACCAGCATAGGAGAACTGCCTAGGTGCACCTCAAGTGCCTTGTGACCTAATCATCTCCAACATGGGAACACACACATATATAGATATATGTGTGTAAGGACTAATTATGACTGAACAACCTGCTACACCAGGACTTTTACATTCCATGTCAACCTCAAGGACCTATTCCATCTTAACAACTTGCATCCAAGATATTTTTCATTCAGAAAACCTTTGGGGCATATTACATTCGAGTAACTTGCGTACCACACCAAGGCTCCTTTTTACACTTAGACAACCCACAGGACTTGTTACATATGAATAACCTGCATACCACGTCAGGGCTCATATTTACATTTGGATAACCTGTCTCAGGACTGATTACATTTGAGTAACCTGCGTATCACGCTAGGACTCATATTTACATTCAGACAACCTACATGACTGATTACGTCTGAGCAACCTGCTACACCAGGGTATTTTTCGCTCAGATAACCTATCTCATTTCCCATGTGAGATATCATGCATCTATGTCTTCTGGTCTCTTGCTATTTCTAGCATAGAAACACATAAGGATTGATACGTCCGAGGATAAACTGTGAGCTTCACCAGGACTTATTACATCCAAGAACAACCTACATGACTAATTACCTCTAAGCAACCTACGATCTTCGCCAGGATTTTATGCTCAAACAACCTGTCTCTCCAGTTATGCTAGAACTCATCACTCCCTCTTTCGAGGGGTCTCATTCTGGACCACATCAAGTCTTTTTATGAAGTACTCGAACTTCACTCTAGATAGAGATTTAGTCAACACATCAGCTATCTACTCATTCGTTGTCACATAGTGGAGTTTCACTGCTCCTCTTTGCACCATATCCCTGATATAGTGGAACTTGATCTCTATGTGCTTCGACTTGTCATGGAACACAGGGTTCTCTGACAACTTCATGCAACTTTGATTGTCGTAGAAGATACAAGTCACATCTAACTGGATATCAAACAAGTCAGACAATAGCTTCTGCAGCCACACTGCCTCGCGACTAGCCGAGCAAGCGGCAACATACTCTACCTCGGTTGTACTCAGTGCCACACATGACTTCTTCCTGCTAAACCATGAGATCTTGCCAGATCCCAAACTAAAGCAGCGACCAAAAGTGCTCTTCCTATCAATGGCGCTACCTGCCCAATCCGAATCAACATAACTGTGAAGGTTAATCTTCTGATTTGCATCATACTTGATCCCATAATCCATTGTACTCTTTAGGTACCTCAATACATGCTTTGCAGCTATCAGGTGAACATGTCTTGGATCCGTCAGGAACTAGCTCAAGTTGTTCACAACAAAGCATATGCCTAGTCTCATATTTGTCATATACATCAATGATCCAATCATCTGACGATACATCATGACATCAATCGACTCTAATGAAGCATCACACAAAAGCTTCAAGTTTGATGCCATAGGTGTGGTTATCGCCTTGCAGTCCAGCATTCCAAATCTCTTCAGAATATCCATTGTATACTTTCCTTGGCTAAGGAAAATCCCATCTGCACTTTGCCACACCTCCATGCCTAAGAAGTAGTGCATCATACCTGGGTCTTCCATCTTGAACTCTGTAGCAAGTCTCCTCCTTGCATCATCTTTAAGGATTTCATCTTTGCCCGTTAGGAACAAGTCATCAACATATACCAGGAGCATCATTGGTCTTCTACCTTCAACCTTAAAGTAAAGGTTGGAATTTCCTTTACTCTTGTTAAATCCTAGGCTCACTGGGAAGTTATCCATCATGTCGTACCATGTCCTCGATGCCTGTTTCAATCCATACAAGGCCTTCTTCAATTTGCACACGAGTCTGCCTGTCATGTGTCTCGAATCCTAGTGGTTGTTCTACGTATACTTCCTCCTCGACTACACCATTCAAGAATGTTGTCTTGACTTTCATCTATTGTATCTTCCATCTCATAACCACAGCCAATGCAAGTATGGACCTAATGGAAATGCACCTCACCATGGGTGTAAATGTCTCCTTATAGTCTATGCCTTATTTCTATGAGAAGCCTCGTGCTACGAATCTTGCCTTGTTTTTCTCGATGCTACCATCTGCAACATGCTTGATCTTATAGATCCACTTTGAAGTCATGACAGACTTCTTTTTCGATCTTGGAACTATCTACCGGAAATCATTCTTCATGATCGACTGATACTCCTCGATCATGGCATCCTTCCATTCTTTCTTTTCTGCAGCCTCTTCATAGGTGGAAGGTTCTTTGTCAATGATGTCACACAACAGGGCCACATAGTTATTGTAAGGCTTTGATCTTTTCCTTTCTCTATGCATTCCTTCTGGAGAGCCATACCTTTTTGCTTCTTACATGAACTCCCATGCCTGTGTTGGTTTCCTCTTGTGGGAGTCCTTCTCAAGAAGTGTCTCTACCGACTCTTGTGGTTCTGCCATGTCATGATCTTCATGGTCTTTTGGAATTGTTTCTCAAATTTCCATACTTGGGACTCTCATTTCTTCGGGTTCCTCAACCTCTTGAATAGGTTGCCACCTGGATCTGAAGTATGTTGGGTCTTCATCAAAGGTTACATCTCTGTTGATGTCAATCTTCTTGAATCCTAGGAATTATATTCGGTAGGCCTTTGATGTATCACTGTATCCTACGAATATACCCTTCCTCCCAGAAGGATCGAGCTTAGTCCTCTTCTCCTTTGGGATATGTATGTACACTGGGCAGCCAAATATTCTAAGATTGTTGACTTCTGGTTTCTCTCATGAGAAAGGCTCTTCCAGAGTTTTGTTGTCAAGTACTCGATGAGGAGTACAGTTATGTACATACACAACTGTCCTTGCTACTCTCGCCCAAAGGTGCATAGGAAGATCCTGGTCATGTAGCATTGCTTTAGCTGTTTCCATTATGGTTCAGTTCTTTCATTCTGCTGAGGATTATATGGAGTGTTCAACTCCCTCTTAGTCCCAAGATCTGTGCAGAGTTCCTTGAATTCTTCCGAGGTGAATTCTCCGTCGTTATCTGATCATAGAGTCTTGATCTTCCTTTCAGTTTGGTTCTCGACCAAGGCTTTATATTCCTTGAACTTACTGAATACTTCATTTTTCCCTTTCAAGAAATATATCCAAGTCTTACGTGAGAAATAATTTATAAATGAAACATAGTACACATACCCACTTAATGAGCTATAACACATGGGTATGCATACATCTTAGTGTACTATCTCGAGTATTCCTTTAACCTTGCTTTCAATGCCGAGAAATGTCTTATTTGCATTCTTTCCTTGTGCACATCCTTTGCAAATTCCTTCATGCTTTGCCTAGATCTCTTGAAGTCTAGAGATTGCTTAGCTTGCCATCGGTAGTGCGCTGTAGTGCACATGTGCAAGCCTTCAATGCCATAGTTCACTTGGTTCTATTAACTCATGAACCAATGCTTGTTCAGGTTGTCCCTTTAGCTTGTACAAGCCTCTGACTTCTTCTCCAATCATTGATACTCAGGATGGAATGGAACGAGTCATTGCAAGTGGTCTCATTTATAGTCTAACACCGTGAGGGATCATAAACAGAGGATCATTGTTGATAGCCGCTAATTTAGTCAACCCCGGTGTTTATCTAGAAAGAAATATAAGTTAATAGTCTATCCAAAGTTTATATCGGGTGGCGATCCAAGTTCAACTGTCAGGTTTCAATGTCAAGTGTTGCTCCAGGTGTTTAGGCGAATGCTCGATACTCTGTGTCGCTACTCCATGTCAAGAGTAGTCAATGTATTCTTTTAGATTTCAGAACCAATAAAGCATATCTTCTTCTTGGATTTATTCTTTCGTGTTTTGGAGCCGATGGATGGATTCTTTCCTCCTACTTTGTTGCATCATCTATTGTCTTTCCTTTAGGCCACATCAGAACTTGGCCATCGACAAATGCAATTTTCATTCCCTTTGCATCTAGTGCAGAGATGGAAAGAGGATTCTTCTTCAATCCTAGAACATATAGCACATCCTTCATATTTAAAGATTTCCTGGAGTCTAGCTTGTATGAAGCTTCTCCACTCCCTTTTATGGGGTATTGATAATCATCCTCGAGTTTCACCTTGTGAGGTGACTCATGCTCATACATATTGACGAATGATTCTTTGTATCCCTTCATGTGTTTAGATGCCCCACTATCCACAAGCCAATCACTATTCCCATGTGAGATAGTGTCAGTAAGTGCTGAGATTAACACATACTCTTCATTTGAATCATCCTTCTCTCTTTTGAATCTTTTGTTTGTTGGTTCATCGTCTTTGGAAATATGAGCATGGTGTCTCTTTTTCCTGATGGGAATGTCTCTTACAAAGTGTCTCTTTTCATCACAAGTATAGCATCGAACATTGGAAGGATCTCTCTTTATCTTATTTTTTTCTTATCCTTCTTCTTGCTATGATGATGGTTCTCCTTCTTCTCCTTTTTCTTATAGTTCTTCCTGGTGTGAACCATGAGAGCTTGATCTTTAGTTGCTCCCATCTTCTCTTCTCCTGTTACGAGTCGAGCTTCTTCTTGTGTGCATTCTTCTCGGAGTCAGCAGAAAGAGATCAACTTCCTTCTTGCACATATTCCTTGAATGAATGAGTCCCATGATCTAGGGAGACCATTCAAGGTAGTCATCACAATTTCTCCTTCTTTGACATTCTATTCAACTACTTCAAGTTGTTCTTTTTTATTTGAGCAACCCTTGTAAAGTAAGATTGTATATTCTCTGAGTTCTATATCTTCACATTCTTCAACTGTTTCCTCAAAGTCATATTTCGGTTGATGTTCTTTCCTTTGAACATCCTTTTCAAAGCATCAAATACTTCCTTCAGTGTCTTGAATGATGACACATGGGGGATGAGGTGATCCTTGATTTAATCTGCAATGATTCTCTTGGCTTTAGCTAATTTCTTCTATTGTGTAGCCTTAGGCTCATCTCCCTATGGTTCTGGAACTTCTCCATTGATGTACTGATCCAAATCATTTTCTTTAAGGATAAGGGAGATTTTGTACTTCCATGCTCAGAAGTTATCAACCCTTCCAAGCTTGTCCTCAAGACGAGTATGTTGAGTCATCTTTTCAAATGAGAACTTCAAATGGAAATAACAAAGATTTAGATCTTACTGATTTGAGGTGTCTGACCTAGTTCCAGAGCTGACTGATCTAGGGTTTGTTAGAGAAACCATAATTTTCCAAACTTGGAGTTTGGGAATTCTATTTGGACAAAAAGATGCGTCTCCTTGAGGCAAGTTGCTTAGCAAGGTCATTTTCTGAAGATTGAGGTAGGAAGCCTATGAAACTTGATGCCCTAGTTTCTCCCGAAACTAGTGATAGGGTCAAAATTGAAACTTCTTCAAATCTTAAACATATTCAACCATAAGATGTGCCCTACTGAGGCAAGTTAGCCTATCCCTCTTTTCTTAATGATATGTGGAGAGAAGACCTTGAACTAGGAAGCCCTAGTTTCCGCTGCTGCACAATGCCTTCTTTTAGAGAGGCTTCGACACCATGCTAGTTTTTTTGGATATTATTACCTTAGTTAGGATCTTTATTTGAAAGAATAACAAGTACAACAATATGCATAAGATAGAACAGATACACAAGACACAAATATTTTCACCGGGGAAACCATAAAGGGGAAAACCCTGCAAACTTCCTCAAAAATAGTACAGTCACAAAGATTGTATCATAAGATGAACAAACCCAGTAATAATAAGTCTCCAACAGCTAACTATATCTCCTCCTTCTCTCTCTCTCTCTCTCTCTCTCTCTCTCTCTCTCACGTGAACTTGAGTGAGTGTGTGGTGTATATAAATGAGGGAGGGAGCCTCCCTATTTATACCTTTCAAGTGACTGACCTATTACATGACTAGGGTCGACCTCTTACTCTAATAAGGTCAACTTCTCCTAGAGAGACTCCAAAAATACATTACAAGATTTTACACTGGGGACTATTGCCACGACTTAGAATGGAGGTTGTACCTCAAGATCTATACACAATAATGACATCCCAAAAGGAGG
Source organism: Pseudotsuga menziesii (assembly GCA_001517045.1). Taxonomy (NCBI): domain Eukaryota; kingdom Viridiplantae; phylum Streptophyta; class Pinopsida; order Pinales; family Pinaceae; genus Pseudotsuga; species Pseudotsuga menziesii. Next base: position 374,583 of record LPNX010499608.1, on the reverse strand, counting down.
CAAACACATCTCCGATGGGGGTACAACAACATACAATGATAATATACATCAGACTATCTTATGAAGTTACAAACACATCAACAGAGAGCCTGCCAAGAAATTTAATCCTCAAGACACCAAAGCCACCCACTTGGCAACCAAAATACAACCTTGTGCTACCACATCAATCAAGCCTAAACACATGTCATCCCTGGGGAGTGTGTAGACATCCCATGTAACTAGGAGCGGACCTCTGCCCATGCCATACTTTGACCAAAGATAGGATCTCGAAAGGAGGAAAAAGTTATAAAACGTACTTACAATTAGTGGTTTAGTTTTTATTAATACAATTTTAAGATTTTAATGTATTATTGTGTAGACAAATTCAAATCATTTATAATATTGCTTTCATGGTTTGTAAGAAGATATATTTTCACTCTTATGATATAATTATAGGTTTTGGGTTATCAACATGTTTTCTTACATTTAAAAAATATTAGTTCTTGGGTGGCTTCAACCTTGAATAGTATCCACCAAATATCCAATATCTCTATCTAATCATCATCAAAATTACTATAAAAAAAATTGTCAATCTAATACATGAAGCCTAAAATACTACACTCCACTTAAAAAGTTTGAAATGATTTTAAATTTTACTTAATTATTAAATAAAATAAAATAAAAATGGATCATAAACTTATCCTAAACACTTTCACACAAATAAAAAAAATGTGGTGTTTTATAGTTTTGTAGACTTTAAAGAGTTCTAACATTTCAATATTCAATGAAACACGATAATGTAAGCATTTATCTCCTATGCATGTGATTCAATGAAACATGACAATGCAAGTTTGTATTCCATACTTTTTCAATAGAAAATTTGTTCATTGCTATTCATAGAGTGAATCAAAGTGAACAATTACAGAGCTTGTCTTTCCCATGGAAGAAGGAAAAAGTTTCTCATAGTTTTAGACAATTACAAGAGTAAGTACTAAAAAGTTACAATACATTGTCAAATGTTGAAGCTAAAATACATCTTGTTATTACATTCTGTTGGAGGTTTTGCGGTTGTGTGGAAACAGATCAGAGTGTGATTTGGTTGTCATCCATGGAAACATAGTTCCAAGAATATGATCCATATAAGTAGAAGACTCAGAAGAATATTGGAGAAGATTGACAGTGGTAAAGACATTTCGATGACAGAATAGAGAGGAAGATAAAGGAGGGGTCGGCTTGCGAAATTGGAAACAAATTGTTGTAAAGGAGATCTAGATCAACGGATGAGGTTGATCCCGAAACAGATCAACGGTTGTAAGGCATTTCCCTTGGTGAACTAGGGCGGAGGAAGAAAATCCTGGCGGGTGCGATAGTTTATGAACCTACCCTATGTTGGTTGAAGTCCACCATTGATCTAAATCTGACAGTTGTTAGTCCATTTCGCTGATCAACTAGCAAGGAGGTTAATTACAGGAGTTGGGAGAAATTTTTTAATGTAATATGCTCTATAACATTTGGAGTCCACCGTAGATCTGCGTGGATCCAAATCCAACAATTATCAATCATTTCGCTCGTTGAAATAGGAGGTGAATTAACACAGAGCTTGGACTCTAAATTATTGTGAGAACCAAAGCTTGAAAGAAAATTTGTTGAACAGATCTGACGGTTAGGAGTGATCCCGCACAAGAAATCAACGGTCAAGAGAAAATCCACAAAGTTTGCAAGGTAATCGAATGAATAGATATGATAGTTAGGAGTGATCCCGCACAAGAAATCAATGGTCAAGAGCAAATCCATAAAGTTTGAAAGGTAATCGGATGAACAGATCTGATGGTCAGGAGTGATCCCGCACAAGAAAACAATAGTCAATTCGCAAAGTTTGAAAAGTAATCGGATGAATAGATCTGACGGCCAGGAGTGAACCCACATAAGAAATCGACGACGTAGAAGGAGTTTTGCAGGCAAAAGTTGGAAAGCAGAAAGTCTAGAAGTTGTTCAAACAAATGTTGAAAACCTGAGATTTGCATCCTGCACTGGATCTAAGATTGACGGTTGGGAATGGGTGCACAAGGAATGGACAGTGCGGAAAGAGTTTTGCAAGCAGAAGTCAAAAAGCGAAAAGTCTGGAAATTGTTCAAACAAATGTTGAAAACCTGATATCCGCATCCCGCACCGGATCTAAGATCAATGGTCGAGAAAAGGTGCACAAGGAATCGTTGACGCGGAAAGAGTTTTGCAAGTAGAAGTTGGAAAGAGGAAATTCCGGAAGTTGTTCAAATAAGTGTTGAAAACCCGAGATTTGCATCCCGCACCAGATCTAAGATCAATGGTCGGGAAAGGGTGCACAAGAAATCAACAATGCGGATTGATTATGTAGAAAAGGATGTGCGAAAGATGGAAAGCGGAAATCATGGAATGATGTCAAGAAAAATCACATATCTAATATCTGTTTTTCCTCTCAGATCAATGGTCACAGAGGGCTCGAAGAAGATCGATGGTGCGAAATGATTGGTGTAGAACCAGTACTACAGAACCAAAACTATGGAACTAGGAGTGCATAAACTTTGATTTGTTGCAGGAAATGACAATTACGAAAGAACCCAAAGGGCAAAGATGTGTTGCAGAAACTCATGATCACTCAGCGATTGGACTTCTTGTCTGTCATAAGGCATCGAATGGTTTGGTCAGTTATGGAAATGGACCATCAGGCATACGAACATGTAAAAGGTTTAAGGACATATATGTATAAAAGGATGTGCGTGATGAATGGATGTGTGCGTTCTCTACAGAGATAGAGATGGTGCATGGATCGTTGTCAAAGTGGGGATTACAGAATGACAAATGAATCCAAGTGCTTTCAAGAATATCCAGAACCGAGACAATGAGGGGAACCAAGGTGCAGAAGCAAATCCAGAAGCAGATCAGAACAAAGTTGGTATGCATTGTTATATATGTTTTAATACATGTTGCATTGAACACGTTTAAGTCTGAGAAACAAGGGTGGTAGGGTGGTTCTAGGAAAAGCATGTTGTTTTCTTTGTACAAGTTGGAGCCTCTACAAGTGGAAGTTGATGCTTCCATCTAGTTGTAGTTGGAGAATGTGATTTTAGTTGGTGCTAGGTCAAACATGTTGTTTTCTTTGTACAAGTTGGAGCCTGTACAAGTGGAAGTTGGTGCTTCCATCTAGTTGTAGTTGGAGAATGTGATTTTAGTTGGTGCTAGGTCAAACATGTTGTTTTCTTTGTACAAGTTGGAGCCTGTACAAGTGGAAGTTGGTGCTTCCATCCAGTAGTAGCTGGAGAATGTTATTTAAGTAGGTGCTAAGAAAAACATTAGGGTTAGTGCTCTCCACAAGATGGAATTTGTAAACAGAGGTTGCAACCTCATTTGAGTAGGTGCTCAAATATAAATGAATATTTATTTGTCTCTATCATGTGTATGTGATTGATGATCATCATTCCTTCTGTTGTACTTGTTGCGTTATCATAACTGTAATCTATAATCAACCATAATATTGAAAACATTGAAAATGGTTTAAGCTTTAGAACACACTGATTCACGCCCCCTCTCTCAGTGCGCCATTGTGTCTAGCAATTGGTATTAGAGCTAGGCCTTCTTCACGAGCCTAACTAGCTTGAAGGAGATCCTTAAACACATGGATTATTCAGAAAATGGAGCACCTCTCTTTGATGAGAAAGTATATGCAATATGGAGTGTAAAGATGAAGTGGTACTTGCAATCAGCTGGGTATGATTTATGGAGTTCAATTGTAAATGGTTATGTCCCTCCAAAGAAAGTGAAATCGACAACTCAAAAAGAAGCTAGAAGTTACAACTCAAAAGCCAAGGATAGTATACTAGACGGATTAACTTATCATGTCAAAAGAAGGGTAGGACAATGTGTCTCAGCTAAAGAGATTTGAGACAAACTAAAGGATCTATATTCAGTCGAAGGGCAAGAAACTGAAGCCTGTACGATCTTGATGAACTCAATCAACCATGAAGGTAAAGGCTCTCTTAAATACTCTGGCTGTAATGACTCAGAATGTGATGATTGCTCTCATACAATTGAAGAAGTTGATGAAGGTATTGTGAATTATGAGGCGAAACTTGTAGCTGCACTAGAAGAGATTGATGACTTAAAAAAAATTGATCAAAAAGCAAGCTGAAGAAAACTGTCAAGAAAGAAAAGAAGCACAACTACTTGAAGAATCCAAGTCAAGATAATTAAATGACAAAGAAAAGGCATGCAATACTAAAAAAGCTGAAATTGATTCCTTGAAAGAAGAAATAGCAAGACTAAGAATGTGTCAAACTCTATTAGCTAAATATGAAGGAAGTCTTGAACAAAATAAGAAAGAACTCTCGTGACTCAGAATAGAAAACCATTCTCTAAAGGATCAACTACAAAAATCTCAAGAGGAATGTCAAGGCTTGATAAGACAAATTGAAAACAACTTTGAAGAAAATCTAAGAAGACAACTCAATATGAAAGTTGAAATCTGATGAAGACAGGAACATGAAATTCTTTCTTTAAAATTTTTGTCCAAGCCAAATGATGAATTAATAACTAAGTCAAAGTTTGGAAAAGGTTTTATGATCTTGGATCACATTCTCAGCCATCAGAGATCTCCACATGACAAGACTGGAATAGGATTTGACAAGTCATAGAATATTTCTGAAGAAGGAGAAAGTCCCTAGCCATCTCAAGAAAAAAATGAAGAGAAATATAGAAGTCATAAAGACAATAGATAAAAGTGTCATGATCAACAAGGATCAAGAAGGACATAATAAACAAAAAGGTCTATGTTACAGAAGGGACCATATAATTCCAGGTATAAAAATAATTTTAACGGATTTTTCTATGCATGTAGTGGTTTTGGTCATAGGGCTATGGACTGCACATTCCATGGAAGAAGAAGTGTTGTAAGTCGAAGTAACACAATTAGATGCTGGACATGTGACCAAATTGCACATTTTGCTACTAATTGTCACACATTGAGATGCTTCACTTGTGGTGGCTTTGGCCATAAATCCCAAGTATGTGCAAGTACAAGAAGACAATCAATGAGGAGTCTTTCATATCCATCAACAAGAAAAGTATATGAATCTTGGTAGAAGAACGATGCAAGAAGATTTGAATACCAAAGGACTAATGATCACAACCAAAGATATTCTCAGGAATGGATGAAAAATAATGTTTTGTTGAATGTAAAGAAAGTTGATAATTGCATAGAAGATGGTTGCCATATGGCAAGCCATGTTTGAGGTCCTTCAAATACCTTGATACATCCCGAGTCCATGAAATTGGAAGATGGACTCAAAGAAAATGGATGACTACTCCAAGTAAAATAACAAGTCCTAGGATCAGATTGCAAATCTTGACAGAAGGAAGGAAGGCAGACAAGGATGAAGTTTGAGAGCAGAAGTGAATCTCAGTAGCAGCAAGAATGAAAATTAGGAGAAGAAGGATGAAGTATGAAAACGTTTGTATGCAGTTGTGAAGGTTTTTGATATAAAGAAAAGATAACCTCAGATCTGAATAATATAATGACTGGAGAAGAAGGCTTAGGAACAAGATACAACTGTTGTTAATAACAACTAAAGGATGATCGAGGTGAACTCAATATATAGTAAGTTCAATAGCATTGTCAAGTGGCCAAAAGCTTTCCTTTTAAATTTGTGGATGTATCTTTGGATTTGGATAAAGCATTCAATTAAAGACTTGAGAAGTTCCTTAAGGAGTACAAAAACAATATATTGATGACAATGATGAAAATGGACCTTATACAACTCGAATAAGTGTAGAAGTCATTTCCACAGCAACAAAAGAAGCAACAAGCTTGTATGAAGACATTGCACAAAGGTTCAAATCATTGAGCTAAGATTCAGATCAGATGATGCATTTGATAGAAGCAGACAAGACAAAGGCACCCAGATTAAGAGTACTGATTGATAGGGGGAGCAAGACTAATTTCCTGTGATCTCATAGACTCTCTCTAGTTGAAGCAAATAAAGTGAAGGGATGGTTTTGATGCATGCATACCTTTTATGAATTTATTAGATGATTGATTCAGAATAGCTGGCAGTACCGTCATGATAAGTTTTATTGAAAATCTACAAGGCAGCCAAAGTATATAGCATACTTGTGTGTAAACACAAATTGAAGATGACAGTCACATGATTGAGGAGTTTTGGCTGTGGTGACTTCTGTTTTTTTTGGAGCAACAGATTGATGATGACCATGAGCAGGCAGATGACCTGACTGTGACAAATTGAAGACAAGTTCGTGGACAGATTAAAGACAAGTCTATTGAAGCAGAATTGATGACAACACATTAATGATAAAGGTTGAAGTGATGACATGGAGTACATGATCAATGACAAAACAAGCAAAAAGTTGAAGACATGGCAATGGAAGACAAAGAACAGGGACATGGCATTGGATGACATGAAGAATATGGCAAGAAAAATGATACTTGGGAGTTGGTTCCTAGACCTACAGATAAAAATGTAATAAGATCCAAGTGGGTGTTTCAAAACAAGATGAATGAACAAGGACACATTCTGAGGAATAAAGCTCGATTGGTTTGTAAGGGATATGCCCAAGCTGCGGGACAAGATTTTGATGAAACTTTTGCACCAGTGGCAATATTGGAAGCTATCAGAATGTTTCTTTCCTATGCCACTAATAAGAACTTCAAAGTGTATCAGATGGAAGTTAAGTCATCTTTTCTTAATGGATATCTAGAAGAAGAAGTTTATATAGAGCAACCTAAAGGGTTCCAACTAACAGACAAACCTGACAATGTCTGCAAACTGAAGAAGGCTCTATATGGATTGAAACAAGCACCAAGAGCCTGGTACTATATATTGGATAAATATCTACATGACAAAGGTTTCAAGAAAGTGGTTTGCTAATTCCATGCAATATGAGTTTGAGATGTCAGTGATAGGAGAACTGCCATTTTTTCTTGGTCTTCGTATTATCGAGAGCCCTAGAGGCTTAATTCTCTCCCAAGAGAAGTATTTGAAGGAAGTGTTGAAGAAATTCCAGATGGAAGATTCATCACCTGTGAGTACACCTATGGTTGTTGGTTGTAAACTTAGCAAGGATGATCCCTCACCTGATGTTGATCAGAGAATATATCGGTCAATGATAGGAAGAAAGGATCAATATCTTTATCCACTACAGAAGATGAGTACATTGCTGCTGCCACTTGCTGTACACAAATACTCTAGATGATTCAGACAATGAAAGACCTGGAGACTACTGGTATCTTCACTAAACCCTTACCAAAGACACAGTTTGAGTACCTACGCCAGAAGCTAGGTATCATATCTTATTCCAAATAACTTGTTCACTTTCATGGGGGCACTTGTGCTAGGGGAGAAGTGTTTTACTACATATGACAAACAAATTGATGATTACTAGTACAACATGCATCCAAAAGTTGAAGACAGCCATCGATGCCAAAGGGGGAGATTGTTGGAGGTTTTGTGGTCATGTGGAAACATATCAGAGTGTGATTTGGTTGTCATTGACGACAACATAGTTCCAAGAATATGATCCAGATAAGATGAAGACTTAGAAGAATCTTGGAGAAGATCGACGACGATAAAGACATTTCGCTGACAGAATAGCGAGGAATATAAAGGAGGGGTTGACTTGCGAAATTGGAAATAAATTTTTGTAAAGGGGATCAAGATCAACGGATGAGGTTGATCCCGAATCAGATCAACGACTGTAAGGCATTTCACTGGGTGAATTAGCGCGGAGGAAGAAGATCCTAGATGGCGTGATATTTTATGAAATCTGCCCTATGTTGGTTGAAGTCCACCATTGATCTAAATCTGACGGTTGTTAGTCCATTTCGCTGATGAACTAGCAAGGAGGTTAATTATAGGAGTTAGGAGCGAAATTTTAATGTAATATGCTCTATAACATTTGGAGTCCATTGTAGATCTGCGTGGATCCAAATCCAATGGTTATCAACCATTTCGCTCGTTGAAATAGGAGGTGAGTTAACACAAAGGTTGGAAGTGAAATTATGGTGAGAACCAAAGCTTGAAAGAAAATCTGTTGAATAGATTCGACGGTCAGGAGTGATCCCACACAAGAAATCAATGGTCAAGAGCAAATCTGCAAAGTTTGAAAGGTAATCAGATGAATAGATCCGATGGTTAGGAGTGATCCCGCACAAGAAATCAACGGTTAAGAGCAAATTCGCAAAGTTCGAAAGGTAATCGAATGAATAGATTTGATGGTTAGGAGTGATCCCGCACAAGAAATCAATGATCAAGAGCAAATCTGCAAAGTTTGAAAGGTAATTGGATGAACAGATTCGATGGTTAGGAGTGAATCCGCACAAGAAATCGACATCGTAGAAAGAGTTTTGCAAGCTGAAGTCAAAAAGTGAAAAGTCTCCAAGTTGTTTAAACAAATGTTGAAAACCTGAGATCTACATCCCGCATCGGATCTAAGATTGATGGTAGGGAAAGGGTGCGCAAGGAATCGACAGCGCGGAAAGAGTTTTGCAAGCGAAAGTCGGAAAGCAAAATTTTTGGAAGTTGTTCAAAGAAATGTTGAAAACTTGAGATCTGCATCCCGCACTGGATCTAAGATCAACAGTTGGGAAAGGGTGCATAAGGAATTGACAACACGAAAAGAGTTTTGCAAGAGGAAATTCTAGAAGTTGTTCAAACAAGTGTTTACAGATCTGCATCCCGCACCGGATCAAATATCAACGGCCGGGAAAGGGTGCACAAGAAATCGATGGTGCGGATTAATTATGCAGAAAATGATGTGTGAAAGACAGAAAGCGAAAATCATGGAATGATGTCAAGAAAAATCACATATCTGATATCTGATTTTATTCTCAGATCAATGGTAATGGAGAGCTTGAAGAATATCGATGGTGCAGAATGATTGGTGCGGAACTAGTACTACAGGACTAGAACTATGGAACCAGGAGTGCAAAAACTCTGAGTTGTTGCAGAAAATGACAATTACAAAAGAACCTAAAGGGCGAAGATTTTCAAGGTAACACAACCCATAATCCAAGATGTCATCTCTACACTTAAACCAATTTGATGTAGAATCAACCTCAAAAATGTCCAATCAACTATGTTGTACGCTCTGATTGGGTCCATTTTGAAGACCATAAATCCCATCTTCTTCACGTTGATTGTGAGTTGCATCTCTTGTGCTACACCTATGGCATCAAAGATCAAAGGGGGGGGAGGATGTAACATCCCCTCTACTACTTCAGTTCTTCAGTAACAAAAAATGCAACTTAAATGAGATTGCACAACTTTTCAACGAGAAGCTTAAGGTTGGTAAAAACACTGTAAGTAATGTTATGTGAAATTCCTAAGTTTATTTTTATTGGGTAGACTTAGGATACTGAAATGTTTGACTTAACTGAATGAATTGGGGCATGAATCCACTAGGGGAAAGGTTGAATGTATTGGAATCCATGAGACTAATGGGAAGTGTCATCTGGGTGCCTCGGCCACTTAAAGAAAGGACATTGTACACTTGTTAGTATAAAATACTTGGGCATATATATAGTAAATAAATAGTGAACATAAATGTTTATAATAACAATATGCGAAGAACAGAGTTTGATTGACAACTGCATTACTAACTAGGAAGGAAAGACATTGTCACCATATTTAAAGTCACGGTGTCAACTTTACACAAAGAGATGGGCATGATGCAAACACAGTTAAGTAGGTTCAAGGAGATAGCTTGTGAAGTCCACCCTTTGCGGGAAAAAGTTCATTCACTTACGGCTATACTTAGTAGCAAGGTTTCTCTCTCTCTCTCCTGAAATTTATATAGCATTTTTTATTTAGTTTAGCAGAAACATAGATTTCTACAAGATTTTTCCATTGAATTACTTTTACTAAATGAATATTTACCTTGATAGAGTTAGAATCCCTCATTATAGAGGCAAATATCTTTAAATATCCTCTACTGAGTTTCATGTATGGTATGCTATGTTCTAAGACTTGTTTCTTTTAGAGTCTAAATCCATGATTTGTACGAGAATTATTATAATCTCTCTTTCTTTCCTGAATTCCATTTAGCATTTTCTGCATTTGGTTTAGCAGAGCATAATTTTCTAGCATCTTTATCTGTTGAATTCATTTTAGGGGATCACAAATAATCAAGATACAATATACATGTAAATTCCTATGAGCTTGGATGACAATATCGTATGTTAGGACAAAAATTTGATAGAAATAATTAATTATTAAATACATTTATATTTGAAAGCAAATCATGTACAGATCTTACTTTAATTGTGCTAACTGTAGACGTCGAAACCTATTTTCAATGCTCTGGTAAACTAAAAAATCCAATTCAGCATGTATTTGGTGATTGAATGTTGCATCCAAGAAAGATCCAATTCATAATGTATTGGGTGATTGAATGTTTTTGTGATTAGACCAAGACTGGGGATCTGATCTATTCATGTGATATTAACCACCGATCGCTTGCCACTGATATTTATGACAATTTTGGATTTTCAATCTAGTCTCACTCTCTTCCTACAGTTTATTAATTGTATCTTATATATAACCACGGTTACAAGAGTTGGGAATGTTTGAGTATTTTTTGATAAATACACAGGAAAAAGAGTACATGAATAAGCTTGGTATTTTTGCAAGTATTGTAGAGACCTCAAGGGTACTAGCGCAATGGAAGAGCACCTACCTTACAGGAAGGAGATTGGTGGTTCGATTCCTCCATACACTATCTACAAAAATCAATGAATATTTGCATATAAAATGACTAAATTTATGACAAAAAAAGAGAGATAAGTGACCAACAAATGGGAGATAAGCGACCAAAGAAATGATCAAAATTCGCATATAAATGATCAAATGACAGTTTTGGTGGCTAATTTTCGATCTCTTATCACCAAACATATGACCATATTACTGACCAACTATGCGATCAAATTAATGACCAGCTCTAAATGACCAAACTATAAATGACCATTTTTTTGGTCACGTGATAAGAGACTAAAAATTAGCCACCAACGATTGCCAAATCAAAATGGTCATTTATAGGCTTATTTTGGTCACTTATCTCTCATTATGTACTAGTGAATGCATCGTGCCGAGGTCTTTCATCTAGAATTTCTCTACTAGCTTATTCTTACATTCATTGATGAGCAGCTCGTCTCTTATAAAAAATAGATCATCTAAATACAATAGTAAGATCATGATCCCATCATCTACAACCTTATTGTAAAGGTTGGAATCAACTTTACTTTTGGTAAAGCCCAATCTCATCAGGAATCCATCAATTCTTCCATACCATGCTTTGGGTGCTTAATTCAACCCATATAGATCTTTATTTAGTTTGCATACATGTGTCTTTTTGTCGTGTATCTCAAAACCTGGTAGTTGTTCAATATATACTTCTTCTTGTATGTCACCATTTAGGAAGGATGTTTTTACATCCATTTGAAGTAGCTTCCATTTCATCTTGGATGCCAAGGCAAGGATAGTTTGATTGAAGTATCTCTTGCTACTAGTGCAAAGGTTTCTTTATAATCAATTCCTTCCTTTTGTGAAAATCCTTATGTGACAAATCTTTCTTTGAACTTTTCAATACTGCCATCTGTTGAATGCTTTGCCTTGAAAATCCATTTTGGAGAAACTACTGACTTGTCCTTCGGTTTTGGAACCATATCCCAAACATCATTCTTTATTTTATATTGGTATTCTTTGATCATGGCATCCATTCATTCCTTCTTCTTTGAGGCTTCTTCAAAACATGTGGGTTTTTCATCAATAAGGTTGCACATTAATTCCACATAGTTGGAGAAGACTCTTGATCTCTTACTTCTTTCTAGTGCACCATATATTTCTTCTTCTTGGATTATATCACGAGCCCAATATGGTCTTATTTTAGTTGAAATAATCTCATGGGGTGTCTCCATGGGTCCTCAGGGTTTTGCCATGTCATGATCTTCTGGTATAAGTTCTTCTTCGATATCTCTAATTGGTGGTATGGTAGCTTTTGTAGTTTTAGGAGCTTCATGCTCTTCTTCATGATCTTCATCTGCATAGTTCTTTCTAGGTTTGGTGAAAGATGTATCTTCATCAAATGTGACATCTTTGTTTATCTCTATCTGACGAAAACCTAGAATGTAGATTCTACAGTGTTTTGACTGGTCACTATATCCAACAAATATTCCCTTCTTTCACTGACAGAATAGCGAGGATTATAAATGAGGGGTCAACTTGCGAAATTGGAAATAATTTTTTGTAAAGGGGATCAAAATCAATGGATGAGGTTGATCCCGAAGCAGATCAACGACTGTAAGGCATTTCGCTGGGTGAATTAGCACGGAGGAAGAAGATCCTAGATGGCGCGATAGTTTATGAAATATGCCCTATGTTGGTTGAAGTCCACCGTTGATCTAAATCTGATGGTTGTTAGTCCATTTCGCTGATGAACTAGCAAGGAGGTTAATTATAGGAGCTGGGAGTGAAATTTTAATGTAATATGCTCTATATCATTTGGAGTCCATCGTAGATCTGCGTGGATCCAGATCCAATGGTTATCAACCATTTCGCTCATTGAAATAGGAGGTGAGTTAACACAGAGGTTGGAAGTGAAATTATTGTGAGAACCAAAGCTTGAAAGAAAATCTGTTGAATAGATTCGACGGTCAGGAGTGATCCCACACAAGAAATAAATGGTCAAGAGCAAATCCGCAAAGTTTGAAAGGTAATCAGATGAATAGATCCGATGGTTAGGAGTGATCCCCCACAAGAAATCAACGGTTAAGAGCAAATTTGCAAAGTTTGAAAGGTAATCGGATGAATAGATCTGATGGTTAGGAGTGATCACGCACAAGAAATCAACGATCAAGGGCAAATCTGCAAAGTTTGAAAGGTAATTAGATGAACATATTCGATGGTCAGGAGTGAATCCACACAAAAAATCGACATCGCGGAAAGAGTTTTGCAAGCTGAAGTCAAAAAGCAAAAAGTCTCCAAGTTGTTTAAACAAATGTTGAAAACCTGATATCTACATCCCGCATCGGATCTAAGATTGACGGTAGGGAAAGGGTGCGCAAGGAATCGACAGCGCGGAAAGAGTTTTGCACGTGAAAGTCAGAAAGCAAAAATTTTGGAAGTTGTTCAAAGAAATGTTGAAAACTCGAAATCCACATCCCGCACCGGATCTAAGATCGACAGTCGGGAAAGGGTGCATAAGGAATCGACAACACGAAAAGAGTTTTGCAAGCAGAAATTCTGGAAGTTGTTCAAACAAGTGTTTACAGATCTACATCCTGCACTGGATAAAAGATCAACGGCCGGGAAAGGGTGCACAAGAAATCGATGGTGCAGATTAATTATGCAGAAAATGATGTGCGAAAGACAGAAAGCGAAAATCATTGAATGATGTCAAGAAAAATCACATATCTGATAATTGATTTTATTCTCAGATCAATGGTCATGGAGAGCTTGAAGAATATCGATGGTGCGGAATAATTGGTGCGGAACTAGTACTGCAGGACTAGAACTATGGAACCGAGAGTGCAAAAACTTTGAGTTGTTGCAGAAAATGACAATTACAAAAGAACCTAAAGGGCGAATATTTTCGAGGTAACACAACCCATAATCCAAGATGTCATCTCTACACTTAAACCAATTTGATGTAGAATCAACCTCAAAAATGTCCAATCAACTATGTTGTACGCTCTGATTGGGTCCATTTTGAAGACCATAAATCCCATCTTCTTCACGTTGATTGTGAGTTGCGTCTCTTGTGCTACACCTATGGCATCAAAGATCAAAGGGGGGAGGATGTAACATCCCCTCTACTACTTCAGTTCTTCAGTAACAAAAAATGCAACTTAAATGAGATTGCACAACTTTTCAACGAGAAGCTTAAGGTTGGTAAAAACACTGTAAGTAATGTTATGTGAAATTCCTAAGTTTATTTTTATTGGGTAGACTTAGGATACTAAAATGTTTGACTTAACTGAATGAATTGGGGCATGAATCCACTAGGGGAAAGGTTGAATGTATTGGAATCCACGAGACTAATGCGAAGTGTCATATGGGTGCCTCGGCCACTTAAAGAAAGGACATTGTACACTTGTTAGTATAATTGGGCATATATATAGTAAATAAATAGTGAACATAAATGTTTATAATAACAATATGCGAAGAATAGAGTTTGATTGACAACTGCATTACTAACCAGGAAGGAAAGACATTTTCACCATATTTAAAGTCACGGTTTCAACTTTACACAAAGAGATGGGCATGATGCAAACACAGTTAAGTAGGTTCAAGGAGATAGCTTGTGAAGTCCACCCTTTGCGGGAAAAAGTTCATTCACTTACGGCTATACTTGGTAGAAAGGTTTCTCTCTCTCTCTCCTGAAATTTATATAGCATTTTTTATTTAGTTTAGCAAAAACATAGATTTCTACAAGATTTGTCCATTGAATTACTTTTACTAAATGAAGATTTACCTTGATAGAGTTAGAATCCCTCATTATAGAGGCAAATATCTTTAAATATCCTCTACTAAGTTTCATATATGGTATGCTATGTTCTAAGACTTGTTTCTTTTAGAGTCTAAATCCATGATTTGTACGAGAATTATTATAATCTCTCTTTCTTTCCTGAATTCCATTTAGCATTTTCTGCATTTAGTTTAGCAGAGCATAATTTTCTAGCATCTTTATCTGCTGAATTCATTTTAGGGGATCACAAATAATCAAGATACAATATACATGCAAATTCCTATGAGCTTGGATGACAATATCGTATGTTAGGACAAAAATTTGAGAGAAATAATTAATTATTAAATACATTTATATCTGAAAGCAAATCATGTACAGATCTTACTTTAATTGTGCTAAATGTGGACGTCGAAACCTATTTTCAATGTTCTAGTAAACTAAAAAATCCAATTCAGCATGTATTTGGTGATTGAATGTTGCATCCAAGAAAGATCCAATTCAGAATGTATTGGGTGATTGAATGTTTTTGTGATTAGACCAAGACTGGGGATCTGATCTATTCATGTGATATTAACCACCGATTGCTTGCCACTGATATTTATGACAATTTTGGATTTTCAATCTAGTCTCATTCTCTTCCTACAGTTTATTAATTGTATCTCATATATAACCACGGTTACAAGAGTTGGGTATGTTTGAGTATTTTTTGATAAATACACAGGAAAAAGAGTACATGAATAAGCTTGGTATTTCTGCAAGCATTGTAGAGACCTCAAGGGTACTAGCACAATGGAAGAGCACCTACCTTACAGGAAGGAGATTGGTGGTTCGATTCCTCCATACACTATCTACAGAAATCAATGAATATTTGCATATAAAATGACTAAATTTATGACAAAAAAAGGGAGATAATTGACCAACAAATGGGAGATAAGCGACCAAAGAAATGACCAAAATTCGCGTATAAATGATCAAATGACAGTTTTGGTGGCTAATTTTCGATCTCTTATCACCAAACAGATGACCATATTAATGACCAACTATGCGGCCAAATTAATGACCAGCTCTAAATGACCAAACTATAAATGACCATTTTTTTGGTCACGTGATAAGAGACTAAAAATTAGCCACCAACGATTGCCAAATCAAAATGGTCATTTATAGGCTTATTTTGGTCACTTATCTCTCATTATGTACTAGTGAATGCATCGTGCCAAGGTCTTTCATCTAGAATTTCTCTACTAGCTTATTCTTACATTCATTGATGAGCCGCTCCTCTCTTATCAAAAATAGATCATCTACATACAATAGTAAGATCATGATCCCATCATCTACAACCTTATTGTAAAGGTTGGAATCAACTTTACTTTTGGTAAAGCCCAATCTCATCAGGAATCCATCAATTCTTCCATACCATGCTTTGGGTGCTTGATTCAACCCATATAGATCTTTATTTAGTTTGCATGCATGTGTCTTTTTGTCGTGTATCTCAAAACCTGGTAGTTGTTCAATATATACTTCTTCTTGTATGTCACCATTTAGGAAGGATGTTTTTACATCCATTTGAAGTAGCTTCCATTTCATCTTGGATGCCAAGGCAAGGATAGTTTGATTGAAGTATATCTTGCTATTGGTGCAAAGGTTTCTTTATAATCAATTCCTTCCTTTTGTGAAAATCCTTATGTGATAAATCTTTCTTTGAACTTTTCAATACTGCCATTTGTTGAATGCTTTGCCTTGAAAATCCATTTTGAAGAAACTATTGACTTGTCCTTCGGTTTTGGAACCACATCCCAAACATCATTCTTTATTTTATATTGGTATTCTTTGATCATGGCATCCATTCATTCCTTCTTCTTTGAGGCTTCTTCAAAACATGTGGGTTTTTCATCAATAAGGTTGCACATTAATTCCACATAGTTGGAGAAGACTCTTGATCTCTTACTTCCTTCTAGTGCACCATATATTTCTTCTTCTTGGATTATATCACGAGCCCAATATGGTCTTATTTTAGTTGAAATAATATCATGGGGTGTCTCCATGGGTCCTCAGGGTTCTGCCATGTCATGATCTTCTGGTATAAGTTCTTCTTTGATATCTCTAACTGGTGGTATGGTAGCTTTTGTAGTTTTAGGAGCTTCATGCTCTTCTTCATGATCTTCATCTGCATAGTTCTTTCTAGGTTTGGTGAAAGATGTATCTTCATCAAATGTGACATCTTTGTTGATCTCTATCTGACGAAAACCTAGAATGTAGATTCTACAGTATTTTGACTGGTCACTATATCCAACAAATATTCCCTTCTTTCCCGAAGGGTCCAATGTTGATATTTGCTCCTTGGGAATATGTAAGTACACATGACAACCAAATATCTTCAGGTGAATGACTTTGGCATTTTCACTGGTGAACATCTGATCTGGAGTTTTGTTCCCAAGAGAGCTATGGGATATTTATGGTCCTTGTTGCTTCCACCTATAGGTGCATAGGTAGATTTTGATCATGAATCATTGCTTTTATTGTTTTCGTGATATATCTATTCTTTCTTTTTCCCACTCCATTATGTTGTGGATTATAGGGTGTGGTAAGCTCCCTATTAATCCCAACTTCCTTATAGAAGTCCTTGAATTAATTTGAAGTGAATTCTCCTCCATTATCTGATCTCAAGGTCTTGATCTTCTTTTCGGGTAGATTCTCCACAAGAGCCTTGAATTCCTTGAACTTTTCAAATACTTCATCTTTGCCTTTCAAAAAATATATCCAAGTCTTACAAGAGTGTTCATCAATAAAAGAGACATAATAAACATACCCACTTAAGGAAGTAGGTGACATTGGTCCGCACACATTCGAGTGGACAATATCCAAAATCCCTTTTGATTTGTTGTTACTACTTGGGAATGGGTTCTTGGTGTTCTTTCCTTGCATACTCCTTCATGATTGATCTGGATATTTGGTATACCTATCACTACCTTGCTCACAATTAGCAATTCTTTGTAGTTCACATGGCCAAGTCTTCTATGCCAAAGCTCACATGGACTGATGGTACTGGTTGTAAGAGCTGATCTGTGTGCCCCTTTAGTTTGTAGAGTCCTCCTTCTTCAACACCAATTATAGTAGCATCATCTATTGTCTTTCCGTTTGGACACATAAGAACTTCACCATCTACAAAGGAAATTCTAAAACCTTTCTTATCTAGAGCTGAAATAGAAAGAAGATTCTTATTCACACTTGGAACATATAAGAATTCTTTCATTTTCATGGACTTTCTGGATTTTAGTTTGTAAGAGGCTTCTCCCATTCCTTTGATGGGGTATTGATAACAATCTCCAAGTTGTACGTTGTGTGAATAGTATTTTTGGGTAAGACATGAGAGAGAATCTTTGTGCCTTGTCATGTGTTTGAAAGAACGACTATCTATTAGACAAGTGTCACTTTCATGAGAGACTGATCCTATGAGAGATGAAATTAGGACATACTCTTCACTAGAGTCTTCATTTCTCTAGCCCTCTCTTCATCTGATTCATTTTCATCAGCTTCATGGGCATGGCACTTTCGGTTCTTCTTCTTAAACTGATATGTCTTATGAGTACAATTTCTAGCAATGTGTCCCATATTATGACTCGCATAACATTCAAAGGATAAGTAATCCTTTATCAGTCTCTTACCTCTTTTAAAGTCTTGTTGTCTTTTGGGAGGTGATCCTCGATTCTTCCTTTTATTTCTTCCATTCTTTGAATGAGCAACTAGAGATTAACCTTCATTATCATTTAGCTTATATTCTCTTTTTGCTATCCTTCCTTCTTCTTATACACATTCTTCCCATAGTTTGGGGAACTTGGTTAGCTTTCTTCTAGCACATATTTCTTTAATGAAGGAATCCCATTCTTTTGGAAGACCATTTAAGGTGGTCATCACTACTTTTGCTTCTTCCACCGTGTCACCAATGGCTTCTAACTATAGTTTGATCTAAGATACTCTTGATAAGTATGATTGCATAGTTTCTGCCTTTTGTGTATTCACATCCTCGAGTTGGTTTCTCAAGGTCATTCTTCTATTGATGTTCTTCCCTTCAAATAGACTTATCAGTGCATCGAATATTTCCTTTGGAGTATTCTTTGAAAATACTTGGGGGATCAAATGATCCTCGATAGAATCAACTATGATCCTCTTGGATTTGATCATATCCTTCTTGTGCTTGGCCCTTGCTTCATCTCCCTCTGGTTCCTTGACCTCATCTTGGATGTAGCCTTCTAGGTCATGTTCTTCAAGGATGAGCATGACTTTGTACTTCCATGCTCTGAAGTTCTCTACTCCCTCAATATTTTCATCAAACTTGGTACTATTTGTCATCTTTAATGAATGCAAACCTCAAATGGAAATATAGGAGATAGAACTTTTACTAATTTGAGGACTGCTTCTTGAATCTGCTTTAGGATGACCTAGGGTTTGACTGGAAAACCCTAATTTTCTAATTGCGGTCACTTGAAAAACTGGTTGGAGAAAAATATGTTAGAAAGTGGCAACAATGAAGGTCTTCTATCATTGCATGTGTCCTTGCATGCCAGAGGACATTAAACAAGAAGCCAAATGTAATAATGTGATTTTCCTAAGTTTAGACTTAGGAAAATACATCAATTAATATATTTTGATTTTGACTTATTGAAGTCACTTTTATAAAGTGAAAAGTGAAAATAATTTAAATCGTGGCTAATCTAATCTTGGCCATTGATCTCACCAGAGGATCTCATTTATTGATCCATTGTGAGGGTTATGGTTTTCGCTTGGCCATTGAGTTAAAAGAAGATTTGGTGGTGAGAACACACATAGAGAGTGTGAAACAGAAAATGAAGAAGTCAAAAAGAGTAGTTTGCAGAGAAGATGGAGGAGCACTCACCCAAAGGATTCGAAGAGTTACTAGGAAGAGCACAGGGTTGTACAAGATCTTGCAGAGGGAGGCTATACTCAGTAGAGGAAAGTCGTATATCAATAGTACAGATTCCGTACAACAGACGCAGGACCATACAGAATCATACAGCTGACGTAGAGGGTTGTACAAATGACGTTGGAGGCCATACAATTACGTAGGGAGGTCGTATTTTTTGTTGGGTTTGCTCGTGATTTCGATGAGGTTCTATTTTCCAGGTTGGGTGTATTGATCCATTGGATTGTATTTGTTCTATATCTTCATAATAAAATTTCATATCTGACTGTTGCACTGGTTTTCCCATCTTGGGTTTTATCTGGGATTTTCCATACCCAAAAATACTATGTCTATATTGGTGTGATTATTGTTGAATGTTTCTCAGTATTTATTTTCCGTTGCATTACTAGTAAAATAAACTCATTTGTGGTTATCAGTAAAAATTAAAATATACTGTATAGCCCTAGTTTGAGTTTTAAAGGAAATTTACATGGTATCAGAGCTCTATTGAGCTAAATCTGAGAAATTGCAGCAGTATTGATAGATCAGGGGCAGATATATTGAAGACACAAACCTAGAGTTCAGATCTAGGGTTTGAGAGGTACACTTCACTATGGTCATACAATTGAGAGTTGAGTATAGACTCCAAGGGGCTTAGAACTTTCCTACTTGGAAAGAAAGGATCATACAGATCCTGGATGTCAGTGATGCATTAGAGAACATTGACTCCATGAAGGTTGTGCCCACATATCCGACATAGTTGGCAAGATGGAAGAAGTTAGATTCCAGAGCTATGTTGATCATCTTGGATGGGGTGAAGGGCCACATAGTCCCTTACCCTTCCGGGAAGAAGAACACATTAGAAATGTGGAAGGATTTGGAAGGACTTTGCCACAGCAAGAACGAAATCGAAAGATGGTGATGCATGAGAGGATGTGCAGTACCAAGATGGGAAAGGGAAAAGGAGTGGTGCCTTATCTCACAAGGCTCACATAGATAAGATATGAGTTTGGATCAGTTGGTTCTAAGACTGAGGATGAGGAGCTGGTTCGGATATCTCTCAATGGTTTTTCTATGCCATGTGACACCTTTGTAAAAGGTGTGATGGATAGGGAGAAGCTCCCTGACTGGAAGAGATTGTGAGATGAATTTGTGTAGGAGGAGACCTGCATGGGTCAAGGTTCAGGTTCATCCAATAGTGCCCTGCAGATTGTGGATGAGGAAGCTCTAGCCCTAGCAGGGAAGAGAAAGGGTAAGGCAAAGAAAAAGAAGGGTGGTAAGAAGAACATTGACATGTCCAAATTCAAGTGTTTTATCTGCCAAAATCCAGGACACTTTTCCTCCCAATGCATATAAAGGAAGAAGAATAACAATACCCAGCTGGAAGGTTATGCAGAGGTGGATGAGTTCAACAAAAAAATTGACAAAGACTTTTGTTTGATAGCTTACATGTCAAGACTTTGCATGATAGGCTCAAAATAGGATCATTGTGAGTAGGGATGTCTAGTTTAATGAGGACAGAGCCTTGCGGAGATATATGGACTTACCAACATAGGAGCAACTAGCACAGGACTCAAGGGTGAAGTTGGAGGAGCCACAGGTTCAAGTGTAGGGTCAAACACAGAACATAGGTTTTGGTAGTCAGAGGGAGTCAGGTGGACAGGATCCTTCAGTCATTGACTTGGAGGATGAGTCGCAGCAGGAGACAGATGTTCAACAACCGTATTACGTAAACACTAGGCCACAACCTAAGTGGTTTAGGTCAACAGTTCAGGATTCTAGGTAGTTGAATCTTTCACAGAGCTCCATGAGGCATAGCAAATCACCATAGAGACTTATCTATATGGCATTAATGACAGAGTTGATTAACTCCGAACCTTCCATTTTCAAGGAGGCTGCACAACATGGCGTGTGGCAGGAGGCCATCGTTGAGGAGTATGACTCAATCATGAAGAATTAGGTATGGGAGGTTGTCTTGGGGCTAGAAGGTAGAAAGGCGGTGGGATCCAGATGGATCTACAAGGTAAAGCATGCAACATATGAAAGTGTGGATAAGTAAAAGGCACGCTTAATGGAAAAAAGGGGTTTTTATAGAAGGAAGGTATTGGCTACGAGGAGACCTTCACCCTTGTCACCATATATTCTTCCAGTAAGACCATTTTCTTGTTAGTAGCAGAGATGGGTTGGCTTATTCATCAGATGGACGTCAAGACTTCCTTCCTCAATGGAGTTATACAGGAGGAGGTATTCATTGAGCAACCCAAGGGAGACACATGTATGTAGACTGCAAAAAGATATTTATGGGCTCAAGCAGGCACCTAGGGTATGGTACTCGAGGATTGAAAACTATCTACGGGAGATGGGATTCCAATGGAGTGAGGATGACCACAACTTGTACTTCTTGTCAGGTGAGGTACCTCTCATACTGGTATTGTATGTATATGATCTCTTTCTTACAAGAGATGAGACGTTGATTGATGACTGCAAGTCCAACCTTGTAGTTGAGTTTGAGATGAAAGGCCTTGGGTTTATGCATTACTTCCTAGGCTTGGAGGATTGGCAGAAAGATGGGTGCTTCTTCATTGGACAAGGGAAGTATGCAGTGGAGATCTTGAAGAGATTCATGATGGTGGATTGCAATCCCATGTCCATACCTCTAGTTTCCAACTAGAGGAAGATTGATGCAACGAGGTCAGTGGGGTTTGATCCTACATTGTATCTCCAATTGATCAGATCGCTCATGTATCTGGCCAACACACGCCCATACATTAGCCTTGCAGTCAGATCTTTGAGCCAATTCATGGTGGACCCTTAAAGAGTACATTGGACGACTGCGAAGCATGTGCTTCACTACATCATAGGTAAAGTGGAGTATGGGTTGGTTTATGAGCGTAGTGGGAATGTACAGTTAGCAGGCTTCACAGATGCTAATTGGGTAGGATGTCTAGAAGACCAGAAGAGCACTTCAGGTTGCTGCTTCAACATTGTGTCAGGGGTTGTCTCTTGGTTCAACAAGAAGCATAAGTTATTTGCATTGAGCTCGGCATAGGCTGAGTACATGGAAGCCAGTTTGGATGCATGTGAGGGAATGTGGTTGAGGAAGTTTCTTTCACGGTTATTTGAGTCTAAGCTAGAGGCTACAGTGGTTCACTGTGATAATCAGAGTGGCATCAAGCTATATGAAAATCTAGTGTTCCATGACCAAAGCAAACAAATTGATATCTAGTATAACTTCATGAGAGGTTGTGTACATAAAGGAACCATTCGGTTAGAGTACATTCAAACAGATGAGCAAGTGGCAGACATTTTCAGCAAGGCTCTTTGCAAACACAGTTTTGTGAAATTCAGATACAAGTTGGGGTTGCTACCGAATCCCTTCCTTGTTGAGAGGGAGTGTTAGAAAGTGGCAACAAGGAAGGTCTTCTATCATTGCATGTGTCCTTGCATGCTAGAAGGCATTAAATAGGAAGCCAAATGTATTAATGTGATTTTCCTAAGTGTATACTTAGGAAAATACATTAATTAATCTAATTTGACTTTGACTTAATGAAGTCAATTTTATAAAGTGAAAAGTGAAAATAATTTAAGTGATGGCTAATCTAATCTTGGCCATTGTTCTCACCGAGGGATCTCATCTGTTGATCCATAGTGAGGGTTAGGGTTTTTGCTTGGACATTGTGTTAAAAGAAGATTTGGTGGAGAGGCCACACACAAAGAGTGTGACACAGAAAACAAAGGAATCAGAAAGATAAGTTTGCAGAGAAGATGAAGGAGCACTCACCCGGAGGATTTGTCGAGTTACCAGGCAAAGCACATGGCTGCACAAGATCATGTAGTAGAGGAAGGCCGTACAGCTGACGCGGGATCATACAAATCCATATAACTGACGCAGAGGGTTGTACAACTGACACTGGAATTCGTACAATTGCATATGGAGGCCGTACTGTTTGTTGGGTTTGCTAAGTGATTTTGCTGAGGTTTTATTTTTCCAGGTTGGGTGTATTGATCCATTGGATTGTATTTATTCTATATATTCATAATAAAATTTCATATCTGTCTGATGCATTGATTTTCCAATCTTGGGTTTTATTCGAGGTTTCCATACCCAAAAATGTTGTGTCTATATTGGTGTGATTATTGTTGAATGTTTCTCAATATTTATTTTCTGTTGCATTACTCGTAAAAGAAACCCATGTGTGGTTATTAGTAAAAATTAAAATATATTGTGTAGGCCTAGTTTGAGTTTTAAAGGAAATTTACAAAATATGCACCTCCCCAAGGCGAGCTAGACTATATCTTGCTTTTCTGGAATCTATGGATGGAACCTTGAAAAATATGATGCCCTAGTATCTCCCGGCAGAAGTGGTAGGTAAAAAAATGAAAATCTGTAGAATTGAAAACTGCTTCGACATAAAGATGTGACCTCCTAGGGCAAGTTGAATGGTCCTTCTTTCCAACTGATCTCTGGAGGGATGTTTATGGAACAATGATCCCTAGCTTGTTGACCTGCAGAAAAGTTGTTGCATAATGTCTTCTTTTAGGTTGGCTCTTATACCATGTTAAGATTTTAAAAGTTGTTACACCAAAACAAAAGGATCACTGAAAGAATAAGAAGCACAACAAAAGAAAACACAAAGATTTATCCTGGGAAACCCTCGTGGGGAAGAAAACCCAACAAAAATTCTTCGATATAGACTTCAACCAAGTATAATGTAAGACCCAAGAAATAAGACTAGACAACTTCCTCCTCCTCAGATGGATTGTTTCTCCTCTCTATAGGGAACATGCTTGAGTGCTCACCATGTCCAAATGAGGGAGGCGCCTCTCCTATTTATACTAATCAACCGAGAGGCCTAATAGCCCAACAGGGTTGAGTTCTCCTTGCTGCCATGTCTGACTTGCCTTGGGAGACTCAAAAATACATTTTAATAATACTTTTGTGGGTATTATTGACCGAACTTATAACGGAGGTTTTACCTCAAGACTTTACATGACCAAATACAACAATAGCATCCCTAATCGAAGGAACAACATCTACGGAAATGGCGATAATAATAATAATACAAAATAGAATATCTTATGCATTTACATTTTTTTAACATAAAAAACTTAGCAACCAAAGCAGATACCAAGGATTTTAATGTCCGTTGTATTGAGTGTCTGCAACAAATTGGTTCACCCTGGGAGTGCTTCTGATCATTGGTTCACCACTCCATGTCCATATTTTGCCAATGCAAAAACTCCACATGTGCCGCCCTAGTTGTAACACGACTATTTAATTTGAAACAATCACTTTGCAAAAGATAATGTTTGGCATGTTAACTCAAGTTAATGAAGCATTGCGGGGAGCATTACTGTCTAAAATAATAAATTTAAATTACTTTGGCAATGAGGAGCATTACCCTTGTTTATGCACTTGTTCAATTCATAAACTTTCACTGCAATAAAATAATAAATGTGGAGGGTAATAAAAATAATAAATTGTGATTGAGATGTGTTATTTTGGTATTATATAATTGTTTTATCGTGATTATTGTTTCATAAATTTTTATTGCAATAAAATAATAAATGTGGAAGGTAATAAAAATAATAAATTGTGATTGAGATGTGTTATTTTTTATTATATAATTGTTTTATTGTGATTGATGAAATATAATTTGTTTGCCATTAATTTGTAAATGGATTATTTGTATTTGCTTTTATATAAAAGGTTTTAACGATTAAATTATTTGTATGATAAGGTATTGAAATGATAATTCTTTGTATTTTGATAATTTTGATTTTGAATTGTAGCTTAAGAGCATTCAAAGCTATCAGAAGCTTCTCCTTTAGATATTTTTAAATCTACTTTTATTGTAATATTTGTAGTGAATCTATGCATAATACATGTTATTATATATTATTTTTACGGCTTCGTAAAGTTCTTTTCCTTATGGGTTACATCTTCTTGGTAACTTGAACTGCAAGCATTGACTTTTTTTTTAACTATTTACTTTTATCATGGGGGTTGCAGTTTCTTGGGGCATTTGATCTCCTTATTTAAATGTCTTTAGTTGACGCACCTTATCTCCTTATTTAGATGTATGCAGGGTCCTTTTTAAAGTAGAGAAGCGAGGAAGGGCATTCACTGACTCAATCTAAGTATTCTTTCTGCCAACACTGATATATATAGGTGAAACCTATCTAACCGACGGTATGCACCGATCGGACGACCGGCCGCGTCGGACGTGACCGGTCACGCACAGCCGGTCGTCCGATCGGTGCATATCGTCGGTTCGAAAGCCGCCTCCTTTTAAAAAAAAGGTAGAGTATAATATATACTCTACCTTTTTTTAAATATCTAATTAATATATTATGCTCCACCTCTTTTTTAATATCTAATTAATGTGTATTTATTTTGAATTTTACTTTTATGTAAGCTGCATATTATTTTCACTATTGTAATCATTGTTATGGCAAGCAAGGGTATACTAACCACGACATTTATTTTGGAAGAATTACAAGATATGAACTATTTGTAGGCCATGTTGTCAAAATCTATAAAACTTTCCCATCATTTCTGGTATAGCTCTTAAAGGTTGTGGACGATGTTGTCCTCTCGGACGACACAATAAGGAAGAAATGGTCAAAATTGTCCTGACTCTTCTACTCCATGGTTCACATGGAGAGCAACTATGGTAAGGATTGCAATGAGTTCAAATCAAAGTGATGGCTCAAAAATGGTGAGTTTCAGATCAAATCATAGCTGGTGTACCTGGTTTGCAAGTGTAGGGCCAAGTCAATGCCTCGAAAGGGAGCTTCCCAATGTGATGGCATTTATATAGGATATATAAAGAAAAATGTACCAACAAGCTATTATTTGAACAAATAACATTTTGAGCATGACTTATTTAGTTGGGTTTTTTTTACTATTTTGACATACTCCAACAAAAAGACAAAAATAGACAAAAAATAATATCATGAGCATGGTCCATCACCAAGTTCGACAAACTCATGAGCTCGATTCATTTAATAGTGTGTTGGCATGTAGGTACTCCTAAACAGATTTAAAGATTTGATGTATAATTACCATATGATTAAATTCATTGATTGAAATTGATTGTTGTTAAATATAATAGTTAATTGAATTTTAAGCAACAAGGTATACATAAATAGAAAATAAAGTACTAGAAAATATTTCACAAGGTCACTTTTAAAACTCTATGGTCCATGAGACTATACTATAATAATTGTGTGTAAACCTTTCATTGTAAGGTGGTGTAATATTTTCTTAAAACAAGTCTCAAAGTACAAGAAAAAACATTGTGAGCATGATCCATTTAATACTATCTTCGTGAGTATGTACTAATCCTCAAACATTTAGGTTTTTATATTTGATTGTCATGAATAATTATAATAGTTGTGTAGACATTTCATTATAAGGTACATAGATTTTTTTATTATTTTACTTAAAAAGGATATAAAAGATTAATGCATTTCCATATTCCTATTTCAACTATATGCTTGCCACTTTTTATTTATAGGTCTTTTTCGACGTTCCATTGCATCTTTTGGGGCAATTAGCTAGTTTTATTTCTTTGACTTAACTAATATAGAGTTAAAATGGTTACTTGAAGATAAGTGCAGGGGAATAGGGTTCTTAACCATATAGTTCTTAAGTTCTATTTGAAGTTGAAATATATGATATATGGAAAAGGGGGTGGGGCCAAGGGCTTATCCCTCACCCCCATGTGTAATGTTTGAGCCGTAAGCCAAAATGGATCATGGAATCGTGGATCGTACAACCACAAGCCAACACAACGCCAACACAATCGAGGGACAAACATGTGGTAAACAATATATTGTAACCAAATCCACCATCATATTATATTGCCAATTCAAAAGGAGGAAGGCGAGGATCGCAGGTTTGACCTCGGGGACCTCCGTTCCCCAACCATCCGTTGTACCAATGGGCCACGACCCAATCCTTTGTTAAGGATTGGGGCAATAAACTTAAGATTTTTTCGGGATCTGAAAGCAAAAAAAATTCGCGTGGCCATCAATTTGGGCCCCAAAAACGTTATTTAAACACCCTTTTACACAGTCATGAGGGGGGGGGGTTTGGTGCCAAGATTTTGCACAGTTCGTGAGGCAGGATAAAGGAGCAGTACACACTATCCGTACAAGTGCAGAAGGGTTTTTTCTCAATTTGTGTGCCAGGGGAGGTATTAGACAAAATAGGTCGAGTTTATACTCATTTTACTTAGAATTTTGAGAGGAACACAATGGTGCAACCCGTTTCTGTGTTTGACTAACATAACTAAGAAGTTTTTCCAGAACTCATGTATGTAAGCGTTTTGAAGACTTAATAAGATTGGCCTTCTCATTGGAAGTGGCCCGGAGGCGTTGTCGAGGGGTGAATTCCGTTATCAACTCCTGTTTGCAATTTTATGGTTTGCATATTTGTTTGTGTGCTTATGTGTTTCAATCAAGCATTTTAAATTGTCTTTTTAAAGTATTTTTAAGAAGTTAAGCATTCAAATTTCACATGCAATTTTAATGGTAAAAAAGATCCTTTAAAATTTAGATCAAGTTTGGTATAAGAGTTGCTTAACCATTGGAATGTGAGTTTGTGAATGTTAACAAAATCAAGGCTTCAGCCAGGTGAAGGAGAACTTGAGGAATTTGATACATAAATTGGTTCAAGAAGAGGTAGAATGGTTTCACCAAAAGGAGAAGATGGGGCTTCTTCAATTCCTTATGAAGGAGAATTTCTTAAGGATTTTATGAGGATTCAAACAATGGTGGAAGAGATTTACCAAGATCAAAAGAAGGGTGAACAAGGTATCACATCTAATATTGAAGGTAAAGGAGAAGGAGATGGTAAGGACCCTCCTAAAACCCCACCATCTTCACCGTATTTTCTTGATGGTTCTTTTCATTCTCCATCTAGAAAGAAAAAAATTGAGTTTAATATGCCTCCATTAAAGCTTGATATTAAGTTTGAATTACCTATTTACGCTGGAGATCTTAATGCTAAAAAATTGGACAATTGGGTCTGTCAAATAGAAGTTTATTGTAGGGTTCAAAAATTCACTGAAGATAGTATCAAAATTCAGTTGGATTCTCTTCAACTCGGAGGGACTTCTCTCATATGGTGGGAGAGAAAAACACAAGAGGATCTTGCCACAAAAGGTAAAATTATTTCCTCTTGGTATGATTTTACTTCAACATTAAAGAATCAGTTCTATTCGTTGGGATATATGTAGGAAACCATGATGGACTAGAAAAATTTGAGGCAAGGATAAGGAAAAAGTGTGCAGGACTACATACAAGAATTCCAAACAAGAGTTTTGGTACTTGGTATACCTCTTTACACTTAAGAAGCTCCTCTTAAGTATATACGAGGAATACATAGTTATTTGCGTCATATGATACTTATGTTTAATCCGACTAACCTTGATGAGGTATGCGTTCAAGCGACTCATATGGATTCCAAGGGGAAGAATGCAAAAGAAATTTTTTCCAAGAAACCTTTTAAACTAGATGGGAAACAAATTCAAATGTAAAGGGAAAGGTAAGCATATAGCTACAATGAACAAAGGAGAAAAACCTACGTGCACACATTGCCAGAAAAAGGGCCACGATGCATCCAAATGTTGGAAACTTCACAGAGCCTGAGAAGTTTCAAAATAAGGAAGACATGAAGAGTCACCACTGTTGTATCCATCCAACATGATTTGGGATTTGACTCCAGGGATTAAACTTAGATTGTTGCTACAAGCCTCCTAGGTAAAAATCCTTCTACTTCTATTTCAAAGGATGAACCTATTGTAGATGAAAGAAAAAAAAGTGAGCTATCTCATATCAGTGTAATTTATAAACTGTAGTACCCCAGTTTCAACCTCCAATTGCATAAAATTATAAACGATGTAAATATTGTTAATAAATCATGGTGTGGAGCTCAAGGCAAAGGCCCTGCCATGGATTTAGTGTTCTACGTTTCGGCAATTAAAATTGATGCTGATGGTTACCGTGCTAGCCGATGGCATAATATAATTTCTACATGATGTAAACATGCAATTAATAAAATACCCACAACTAGCAATATCAATGCAGCATTAAAGAGACGGGGGCATGATTTCACAAGGAATGGAGGGGGGGTATTCAAACCCTTGAGCCAATGGGGAAAATCCAAATGTCTATGGGAGAACCCATCAAGATGTCAAACACCTTCTTGTCTTAATCAACCAGCCAATTAATTATCCAAGGAGTTAGTTTCGGCAGTTATTGCTGCGGGGATTGGGAGGTATGGGTAGCCATAGAATTGGAAGGAGCCGCCATTTCTGGGTAGGGCCGTAAGGCTTTGACAACACACATTCCCAAGGGGATATCTCTCACCCATTATCCATCACGTGGAAGAAGGGAAACACATTACTCACTCTCAAGCAACAATTTTTCCTCACACGAGCATTTTATTCCTCAGTCCTCCATCCTCCATTTTCGCAGGCACATTTTTTGCAGTCTGCTCCATTTTTTTTCCACTGGAAATTCGTTTTGGGGGTCTTGCTGGATGTATGTGTAGCCGAGAAGTCATTTTTGGGGTTGCCGAGTGTATGTGTAGCTAGGAAAACCCGTTTTTGGTATTGCTGAGTGAAGACGTAGCAAAGACTTACATTTTGGGGGTTTGAGAGAGTGTTCTTCCTTTCCTCGTGCAATTGGGATTTGTTGAGCGTCTCCCTCCCAAATTTCTGCATTTTCTTCATTATTATCCAAGCTAGAAACTCGTTTATGTAAATCCCAATGGCTGGGAAGGTAGACCCACGATTTGGGTGTGAACAGAGGTCATTTTTGCCTCTGTGAAGCCATCAAACGTTTTTTGAAACGATTTCATCACTTGGGTTGTTTTCCCCATTTGTCATTTTCAATTTTGGTTTCCAGGATGTTTTTGTCCATGCCTAGAACTTGTATTTTACTGTGTGGTGCATCCTTGTGTTGGCCTGGCTGAGTAAGTCCAAGAATCCGTCTGCTAAGTGGGTTGACTGTGTTGGGATGACATTAGTGGCTTGATTGTGGGTGTTTGGCCTTGCTGTGTGTAAGTCTGTGTCCCCTAGTTCCTTATGGAAATCATGCCCAACTTGGGGGTGGCAGTGATGCTGAGAGATTAAGGAGCACACTGGCTTATGGTTGGGTGGAATGTTGTGGCAACATAGCTAGTTGCGGGGAAGCTTCTTCTTAAGATAAGCATTCTTATGCATTTAATCTTTGCAACTGTATTTGTTTTATAAATTATCATGAACATGTTAAATGCTTGAACATGATGAATGCTGCTTGTTTTATGAGTATGAACAACATGAATGTGTTGAATGAAATGTATTTGCTTTTGCTGTAGATTGCTTTAGGCATATGTAAATGTTTTTATGTTCAATGCATTTTATTGTTTATGTTCATGGGGCTTAGATTTCCTGATTAAATGATAGCAGTACCGACAGGTCCCGTCCTCTCGGGCGGGAGGGGACGTGACATAAACATACAAAGTGATACTCTTTCAGATAGAGATCACAAGCAAACCTTATCTTGGAAGATATAGTTAAAAAAATTCATTTGGAAACTAAGTTACACCCTAATCCATTCTACTTGGATGGATATGCGATAATGCACAACTGCAAGTTACAAAACATTGTAGACTTATATTTGCTATTACTTCTGGATTTTTCGATGAAGTTGATCCGAATGTGGTCCCGTTGGATATTTGTGGTATTGTGTTGGGTAGTCCTTATATCTATGATAGGAAGACTAGCATTGACAGGGAAGATAACATGTATCAACTCACTAAATATGGTGTTGAATATATTATTCGTGCACACCGCATGAAAACTAATATTTCTTTGGTTTTTGCAAGTCATATGAAGAGGATAGTGAATGCTAGAAATAATTTTGTTCTATTGATAGTTAAAGCAAATGATGTTGGTCAAAATGAATCTTTTAAGGGATATGATCCAAAACTTAAAATTGACTTAACTAAAGTTGTATCTGATTATGATATTTTATTTCAAGAACCTTAAGGATTACCTCCTAAGAAAGAAATCCAACATGAGATTCACTTACAACAGGATGCACCTCTTCCTCACATTGGTATGTATAGGTATTAAGTAATTGAAAATGTAGAGATAAAGAAGCAGGTTCATGAATTGCCTGAAAGAGGGGACATTCAACCAAGTTCCTCTCTGTGTGGTTCACCGATTGTTTTGGTGCCAAATAAGGATGACACATGGCGTATGTGTGTGGATTACAGGGCACTAAACATAATCACAATCAAGAATAGGTATCCTCTTCCCCGAATAGATGATCTTTTAGACCAACTAAAGAATGCAACCTTTTTCACTAAGTTAGACTTGGGAAGTGGCTATCATCAAATTTGAATCCATGACAATGACATATGGAAGACTACTTTCAAAACTAATCAGGGATTGTATGAACGGATGGTAATTCCCTTTGGGCTTTGTAATGCACCCACAACATTTATGAGGGTGATCAATGATGGTTTTAGGCCCTTTATTGATGATTTTGTCATACTATACTTAGATGAGATTTTGATTTTTAGTCGTACTTGGTAAGAACATGTCAAGCACATGAAACAAGTTTTGGATATACTTGTAAGGGAGAAATTGTACTTGAATATGTCCAAATGTGAGGTTGGGAAAACCTCTTTAGTGTATTTGGGTTCAATTATAGGGGGTGGTGAACTTAGGATTGATCCCTCTAAAGTAAAGGTCA
Source organism: Pseudotsuga menziesii (assembly GCA_001517045.1). NCBI lineage: Eukaryota > Viridiplantae > Streptophyta > Pinopsida > Pinales > Pinaceae > Pseudotsuga > Pseudotsuga menziesii. Next base: position 342,422 of record LPNX010499608.1, on the reverse strand, counting down.
TTGTGAATTGGCCTAAGCCAAATAATGTAACCGATGCAAGAAGTTTCTTGGGAGTATCCCAATACTGGAGGAAGTTCATTGCAAACTTCTCTTTCATAGCTTCTCCATTACATGATTTGACAGGTGTGAACAAAGTCTTTTAGTGGGAAGGAAAAGCACATAAATCCTTCAACACTCTGAAAGAAAAGATCAATACAGCTCCAGTGCTTGCATTGTTAGTTCTACAACAACCATTTGAGATAAAGACTGATGCTAGTGGTTATGCCATGGGTGTAGTCTTAATGCAACATAAAAAACCAATATGCTAACACTCTTAAGCCTTCTCTAAAGCAATAATTAACTATCCTACCTATGATAAATAATTGTATGCATTAGTACAAAGTGTGAAGAAGTGGAAACATTACCAAATGGGTAAATAAAAAGTTATACATACTGATCATCAACCACTACAATATCTTCAATCACAAACTAAGCTAAAACAATCAAGGCATTTCAAGTGGATGGGTTTTCTACAACAATTTCATTTGGTTATTAAGTACAAGAAAGGGATTCACAACAAAGTTGAAGATATGCTATCAAGATCTCCAACAAATGCTTCTATTGTCATTCAACAAAGTCCTTTGGTACATTCAAGTTATGTTGAAAAATATACCAAGGATAAAGACTTTAAAGAAATATATGAATCACTAATGCATGACTCTGAAAATGAATAATTGGATTATCATATTCATAATAATTTTTTGTATCATCTTGGAAAAACCTATATTCCACGAAGTGAAATAGTGCATGTGATAAGAGAGGCTCATACTTCTCTCATATCAGGGCATTTTGGCGTAGGAAAAATTGTAGCACAGTTACAAAAGTTTTGCTTGGCCTCAGATGAATAATAATGTGTCCAAATATGTAAAAGGATGTGTTATGTGTGCAACAAGTAAGCCAAGTAATAGGAAGTTAGGCTTGTACACTCCACTTCTCGTTCCTTCCCGTCCATGGGAAAGTGTGTCAATGTACTTTGTAGGAGGGTTACCAATGTTTAGAAAGGGAAATGATTATTATAGGTTGTCGTGGACAAGTTCAACAAAATGTTAATTCTAATGCCTTATAAGAAGTAGGTCACACCTGAGTTGACTGCTCATTTGTTCTTCCAACATGTATGAGTCCGTTTTGGGTTACATACTTCTATTGTATATGATCATAATTTCCGTTTTCTTGGGAAAATTTTGTCATCTCTATGGTAACTTATGGACACAAAGTTGAAGAAAATCACAACATTCCATCCACAAACTGACAGACAAACTGAAGTGGTCAACGAGATCGTGGTACATCTTCTCTGAGGATATTGTGCCAAACATCCTAAGCTTTGGGATGGGAAATTGCATTATGTTCAGCATGCCTACAATAGGGCCATACACTCTTTAACACAAAAGTCTCCATTTGAGACATGTTTGGGATATTTGCCATAGTCTCCCTAGATTTTGTTTTTGGGAAAGATTCAGTGGAATATGGTCAAGTTGATGCGGATAAAGCTTTGAAGTTTATTCTGCAGATCCAGTTGATTCATTAAACAGTGTAGGAGTAGTTGGAATCAAGTCAGACCAAGTATAAAGAAAGACATGGAAAGCATTGTGTAGATCATCACTTTCAAGTTGGTGAGCCAAGTTTGGCTTCATATTAGCAAAGACCGACTCCAAGGTGAAGGTAGAAAGTTGAAACCAATCAGGTATGGCCCTTTCACAATTTTGGATCAAGTTGGTAACAATGATTTCCGGTTAGATTTGCTTCCTTATATGAAAATGTGTTCCATTGTTAATGTGGAAAACTTAAAAATTGTATGAGCCTATTATGATTGTGGATCAAGATGTACAGGTTCAAGTACCTTATGTTGATGAGTTTGTTCCTGAATACCTCACTGAACTTCAGGAAGATGTCATACTTGATAAGAAGGTTAGATCTTCATGAAGAGGTGATGTGGAATATCTTCATGTGGGCTTAAAGGAATGCATCCAAGCAAGTCACGATGTCTAGAAACTGGAAGAGTGAGGGAGTTGTACCCTCACCTATTTTCTGAATGATTTCATGCTTTTGGTGCCCCAACAGATTCAAAGTGGGAAGGTTTGATCCAGGAGGAACTCTAAGATAGATCAAAATAAAAGTCTTCAAAATGCAAACAGAAGCTTGCAGCTGTATAGAGCTTGATGAGAGATTTCTGGTGACATTCGTTTCGTGCAAAACAACCTCCGAATGAGAAAGTTATTGAGTTCTAAACTTTTGGCAAAACAAGTAAAAGGTAGAAAAAGGGGCCACATGGCACACCCATAGGGTGCCATGTGGCATGTATGGTCAACAGGGGCGGTGACATGGCATAGTCTCAGACTTTCACGTGACAAATACATGGCATCCAGTTGGAAAGGAGCATGTATAGGTGGCATCTAGTTAGCGTCTAAGTGGACCAATTGGATGTCACCACGTGGCGATCTGATTGGCCATGTTACGATTTTTTTCACCAAAAAATTGTGGCGGTCAAGGGATTCAAACCACTAACCTATCCTCCGTGAAAGCCTCCACACCATTCGCCTAGTCGTGATCTCTACATGGTGGTTCTTAACCATATAGTTCTTAACTTCTATTTGAAGTTGAACAATATGATATATGGAAAAAGGGGTCGAGGGCTTAGCCCTCAACCCCATGTGTAATATTTGAACCGTAAGCCAACATGGATTGTGAAACCGTGGATCGTGCAGCTGCAAGCCACCACAATAGAAGGCCAACCATATGGTAAACAATATATCATATCCAAAGCCACTGACATATTATATTTGGTAATTCAAAAGGGGGGAGGCGAGGCCCGCGAGTTTGACCTCAAGACCTCCGTTCCCCCAACCATGTGTTGTACTAATGGGCCACGACCCAATCCTTTGTTAAGGATTGGGGCAATAAACTTAAGAATTTTTTGGGATCCGAAAGCAAAAAAAAAAAGTGTGTGGGCATGGATTTGGGCAAAAAAATGTGTGTGGCCATGGCTTTGGGCCCCAAAAACGTTATTTAAACACCCTTTCAAACAACCATGAGGGTGGGGGGGGGTTTAGTGCCAAGTGTTAACACCTGTATTTAGCAAAGCAGAAATAAGACCGTGGTGGAGGTGATATTATGTTGTTTAAATAATTTGGTTTAAGGATATAATGTAAAGGTGGAATGATAACCAAAAGATCGGCCAAGTTAGTAAAGATCCTAGGCCGTGACGAAAGAGGAGAGCAAATCAATGGCCGGTATTCCCTCCGCTCTTCGAAACATGTGAGGAGGATAAGACAGGTTCGGGCTTTTAACCAGCGGCACAGATCAAAGGTTATAAAGTTGTCCTAAGCAGATCCACGGCTCACATCAAATCCGCCTTGTGAAAGCACGAGTTAGTTAAGGAAATGGAGGCCGGCGGAATCATGTATATTCCTCTCGATCCGACAGTGGAGGGGCAGAATCGGGTCACATCAATGCATGGGATTGATCCCAGGACCGGAACCTGCACGGCGGATAAGCCGAAAGCCACCCAGCGGAACTCGTTATATGATGCTTGATCCAACGGTTGGAGATCAAAGCATAATAGATCAATGATTGTTATAAATTCCGGGGGGTGAAATTGGGCGAGAGATAAATCTGAGGCTGCCAGTGGAATTGGGAGATGTTGACAGATCTGACGGCTGACAAATGCCGGGCAATCACATCAACGGCTGGAAAGGATTCCTTAAGATGAACGTGCACGACAGATAATCCAGGATTGCCCGGCGGAATCGGGTACGTGGTGGATGATCCGACGGTGCGTGGTTTAAGGCATATCGCATCGACGGCTGGGAATAATTCTGCTGATCAAAGTTGCTCGAAGGTTAAAGCAAAGGAGCCCAACGGAATTTGGTAAATGCCACATGATCCAACAGCCCACCGGTAAAGGTATGTCAGATCGACGGATGTGGATGATTCCGGGACTCGGAGTTGCATGATGGTTAAAGTCAAAGGGCTCAGCGGAATGTGAGATGCGGCGTTTGATCCGACGGTGAAGAGGGAAGTACGTCACATCTACGGTCATGAGCGATTCCGGCAGGGAGACTTGCACGGTGTTTATCGCCAAGACACCCGACGAAAAAAGATACGTTGCATGCGATCCGAGGGCCAAAAAATTGTAAAGAATAGACCAACGGTTGGTAATGAATCCGGAGGAGAAAGACGCGCGGCTGATAGTAGATGGTGGTTGCGGAGAGTAAATGATCGTCCACGTGGCGAATTGTGGTAGGCTCCAGGGATAAAAACGGCCTATAAAAGTAACATTGACCCACATCATTGTTATTTTATTCGTTGGGAACGGGCGAAAAGGACTGGTCTATCTGTCGGCTTCCATTTGTCAGTGCCTAGTTTCTATTCGTCAGGTGCAGACACGCTCCGGGCACACGCCTCCACAGTGAACCAGGTAAAACTGAAACCCAGTAACTCTGTAATTCCCCTTCTCAAAGTTACCAGTGTGAAATTCAGTGATGGACCCGGGAAAAGAAGCTCAAATGTCGGGTCAAGTCGTAGATGATAGGGAAGAATTCTTAGTAGACAGGGATAGGAATGTATGCGACCCCTTCCTCTCTGTGGAAAGCGTGTCTGTTAGCAAAGAGAGATTATGGCATTACCAGTCGCGAGGGAACGATGTGTTGAACGTGTGCATGTCTTTCTTGTACTATTTCGCTATTGAGCAAACCCTCCATTTCCTAGAGTTCGCAGAGTGGTGTGCTCTGAATTATTCTCCATCTCAAAGAATTATTGTCAGTCGGTCTGCATCCAAAGTATTGTGTAAAGTCGATGCTGCGATCATCCGAGAAATCCTTAGTTTGCCGGAAAATTACCCAGATGGTTGTGAAGTGATAAATGAGTCAATCCTAGTCGAATTGTACAAGAAGTGCGAAGCCGAAACCCGCTGTAAATTCCTGTCGAGTGTTTTAAAGGATGGTCAGTCTTTAGATGGTGTATTCATGCCCTACCCTGTACATATTTTCAAGAGTGAAGTTCAATTGGTCATTTCTTTAGTGTGTCAAGTACTAGGCCTAGATGAGGATTGTCGTGTAGGCGAGGTCGTTCTCGGGTTTTTGTTGAGAATGAGTTCCCCTGTTTTTGAGTCTCAGTCAACCCCAGTTTTTAATTTGGACGAATACTTGGCTGAAGCAATTCACCTTCAGGTGAGCGAGTTCCCCAAGGTCCGGTTTTTCAGGTTCCAGACTTATTTGCTTAATATGCTACTATGTTCCAATATCTCTGAGTTGAAGTTTCTGAACACCCTGTGCTCTCCCGATTTACCAAAACAAATCAGCATGTTCGAATTTGCCAATTCGATCATGTCTGAGATGTACAAAATGCTGTTCAATGAAGAATTACCCCGTGTCCTGGATGAAATGAGAAGCTTAATGCAGTCTTCACCAGAGGATCGGGTGGAGACTGGTTTCTGTACAGAGATTATACCGTGTTGAGAATATATGGCTTCACTGGTTAGCCTTATAGGCTACCTTCTTTCTTGACCCCGAGAATCTTCGCATTGGAATTCATGAGACAGAGATTGCTGTCTGAGGAGGAACATTTTTGTGCTTTCAAGAAGTCTTCGAACATCAAGTTTCCGTTTAAGGTTGGCACCTTCATTTTTAAAAGCAAGGCTGCCTTGGTTTTTGTAGAAAAGTTGCTGGAAAACATGGATTTTATGAAAGAGCCAAATGTAAATTACGACCCCCACCAAGTAATCTCTTTGAGAAAACAAGCTAACAGGAATAAGCCATTTGAACATCAAGCTATTGAGGGGTTAGCTGAAATGGCTAATTTACTGTAGTTTATTGACGAGTCAAAGTCCGATGAAGAGACACATCCTGCACCTGGTACAGAAATCGAAATCACAGAGGGTGTTAGTGTTGCGGTTAAGAGGAGTTTGTCCGATGCTGAGAGTATGGAAGTGGACGAAGAGGCGTCCCATAAGAAGGCAAGGCTGCTCGGAGGAGGTGAGACTGTAGATGAAGAAGTGTCTGATGTTTTCAAAAAAGCTGCCTTAGTCCCCATGAAGACCGTGCAAGTCAATCAATTCTCCTTTAAAGGTTTAGAATGTGGTGTAGACAGTCCAGAACCCAACCCCTTATTTAAGTCAAGAGAAGAGCTCAAGGCGAGCTACATGGAAAAGAGGAAGCAGTCCCTAGAGGAAACGAGAAGTCTGCTCCCAAGGGTAAGAAACTTGTACAGTTCATAAACATCTCTAGTTTCGGCTAGAGATGCTGAGAAAAATAGTTTTAAGATGGCCATAGTGAATGACAAGAGGGTGTCTGAGATAGAAGTCAGGCTGGACAAAATCAACACCCCAGACAAGATTCAGCTGCATAAACAAACCAGTGACATCCTCTACTCAGATTTACTGCAGGCCATGGTGAGGATAAACAAATTACAGGTGTTGGTAGACAAATTGGAAGTCCAGTTAAAGCATGAGAAAGTGGAAAATAAGGCAAATGTTATTCAGATCAGAAAACTGCATGCGGACATTGCTAGCTCAGACAATACCCAGGCTGTCAAGAAGTTGCTGGAAGAGAAAGATAATGCGCTCCAGGTTTTGAAGAAGAAGTTGAAGATACCAGGCTCAGAACATGTCCAATCAGCTGAATTGCTAGCTCTCCAGGAAGAGAAAGATAAAATCCATCAGGAGATGATGGAATACAAAGGAAAGGCTGGAGAACTACAAGAGGAAAATGATAGGTGGGAGATCGAGAGGGAGGAGCTGCTATCCCAAATCTCCGTGATGAAGAAAGATCAGACTGAGGAAAATGAGATTATGGAAGAGCTAATGAGCCAAACCCCTACCGGTGATGACTTATCTATCGTAAACATCCAGAAGCCATTAGCTGATTTTACTGCAGATGACCTGTTGGTATCTATGTCCCAAGTGAGTTTGAAGGAGGAAGCTATTAAGGAGTTGAAAGCCGAGAATGAAAAAGTAAAGGCTGAATTAACCAAGATAAGTGAAAACAGAAAACAGATCTTGCATGACAGGAATCAATTACAGAAAAAGCTCGATGAGCTAAAAGAAAAATGCATTGGGAAGGGCCCTCTTTAGGGGGCGAAACATATTATCTAGGATACCCTGACTATAGAGATTACCAAGTTCCGGCATTACTTGTGTTTTATTGATGATTTGAGTAGGCTGACAGAGTTGGCCCAACAAAGACTGAAACTGGTGGATGAACACATGGCAAGAAGACCCCTCACTACAGCTCAGAATACATTAAATTTTCTGAATTCACTGACATACCAAAAGCTGCACGACATGGGCGTAAAGGACAGAATCTCAATAGTGCTGTCGGCGAAGAAGATCATCCACAAACACCATTTAATGAAGATTGTCCAAGAGAAGTCAGAAGAACTGCTTGTGCAGGTCACTAAGTTCAAACAAGAGTTTAAAGAGTTGTTCAAAGATGGACTGCCGTCCTTCTGGAATGAAGAAGGTAGGATGCTCCCACCTGAACGTTATCATCACCTGCTTGTCCGGGCTCGCATGGACCACTCGAAATTTGATAGCTTAGAGAAGAACCTGACAGGGCAAACCATTGTAGACATGTTAACAGAAGATTTCGAAGTCCTGCAGAAGTTCGCCGTTATCAGAGCCAGATTGCCCAGGAAATCTTATGAAGCATATATGGAGCTCGAGGTAGCTATTCGGGAGATGATGGAGTGTGACACCCCGAGTTCGGAGTAGTGGAAAGCTGTAGAGCGGTTTGGGAAAACAAAGTATATTCTTTCCCCCTAGGAATAGGTGTCTGGTGCTGAAGAGCTGATGGGGCAAAGACGTGGAGCTGATGGGGCAAAGACATGGAGCTGTCGGGGCAAAGACGTGGAGCTGTTGGCCGAAAGTTTGTTATCCAGTTGATTCGTACTTTGTGATCTGTTAGGAATGGAGTTGTAACAACTTCCTAGTCGTGTAGGAATTCAGTTACAAACTCTAATTTACGCCGATCATTCTGTTATTGATTTGCTAGGGGCAGACTTATTGTTTTATCTATATATTTGTATCTTTTTATGAGATGGGGGTTGGAACCCATCGGATGAAGTGATTTGTGGAGAACATCTCTGTTTTATTTTAATACCAAAAATGAATGTATGAGAGCTTTTTCAGAGATTCATGTGTCACTGATGTTGCAGTCCGTGCTTTCTTTCTTTGTGTGATTGTATTTTCCCTGTGTAACACTCCATTCTGTTTTTTCTTCATATCTGGAACATAGTGTTTGATGATTAGAATTCATATGCTTATGCTCTATTCATTGTTTCAGGTATTATATGATTTTTTCCACTAAAGTTGATATGGAATTCGTCTTAGACGCTCTGTATTGATGGGCTGTTCCCTCGTCCTTTCTATTTCACCTTGATAAATGGAATGACTGCAATTATGTGATTATCTTGCCTTTGATAAGTCTTGTGTATACATCTTTGTGATCTTTTATATGTATATGACTCCATGCCCAATGGATATGTGATTGTTTCAACCGAACAAATAAATCTTTAAATATTGTTTACCATCTGATCTTGTAAGATTTGTATTGAGAGATCCCTCTCTGGAAGAAAATACCACTTTCTTCCTAAAGTGGTTTTGCTGTTACCTCGGGGTGTACCTTTTACAACTTGGGTACATTCTGAGTGCTAACACCAAGATTTTGCATAATTTCCGAGGCGGGATAAAGGTACAAAAATGTACATTCCGTACAAGTTCAGAAGGGGTTTTTCTCGATGTGTGTGCCGGGGGTGGTCTTAGGCAAAATAGGTCTAGTTTATACTAATTTTACTTAGAATTTCAAGAAGAATACAACAGTGCAGTTTGTCTTTGTGTTTGACTCGTGCATGTAAGCTTTGTAAGCTTTTTGAAGACTTAATAAGATCAACCTTCTCATTGAAAGTGGCCCAGAGACTTAGCCCAAAATAAGTGAACTCCGTTATCAACTATTGTCTGCAATTTTATGGTTTGCATACTTGTTTATATAGTTATATGTTTCAATTAGACATTTTATATTGTCTTTTTTAAGAAGTTAAGTATTCAAATTTGGATTGAAATTTTAATGGTTAAAAATATATTTTAAAAATTCAGATCAATTGGTTGCATGTATGATGCTTCTGTGACCGATGAAGGCCGTATCCACCACGAATCAAGTTAAACATAATCAGCTTATGAGTCATTCAGCGTTGGTATAGTTTTATTTAAAGATAAGTTTGGTATTTGTATGAATTCTATAAAATAAGTTTGGTATTTGTATGAATTCTATAAAATAAGTTTCATCTTCATGAGCCGCTGTGATTTGTTTTCTCTGGAAGTAATGGCATATCAAATTCTGCACACTTCCTTTTATAGATAGACTCAGTAAGATTGTTGGCAGTTCATGTTACTTAAAAGGGAATGAGCTGATGTATTTAAGTAATATAAAGTTTCACAGTCTTCCTCTTGTTTCAACAACGGCAGCATGGAGTCACGAGAGACCCTGGAGCAACCTCTGATCTCATTCTCATGCTCTTCTTCCTCATCCTTGGACGGCGCTCATGCTTAACGCAGGATGCCCGCCATGATCAACGGCTTTACCCACGCAGACTCAAATCATTTTTTCATGTTTCATAGGATAGCTCCATAATTTTCAGTCTGCGGGGATAGCTCAGTTGGGAGAGCGTCAGACTGAAGATCTGAAGGTCGCGTGTTCGATCCACGCTCACCGCATTTTGTCAGACGTTGGACTCATCACGCCTCAAAGACGTATATTATTTTGGATTCATGTTCCGAAATTCAACTGCATTTCATATCTTCAGTTCAGGATTCAAATTTTTTCAAAATTGCTACGGTTCTTATCTTGGTTGCCAATGGCATGAGAGGTTATTTAGCAAATATTATACTTAAGCTAAAATTGTGCATTTTGATACAGTGAATTACATCAAATTTCCTACATCGATTTGACCTCGTTATGTGGGTTAAACTATACAGTGTAGGGATTTTATAATTTTAGCTTGTGGAGGATAATCCTCTGTTGTTAGATCAGCGTAGTCATCATGTATTTTATTGTTCAAAACCTTGCAGCATCATGCACTATAAATAACAGATCAACCAACATCTGAAGATTTTAGTAACTTTTAAATCTAGGCCTCAGCTATATCAATGAAAATTATGTGTAAACTGCCACATTTTAACATTAGTTGTCTTCATAACTTGCTTTCATAGCTCAGTTGGTTAGAGCACCCGTTTAGTAAGCGGGAGGTCATGAGTTCAACTCTCATTGAAAGCATTATTTATGTCTGTTAGTTGCAGTTGCGCTTACTTTTTGTAAATAAGTTAGCGAACCAAAGGTTAAGCTATTTCACATTGAAACAAACTATACCTATGGAAAACATCTAATAGAATCATATTTATTTCACAGAACAATGAACAATGCTCAGCCATTTATTTCGCATTTATGTATGTTAATTGCAATTGCGTTTTTGTAAATAAGTAACTGAACCAAAGGTTAAGCTAATTCTGGAAGTACCGTATTTCACCCAGAAACAAATTATACCTATGGAAAACATCTCATAGAAGCTATGATGAAAGAATCATGTTTATTTCACCGAACATTGAACAACGCTCAGCCATTTATTTCACAGAACAATGTTCAATGCTTAGCCATCTAGCTGATTCAATCTGCGGTGATATCTTAGATTCCACCAATGGCCCAAAGGTCGTGTGTAGTTTGCAGGTTGAGCATACAAAAAACGAGGAGAGAGAAAAAAAAACAAAACCCAAGGTGAAATAATAAAGGTCCTGTGTAGTTTGCAGGTTTAGCGTACAAGAAACGAGGAGAGAGAAAAAAAACAAAACCCAAGGTGAAATAATAGTTAGAAGTCATCTGACAACACTAGGCAAAAATCACCTTGTTGTGTCTTTTTTAATTAAACATTATGATCCTATCGCTGAAGAAGCTCCCACTAATGTATGAATGAAGAAATAATGTATACAAGTCTTTATAGAGATAATGTTGATATATGAAGGCCAAGAATCTTGTGTTGACTTAGAATAAATATATAGTTTGATCAAATAAAAAAATATCAATATTTAAAATAAAATAATTTTATATTATCAAATTCAAATGCATAAATATAAAAATGACAAATATAAATATTTTTTTTTAAATATAAAATTGCACATATTTTAAAAAATAAACTTAAAAAAACCTTGAAATCTAGCATCTTGCCAACCATAAGAGGCCATTCCCACCAAGCTGAAAAACTCAGGCTCTTTCACTGTCAAAATTAACCTAAAACTAACATGGACAATAATCCCACGTTTTCTCCATGTGAAGGGAAAAAATATCACTCTAACAAATAATACTAGGGAATCGAACTCAAACTTTTTCTAAGTCCGGAATTCTTATCATGTGAAGCATAAAGATGCAATGAATAAGCTACATAAATTGCCCTAATGCAAGTTGCTTTGTTTCATAGTTTGTGGCAATCTATAGTTTTATAGATGACCGTGACATGATTTTCACAATAAAAATGATAGATTAAATGTAAAATTCTTAGTTTGTCTTCACATAAACCTTTCCAAACACTATAAGTGTCTAATTTCCACATTTCCCTAAAAAATTCAAGAGCACATAGGGTTTTCACTATTAATATTTCCAGACTGTCCAAATAAAATTACAAACGAATATAAATTTGAATGACTATAGATATGCTAGAATTAGTGCCTCTAATAGCGCGAATCTTACAATTTATAATTATTCTTACATTTGTTACGTTCTTTAGTGAAAAGTGTAGAGCCCTCTTCCGCAGGCTCAAAGGGGAGGGAGAGTATTGGGAGAATGGCGGGTAAATACATAGTACCTGACAACACCATAGGAAATATGTTTACGTATTGAACAAGGATATTAACCCTGGTATATAAGTGAATTAGTGAATCTATCACTCGCAAGAGGCGAAGCCCACCCACTAATTAATGTTGCTCTAAAGAGAGGGACATACCCTTCTGTTGCAGCTGCAACCATTCTCCCCAAATTTCTTAAATTTTGGGCCCCTCCTCATGATGTAGTGTTGTTTTAATCGTCGAGTCTTTTGAATTTTTGGACATGTTTAATTTTGGATGATTTTAAAGATTAACTCTCGCCTTGGTTTTCAAATTTGATTGTGACGGAAATTGTTGCGGGTCGCAGTTTTATTTGCTTGTCGATCGGATCAAGTTTCTCTGTTTTGGGTCGCTGCTTCAGAGGTAAAGCCAATTTTTGTCCATTGTTGAAATTCGAGGGCTGTCTAAAACACTTAAATCATTTTTATACATCGGGCGTCAAAAATATGTTTGATCGGCGACTGTTGTCCTTTTCTCGTCCGCCGTTGCGGCTCCCAAAGCGGCTTAGCATCCGAAGTGCAAAGCGCTTCGACTGCCGATGTGTATTAGTCTTTTAATCGCATACCCGTAGCTTTTTCTCTTCCGCCGTTGCGGCTGGGAAAGTCATTTGGCTTCCGATGTCAAATCCTTTCGACTTCCGATTAAAGCCTCTCCCGCCGTGTTTCGCATGGCTTTAGCCCTTTTCTTCTTCCGCCGTTGCGGCTCCCAAATCAATTTGCCACCCGAAGTGAAAAGCGCTCCGCTGCCGATGCAGGTCACTTGTTCGTTTTCTTTTTCCTTTCCCGTCGTTGCGGCTGTCTGAACCAATTGGCTTCCGAATTTATTATCGTTCCGACTTCCGATTTAAAGTTTTCCCGCCGGCGGATTGGTCTACCCTTCCGACATCAGTATTTTGAGCCGCCGAAGAGTTTCCTGTTGACCGTCATTGGTTAGGTTTGTCGAACCTGTAGGTGGACGAAGTAGTATAAGTGATGCACCTGGCCATTTCTTGTGGATTAGTTGCTTTAATTGATTTAATTTGACGTTTCATTTTAACATGCAATCCCGGTGAATGATGCACGATTGATCAATTACAGAAAAATCCAAAAGACTGCTCATATTTCCGCGGCGCGAAGATACATATGGGAGACAGGAACTCAAGGGGCGAAATGAATAGCGACAGGGACACAGATCTGAAAGGTCCAGCAGTTACCCAACTGATCATGAGCATACGAAGAAAAGGTGGAGAGAGGGATACGAAACGTTCGAGAAACCGAAAGGTCATACGTTTGGAGGGCAGCCCAAGCGGTCTGCAGTTATAGTTTAAATATTTGAAAGTAGAACTTGGATAGGGACTTTTTCCCTGGAAAAACTTGTACACCATTTGCTTGTAAGAGGAACTATTTCGTTTTACAATCAGAAACTGCAATTTTTGCCAGCTGGAGAAAGCGAAATGTGGAATGTATCAATGTGATTAAATGAACAATGTTGAAGGGGAACTATTTCATTTTCAGCTGTGTTTCATTAACTGTGAGAGTGTTTAACTTCCTGAACCTATGTTCTTGTTGAATGTTCTTCAATATATTTTGTGATGTTTTCCACTGTGAGTAATAAATGTTGTCTCTAAACAATTGGCTATCTGGTTGTTCAAATATCTGTAATTGTTCATGTGTATTGAAAGAAGTATCAGCTATCTGTAACTCTTCATAATGCATGTACAAAGTATATTACTCACCAATGAATGATAATCTTGCTCCCTAGGGATAGTTTAGGTAGTCAGTTTTAATTTCTTGTTGTATGTGATTTAGATGCTTGTGAATACTAAGACGAGAGGTAAGAACCTGCGCATCACGTTGTGAATGCTCCTTGCATCTTATTGCCCTGCTTGGTTAATTAGGCACTTGCATATCATACATTAAGTCAAAAAATACAAAAATACACGGTGGACCGGGCCGCAACCGGTAAAACCTTTTTTTTTGTTACTTTGACCTACAGTAGCTGGACCGCAAACCGGACGGATTCCACATACCAAACAGTCACGGGCTAGTTGGGAACGTTGACTGGGGAGAATCCCTTTCTGTTGTTGCCTGCGAATTTCCAGGCCTCAATAGTTTTGGCGTTAGAAGGAGGGCTTGAACCTCCGGTAACAGTTTTGAAAGTAGTGGGCTTCATAATCCAATTCCGGAAGAAAGAAATAGAGAACATTTATATGCTATTGGCAACGAAGTTGTTAATGATCTGAGAAGACACACCAGGGCATATGTAAAGAAGATTGGAGGATTGCCAATCATCCCTGAATTGCCAAGAAGGGAGTATAAAAAGAAAGATCGTCCTGTAGCGGAAGACTCAGTGCTGGTTGGGGATTGGGAAGAACTTGTAGAAACATCCTTACAGGAAGTTGTGCTACCTTTGAATCAAGAAGGCCCAGATACCCCTCACAGTTCTCCCGCTCATACTCCTATTGGATCACCTCCTCACTCTCCACCCAGACTCATGGCAGGCGTAAACGTAAATCAACCACCTAACCCACCTAATCCAACACCTGCATGGAGAGCCAGATCACCATTAAACCTAACACCTCCATTGCATGATCTACCGCAATCCTTTGACAAGATGTTGCCCAAGTTCGACCCAAATGAGAAAATATTAGTAGATGATCACCTACAAAGTTTTTACTTGGCAATTGAAGGATTAAGGGCCAGGGAGTATGAAGATGTAGTCTGCAGACTGTTCCTGCATACCCTTAAAGGAGCTGCAGCATCATGGTACTTTGGGTTGCCTGCTAACTCTATCCCTGATTGGGATACCTTCAAAAGAATTTTCAGAAGTAAGTATGCAACTCAGAAAACTCATGCAGCCCTCATGAAAGGGCTTTGCGCCTTGAATAAAGAAAGAAAGGAAAAGGTGCACAGTTTCACACAAAGGTTTGCAGCCTATCTCAAGAATTTTTCCGAAACAGATAAACCTTCAGAGAAAGTTCTGATTGAATATTATACTTCAGCTTTAGGCCCTGATTTGGCCATGTTTGCCAAAGGTAGGGCCAAGCCTACTTTGACGGAAACCTATGAAGAGGCAGAAGTAGTGGAAGCTGAAAGAGAGAGCATTGAAGATTATCCAGAACAGTCAGGAGAGAAAGGTGCAGGAAGGAAAGCCTTATTATTTACTAAGCCTAAGGAAGAGAAATCGCTTAATTATGAAAATATGGCAAAAATGATGCAGAAGCTTTCCAACAAAATCATAGATTTGGAGAAAGAGAAAGAAACACAAAAGTTTTATAAACCATATTATAAGAAAAGAGAGGATAACAATCAGTCTCAACATCCTCCTCACAATACTGCATCTATGAATTTAACAGAGGTAGGCATGGACAATTTTTGCACTTTCCACCAACAGCCACACTCTGAAAAGAATTGTCCTCAATGGATAAATTCGATGACGTTGGTCATGAATCAGCTGTTGGATTCTAGATTAACAGAAGATGGAGATGAAGAGAGAAAAGAGAATACTACGTCAACAAAGGAACAAGAAGAGGAAACCATGGTTTTGTGGGATTCAGTTTCCTTATTTGATGCTGAAGAGGAAAAGAATCAGGGCTACAAGGACGTCATGGATACCAATGTGGCAACAAGGAGCCAAGGGCCAATTAAAGAAAACAGTCTCATTCTACCAAAGATCAAAAGGCTGCAAAGAAATGTAAAGAAGTTTCAAAATAAATCCTTAGCCGATAAGATTCCAGAACTATTACCAGCCAAGATCCTAGGCAAAAAGATACGCTGGCCAAGCCCAATGAAGAAAATATGACTGCTGATAAAATGTACCTCATTGAGCCACAGATGGATTATGATATCGTGGAGGAAATAAAGAAAATAAAGGCAAACTTTTCACTGTTTGAAATGTGTAAAGTACCACAGCAAAAGGAAAGATTATTGAAAGCACTTGAAGCTTCGGAGGAGGGGTTGCCCACTGACAATCAGCCTCAGGAAGAAGAAGAAATCCGCAAAACCAGTGTTGGAGGTAAGTCTAAAAGCAAACATCCACCTTTCCTCCTCACGTTTGAAATTTTCAATCATAATGTACATAACTGCTTGGTAGACTCAGGAGCGTCGGTTAATGTCATGCCAATATCAGTCTGTAAAAGGATAAATGGACAGCCCAAGCCATCTACTTGGAGAGTTGTACAGTTGGACAGGACAGATGTAAAGGTAATGGGCGAGATGGAAGATGTCCTCGTCTGTCTGGCATCCAATGATAACGTATGCCAGGTCATTAATATCGTGGTGGCTGATATACCAGACGCGTATGGTCTTGTCCTGAGTAGAGATTGGTCGGCCAAACTAAATGGATATTTTGCCTCGGATTGGTCACATCTGTGCTTGCCATACAAAGGAAGTCCGAACTAGATTAAGATTTTAAGAGAGCCTCACATGAAATACAATGTTACTCAACTGGAGGAGAAGAATGAACCACTGGATTCTGTATTGGGAAACTATTTTATTGAGTTGGAACCAGGAAATTACCAAGCAGAAGAAGCCAGCAACACATCAGACACTCAGCCTAATCTCCTTCGATTCCCACAGGCTGATGAGATTGACTGTAACATAGTAGACTTAGCAGTAGAAATAGATTCACATTCAGTAGTTAGTGATTTTTGGACTTTGTTTTTTGATGGCTCTAAGACATTAGAGGGGTCAGGGGCTGGCTGTGTCCTGATCGACCCCCAGAAGAATAAACATTTTCTTTCCTGTAGATTAGAGTTTGAATGTACTAATAATACAGCTGAGTACGAAGCGCCGGTGCAGGGTTTGAGGAAAGCGATTGAATTAAAGGTAAGTAATTTAAAAGTTTTTGGTGATTCTAAAATTATTGTGAAATAAATCTGGAATCAAATACATTGTGTTTCCCCTCATTTGAAAGCTTACCAAAATGAGGTATGGGATCTGCTTAAATGTTTTAATGCATTCAATATTATTTCAATTCCAAGGCTTAAAAATGCAGCAGCTGACCTGTTGGCCACATCAGCCGCTAGGTTGGTACCCACTAATAATCGATGCTCTGTTGAATTACTTTTCAGGCCCTCTATACCTGATATGATTACAAACCTACGAGTGTTCGACGATGACCAGCAGATTATAGAATGTTTAACAAATGACGAAGTGTTTAAAGGAGCGATCATAGGCGATGAAGAACATCAGGCTGAGATGAAATATGACAATTTCATCCCTAAAGGAGTCAGAACGTTGGAAAGAATGTTCGATTTAAATGAAAAGTTCAGAAGACCAGCCAACGTGAAGACTCACAGCTCATCTCTACAGTTTGAGCTGATAAATTTAGGGAGTGAGGCGAGTACTAAATTTGTAAACCTTGGCAAATGTTGTTCACCAGTGGAAAGAGACAAGCTCGTCAGTCTGTTTAAACAATATAAAGATGTTTTCGCATGGACGTACAAAGATTTGAAAACATACGACACCAACATCATCAACGATGTCATCCCAATTAAAGCTAGCGTCAAGCCATATCAACAACCTTTGAGAAAAATGCATCCAAAATTGGAACCGCTTATTCAGAGTGAAGTAAAGAAATTATTGGATGCTAGAATCATTTTCAAGGTCAGACACTCTAAGTGGGTATCAAATCTGGTACCAGTAAGGAAAAAGTATCGAGAAATTAGACTCTGCGTGGATTTCAGGAACTTAAACCGGGCATCAGACAAATATAACTATCCTGTCCCACCCATGGAGCAAATGCTACAAATGGTTTCAGGCTCTGAACTGTTTTCATTATTAGACGGTTTCTCTGGCTACAATCATGTATTAGTAGCCGAAGAAGACAGATTGAAGACAACGTTCAGGACCAAATGGGGAACTTTTGCCTATAGAAGGATGCCCTTTGGGCTGATAAATGCTGGAGCGACATTTCAGAGGGCTATGGACATAGATTTCCATGGATTGATTGGCCGTAGTGCGGTAGTATACCTTGACGATATTACTATATTCTCGAAAAGGAAAGAAGAGCACGCGTTTCACTTAAAGGCAGATTTTTGAACGCTGTCGAAAATATGGCATCTCGCTAAATCCCAAAAAATGTGTGTTTGCTGTTACGGAGTAAGCTGCTTGGTCACATAGTATCGAAGGAGGGAATTTCTATAGACCCCGAAAGAGTTAAGGCCATTGAACAGATTCCCTTACCCCATAATAAAAAATGGATGCAATCATTTATAGGAACAATTAACTTCGTGAGAAGATTTGTGCCTGATTTCGTTCAGATTGTCAAGCCATTGCAGCAGATGGTGAAGCAAAATGCACAATTCAAGTGGACTAAGATCGAGAAGAACGCTTTCAGCAAAATTAAAACTGCTGTTGCACACGCACCCTCCCTGAGAAGCCCAAATTTTGATAAAGACTTTATTCTATATACCTTTGCATCTGACAATTCACTAGCAGCTGTGCTTCCGCAAAAGGAAGATGGGGGGGATGAATTCCCAATATCCTTCATGAGCATTGGTCTACAAGGGGCTGAATTAAATTACCCAGCCATTGATAAGCAAGCTTATGCAGTATTCAAAGCAGTGAAGCAATTCAGGTCTTATATTTTGAAGAATCGAACCAAGGTAATAGTCCCCTACCCAGCTGTAAGGTCCCTTCTTATACAGAAGGAGTTAGGAGAAAGAAGAGGAAACTGGGTTATAGCTCTTCAAGAATACGACCTTGAATTCAAGCCAGCATCTATAGTTAAAGGACAAGGGTTGTGCAAACAGATGACTGAAAATGAAAAAAATGAAGAACACGCCTGGGAAGATGAAGCCGAATTACATGTAATGGAGGTATGTCCTTTGTTTACAGCTCCCGAGTCTTGGTATAGAGACCTTGTGCATTACCTGCAGGCAGGGTTGTTTCCAGAACATTGGAGTTCCAAGCAAAGAAGGGCGCTGCGTCTTAAATCGGCCTCCTATCAACTTGTTGAAGGAGTACTATTCAGAAAGAATTATGACGGGGTTCTTCTCAGATGCGAAGAAAGTAATGTCAGAGTTGCATGACGGTCCTGCTGGGGGACATTATTCAGGAGATACTACAGCCCACAAAATCCTCAGGGCAAGTTACTATTGGCCTACGCTCTTCAAAGATGCACACACACATGTCAAGAAGTGTGATATTTGCCAAAGGTGTAGTGGGAGACAACCTAAAGCAACAGCACCCCTAAAGCCTGTGATGATCACGGAACCATTCGAGCAATGGGGGCTAAATATTATTGGAGAAATAAAACCGAATTCCTCTCTGCAGCACAAGGACATTCTGACCACGACTGATTATTTCACTTGCTGGGTCGAAGCTATCCCGCTGCGCAAGATAAATCAAGACGAGGTCATCAGCTTCTTACAAGATCATATCATGACCAGGTTTGGAGTTCCAGTTTCGTTAGTCTTTGATAATGCTAAGTACTTTTCGTTAATTAAATTGACTGCATTTGCTCATGATAAAGGGATAAAATTGCATTATTCTGCTAATTATTATCCACAAGGAAATGGCCTCGCTGAATCCTCTAACAAAAATCTGATTATAATTTTAAAGAAGACTGTAATAGAAAACCAGAGGAGTTGGCATGCAGCGCTACCAAATGCCCTTTGGGTTGATAGAGTCACTCCCAAGTCTTCGATTGGAGTGTCTCCATATACCCTTGTCTACGGTAAAGAAGCCATCCTTCCTCCCAATATCATGCTTCCTTCTTCCATAATAGCTCAAGAATCTAGAGGGTCGGATGATGAAGTTTTGCAAATAAGGATATATAATCTCCTGAAAGCAGAAGAGGCTAGATCTAAAGCCAGAAAACGCTTTAAGTAACAACAGGAGGTAATAAAGAGATGGTTCGACAAACATAAGGCTGGAACAAAAGACTTTGAGGTAGGTGATTTGGTTCTCAAATGGGATCACCCCCATGATGAGAAAGGAAAGCATACTAAATTCCAGCAGTTGTGGGTAGGCTCTTATCAGATAGCGGCAAAGCTTGGCCCTTCTACTTATAGGTTGCAAGATCTACAGGGGTGGGAAGAGAACTTACCAGTGAATGGTTTGGTTCTCAAGCCTTATTTTAACTGAGTTTCTTTGAGTTCTTCTGTCTTGTATATAGTTAAATCTGTTTGGCTATCTTTTGAGTCATGTTTTTCAGTTTGTTTTAGTTTTTTTTTTTTCTTGATTCCAATAAAGGGAATGAACCCGCGGTTGCATGGAGAACATCAAAATGTTTGGGAATGATGAACATTTTTGGGTCTTAGACTGTGTGTTGCTAAAAGAACTTCTTCCAGTTTAACAGTTTTCTCGAATAAGCTCTGTGTGCATTGAAGTCCTGCTTAACCCCTATGAAATAAACTGTATTCGAAGAGTCTAGAATACTATGTTGAGGCTCCATCCACGTCATACTTAAAATGTTCTAAGGAGGGACAGTAGAGGACCCATGGAAAGGAGCGAGGTGAACAATATATTAAATATAAATGATCCCATGCCAATAAACGAAGGCTAAAAGGCAAATATGAGTCAAAAACTCCTATGAAAGCATCATACATCAAAGTAGATGCTGAATCATAAGTACTAAATTGCCGGAAGATCCCCTTCGTCCGTGAGCTGAAACATGAAGTCCACCGCTCACACAAAAGGACACTATGGGATAGAGGATCCTGAATTAAAATTTAGTAAGGAAGGCATGCAAGAGGACTCATATAAAAAGGGACAAAAGTCCAGAAGCACAAAAGTGCTAAAGTGGCATGGGAATGAGGAATAAATGAATATTTCTGTTTACCATATGCTAAAACCCTGTGGTGTCCAAGCTATCTGCTACCCGAAGACAAAAGTAATAATGAAACTCATCCTCTGGCCTCAACAGAGTTATCTGGATTTGAAAATTTTGGTTTCCACTCTCCCAAATTGGACTATCATCAATGATTGAAGGTACACACTTCGGTCATTTGAGAAATCCGGATAGCTGGAAGAATTCAATAGATGCATTTATTGTTAAACAGTCTGTCACTCAAAGAACAATCGCCCAGAGATCCAGGTTCACCAGGTAATCGCCAATTGTTGCAGCTGCAACCATTCTCCCCAAATTTCTTAAATTTTGGGCCCCTCCTCATGATGTAGCGTTGTTTTAATCGTTGAGTCTTTTGAATTTTTGGACATGTTTAATTTTGGATGATTCTAAATATTAACTCTCGCCCTGGTTTTCAAATTTGATTGTGACGAAAATTGTTGCGGGTCGCAGTTTTATTTGCTTGTCGATCGGATCAAGTTTCTCTATTTTGGGTCGCTGCTTCAGAGGTAAAGCCATTTTTTGTCCGTTGTTGAAATTCAAGGGTTGTCCAAAACACTTAAATCATTTTTATACATCAGGCGTCGAAAATATGTTTGATCGGCGACTGTTGTCCTTTTATCATCCGCCGTTGCGTCTCCCAAAGCGACTTAGCATCCGAAGTGCAAAGCGCTCTGACTGCCGATGTGTATTAGTCTTTTAATTGCATACCCATAGCTTTTTCTCTTTCGCCGTTGTGGCTGGGAAAGTCATTTGGCTTCCGATGTCAAATCCTTCCGACTTCCGATTAAAGCCTCTCCCGCCATGTTTCGCATGGCTTTAGCCCTTTTCTTCTTCCGCCGTTGCGGCTCCCAAATCAATTCGCCACCCGAAGTGAAAAGCGCTCCGCTGCCGATGCAGGTCACTTGTTCGTTTTCTTTTTCCTTTCCCGCCGTTGCGGCTGTGTGAACCAATTGGCTTCCGAAGTTATTATCATTCCGGCTTCCGATTTAAAGTTTTCCCGCCGGCGGATTGGTCTACCCTTCCGACGTCAGTATTTTGAGCCGTCGAAGAGTTTCCTGTTGACCGTCATTGGCTAGGTTTGTCGAACCTGTAGGTGGACGAAGTAGTATAAGTGATGCACCTGGCCATTTCTTGTGGATTAGTCGCTTTAATTGATTTAATTTAACATTTCATTTTAGCATGCAATCCCGGTGAATGATGCACAATTTATCAATTGCATAAAAATCCAAAAGACTGCTCATATTTCCATGGCGCGAATATACAAATGGAAGACAGGAACTCAAGGGGCGAAATGAATAGCGACAGGGACACAGATCTGAAAGGTCCAGCAGTTACCCAACTGATCATGAGCATACGAAGAAAAGGTGGAGAGAGGGATATGAAACGTTCGAGAAACCGAAATGTCATATGTTTGGAGGGCAGCCAAAGCGGTCTGCAGCTATAATTTAAATATTTGAAAGTAGAAGTTGGACAGGGACTTTTTCCTTGGAAAAACTTGTACACCATTTGCTTGTAAGAGGAACTATTTCGTTTTACAATCAGAAATTGCAATTTTTGCCTGCTGGAGAAAGCGAAATGTGGAATGTATCAATGTGATTAAATGAACAATGTTGAAGGGGAACTATTTCGTTTTCAGCTGTGTTTCATTAAATGTGAGAGTGTTTAACTTCCTGAACCTATCTTCTTGTTGAATGTTCTTCAGTATATTTTGTGATGTTTTCCACTGTGAGTAATAAATGTTGTCTCTAAACAATTGGCTATCTGGTTGTTCAAATATCTGTAATTGTTCATGTGTATTGAAAGAAGTATCAGCTATCTGTAACTCTTCATAATGCATGTACAAAGTATATTACTCACCAATGAATGATAATCCTGCTCCCTAGGGATAGTTTAGGTAGTCAGTTTTAATTTCTTGTTGTATGTGATTTAGATGCTTGTGAATGCTAAGACGAGAGGTAAGAACCTGCGCATCACGTTGTGAATGCTCCTTTCATCTTATCGCCCTGCATGGTTAATTAGGCACTTGCATATCATACATTAAGTCAAAAAATACAAAAATACACGGTGGATCGGGCCGCAACCGGTAAAACCTTTTTTTGTGTGTTACTTTGACCTACAGTAGCCAGACCGCAAACCGGACGGATTCCCCATACCAAACAGTCATGGGCTAGTTGGGAACGTTGACTGGGGAGAATCCCTTTCTGTTGTTGCCTGTGAATTTCCAGGCCTCAACACCTTCCTAAAGTGCTTATTTTTAAACTGAAAGGAATCTGATAAAAAAGAAACTTTACATTGAATTGAACTTGATAAACATTGAATCGAATTTGATAAAATTAAGATTCAAATAAATGAGATTCATACCTCTCATTTGCATAAGAAATTAAGACAATAGCATAGTGTGAGAGCTCCCTTAGGTTATCTCCAATACCATGAACATAATCTATAGCATGGAATCCATCTTGGGCTCGAAACAAATCAACCCATATCATTATCGCTTAGATTCTCTCCAAACCGTGTAGTCCAAGACTCCAACGAATGCCAAAGGTAAATTTAAGTTTGGGCATTTGAAAACCACCAAATCCTTCCCTAGTATGTCTTGGTTGCTTTTCAATCCCTCCATGGGCTGGGGCGAGGACTGAGGCAGGGAAACAACAATTGTCTCTATTATGCAAAACCAAGGGATAAGTACCTCTCTTGATATCGATTTGGGTAGGCTTAACCAAAGAAGCCCAATACAAGGTGGACAAAGACTTGTGCTTTCACTATCATTAAATTTTACATAAACCATCTTACTTTTTGCATGCTGTAGAAGTTAACAACCCACCACTATTCATTACTGATCGAAGACAAGAAACAAGACGAAATAAGACCGGTTCACTTAGAACCTGGAAGCCATTTATGGAGAAAACGTTCTTAGAAATGATTCGTTTTCGAAGAAATGACTTTTCAACTCTAGAAACGGAACGACCATAAAAAACCGTTGATTTTCATCTCGTTGTCATTTCTATGTCATTTACTCTGAAAAACGTGAACTATCGTCACATTTATGGTAACAAAGGTTCGATTTATGCTCAACGCTTTTAGTGAGTTGTCAATGGATACGTGGCACAATGGTATCGTGTCTGATTCCAGATCGGAAGGTTGCTTGATCGAGTCATGTCGGGTTCAACATCATTAAATAAGAACTTATAATCTTGTAGTTGTACTCAAAATATAGTATGAATATATATTTATATATATATATAATATATTCTATTTGGCCTTTAAGTAATGTAACCCATAACCCAACCAGAAGGAATAGGCTCGCTCACTCCAATAGATCGATTGGAAGTAAGTGAATTCTCATGCAATGAAGATCCACTACTAAAATTTAGGCCTTATTAGACACTTCGTCAATATTTTTTTTTGTGTCAGTCCAACTAACATCCCTAATGGACATGCCTTCGATGTTGTTTTAGACTAAATATGTTTATGAATGTCTTTTATTGGATGTACATTAGATGCTTAAAGTTAATTTACGTCTCATGAGAGACATAAAAAAGCGTAAAATGAATGAATGCTATATTTCTTTAATTTTTTGAAGCAACTTTAACTCTAGGTTTTTAATGTGGAACTAGTGTCTCTTAACTTAAAAAAAAAAAACCAATCAATCTATGAAATAAGAGGATCATCTTCAACTCTTTTAGTGATCGAAGGATGAGCCACACTATTTAGGCATTAATAGTTCCTTGAGGGACTCTATTTCTATGTGATAGGATTTATGTTTCCCTCTCATAAGTGGTGGATCCCCTCTCTCATTTGGCTCTTATGATTGAATCATTGGTACATAATATGAATCAACTTCAATTGTAACAGCAACCAATTTGGTATTGAAAACAACAACAGAATGGGTATCAAAATCAACAACCAATTGCTAAAAATATTCACTTTCTAAAAATAAAAATAAAAAACTCACAAAAAATAATTAATATCAAAATCAAGATTTTGAGGCAATCACCATTCCATGCATGCTCAAGTGTTGTAGCTAGAGCATGTAGACATAGAAAACTAGAAAGAAATAGAACCGAGTTCTGAATTGAAGCTTGTATCGAAGTATTGAATGTATTCCCCAATGCCAATCTAAATGTATATAAGAGAACTCAACATGGAATTTAACTCTTGGAACCAATAAATGTACTCATGAATGTGTTGGATCATTCAATGAGTGCATGGAAAATTTCAAGGTCACCTATCCTATTGGGCTAGCTTGGGTGGTTGAGTGATTTAAGCTTCATTATAGGAGGTCTCAAGGTTGATTCAATATGATGGTTTCCTTTGTTGCATGCCTCACTTGATATCTCTGATGAGGTAGGGCACCATAATCATGCCATCACCTCCTTAGTGTAGTAAAAATCATGGTATGCTCGAATTGTAGGCACTGCTTAGCTTCAACACCCAACAAAGTGTTGAGAAAAGTCAGTGTTTTAGGCTAAAAAATCTACGTTTACTCAAATATGTGATCGACCAAAAGAGACACATCTTCACTAAATTTTGGAACCCTAAAAGCTCCTTGCAATCCTTGATTTCAAAAGGCCAATGATGTTATTCACGTTGTTATTCTTGAATCTACAATGTCATAGGAAGGTGTAGTAAAATTATCTCTTATTTATTCAAATTATAATGGTTGGTTTGTTGCACCCACTCCTATATCCTACATAACCGCTTGGCCTACATTACAAAGCCTTATATATCTATAGCACATTGTAAAAAGGGTCTTTAGAAAGACTATGAGAAATATGGTAAGAAAATTTTCCCATACATTAGCAATTTTTTGCTTAAAATATGCATGATTTGGCACAACCACTTGTAATTCACATTTGTAACATATGCAAGGAATACAAGCAATCACATTTTGATGGATTCATTGAACTATTCTTCAATCCATGACACTAACGTTTTCAAACTTTTCTATTTCTTATTAAGGGAAGTACAACTTATTGTGACATTTACTTATGGATTACATTGTGTTCAAATTCTATAAACCCAATGTTTCAGGTGGACACTCCACCCATCACCAAGGGAGGAGAAGAAGTTTTGATGAGTAGAAAAGAGTAGAGAATTACTATATAAATAGATAAATATAAAAGCGTCAGTTGTTAAGAATGAACAATAAACGAGATCCATAGGGTTAGCCAATAATAGATGAAAGTCAAATTAACAAAATTGCATAAAACAAGGATTAAGAAAAATATTACATTGTTCTTTAGACCCACATGAATAGTCTTGTTCTGATCTAAAAGACCTTCACCCAATGATTCATTCTTCATCATAATCAAATCAATGTGTATTAAACCTTTATAGACAATACCTAATACATTCTAATATTACAGTCTAACACTTTATGTAGAATGCTTGAATGTCAACAAATTATTTCTAATAATTTTAGATAAATTTATAAAATAGAGTGAATAAAACCATGATCGCAAAAATCTATAAATGTAAAGTAGAGTTACATAAATATAAATATTACCATTAATTAATATAAATATTAAGCTATATGAATCAAGGTTCTTTCATAACAATAGACATAATACATTATTGTACAACAAAATTTGTCTTCAATACAAAAGGTTTAATCTTTACTACCTCCTATTTATTTTTTTCAATAGGTCCACTATTATGACGTTGGCATCCTCATCCTTATTATACTCTTCTCGACCTATTGATTTTGGTACTAGATCCATATTAGAATGAAAGATACGTTTCTATGTGGGAGGCCTATTAAAAGATGAGTTTCTGTGTAGGATCCATGTTGGCTACAATTAAAGAAAATCATTTAGAAATCACCTCATTCATATTATACATAAACCCAAAAAATATAAATTTCTAATAATTCATTCATGGTACTTGCAGGTGCAATAGGATTAACGCCTGGATGACCAATACCTTTGCTCTCTAAAACTAGATTATAAGGAATACTTAAATCTTCATGTACTTCTTGCAATAACATTTGTAGTTATTGTAAAACCAAATAATCTCAACTTGTACTTTATTATTAATTAACTATTAAAATGTATTGAATTTATATACCTTCTTGTTGATAGTAGAAGTGTTATATTGATTTGCATTTTTGCATTTTAGTTAGGGATTTATAGCCTCTAGTCAAGATAAC
Source organism: Pseudotsuga menziesii (assembly GCA_001517045.1). Taxonomy (NCBI): domain Eukaryota; kingdom Viridiplantae; phylum Streptophyta; class Pinopsida; order Pinales; family Pinaceae; genus Pseudotsuga; species Pseudotsuga menziesii. Next base: position 315,600 of record LPNX010499608.1, on the reverse strand, counting down.
TTTGAGGTCTTTGATGGTGGGAATAACTCCAAAGTCTGCATACTACATACCATAGCATAATGCATTTTAGTAACGAAAGACTTTAAAATATAGTTGAAAATTCAATAACACAAATTTTAAATCTTGGTACATACATATCTCTCTTTCAATTTAGCCACATGGGACAAGTTTGTGTTGGTCAATCTTCTGCAACCTATCCTATGTATCCTTTACAATGTCTTTGAGCCTACAAGAATGGTCAAGTACATGTTAATGTGATTTAATTATTATGGTCAAATGCACATAAAATATAAGTTCATTGTTCATTATATTATTTTATTTAGCTTTGTGGTTCTCCCACACTTTGCTGCAAGGATGCATCTTTCTTCATCTTCTACTAGTGCAACCCACTCCCGCAAAAAAATTAGTCTAGGATGCTTATAACTGAGATATTGACCAATATTAGTGTAGTAATTGTATCAGACTGATTTTGAGTAGTTACTTGCCATGGTTTGGACCAACTTTTGGTTGAATAAAAGGCCAAATGATGTGGTCATGTGTTTCACCAACTCTTTCTTCAAGTCATTTCTTTGATATTTATAACTTGTTCTAATTGTTGGTGCAAATAGAGCAAATGCTTGTTCATGCAATTGTTGGTAGAATATGTTATTTCATGCATTGCAATAGTATATTACGACTAGATAGATTGAATCAACATAAAAAATTCATAATTGTATAGAATCAAAGTATGCTATTGTATTAGAAATAATTAGCTTGGAGTTTTAATCCCTTCACTGGGACTAGTTCATGGTCCATTTGTAAAGTAAATGGTAAATTTCCAATGCTTATAATGACCAATCCTGCCATTTTGTGGCTCATATCAACATCCGATGAATGAGGCAAATGAGTGCTAGACCCATGGGTACTATGTATAAATGGAGTCGTAGACTTCTCGACAACAACACTAGGTGTAGAATCATGGGAAAACACAATGATTCAAGGAATGCAGGGATTAATGGTAGGTGCAATAGGAGCAGAGGCTCTAGAAACATATGCATGTCTTCTACTCCCAACACTGAGAACTTCCTCAAGAAGGACTATAAAAATTCAATTCTATGTCAAACATTTGGTTTCATTTAAAAAACATGTCATCTTCATTAAAGAAGTTGATGTAAAACAAATTTAAAAAAATCATACATTGTATCTATTGATTTTTGAGATCAATAATTAACTTCTTGCTTCATTTTTCCAAGTCTCTTTAGTGACCATCAATTCCTCATGTTCTATGCCCATTTCTAAACCTATTTTCTAATATTACCAAGAGACTTGACGACTTTAGATAGTCTACCTTGTCTGGATCGAGACAGGGTGATGACATGGGATCCTACAAAGAATCAAAACATATAACATCGATAAACAATGTAATAATAATAATTGGATTAGGGCTTCAATGAACAATATCAATTGATAATAATTAACATATAAATGGGACTATATTATTTGACCTACCCATGGTCGATGCCTTTCCACCAAATAACCTGTAACATAAACAACACTATATTAACTATATATCCAAACATGGATACAAGTTCTCAATTCCCTTCATTCTCATTATGACATAATCTACATTTTATGGAAAATAATTAATTTATCATATATATGTTCTTCAATAAATAATGAATATGAGCCATTAACTCATAGTTACCTAGCTCCTAGATCTTATTCAAATTATAATTGATCAACCATACTCCACTCCTGTAGTTATAAATTTTGTTGCAAAAACCACAACTATATTTCCATCATGCTTCTCAAACGTATAAATGTGTAATTTTTTCGTGCTTCTAGGACATGAATTTTTTCTAGGACATAATCGGGCAATTCCACTTGATATTTGTATGGAACATTTATGCCATCCATTGAAAAGAGTCTCAGACCATGTAAACTAGATGGAACAATTCGATATATTCTTCCATCAATACAAAAATCGGTGTTTACCTCAGGAAGTGAGTTTAGTTCCCAATTCTTTACATAATGTCTATATTTCAACGAAACTTCCTAGTTTTTGGTGGTATCATTGTCATAAGAGCATGGCCATTTTTCAACAATAAAGAAATGCATATGTTTTTTAAATTTTCTTTTGACATTGCTACCTCTAGTTGATATTGACGTATTGCTTCACATTTCCTCTTCTTATTTCTTTTTAGAACAACCATCACTTTATGAACCAATTTTTGATAGGTATCTATTCAGTTGTGCCTGTAGTTAACACCAAATAGTAGCAACCAGGTTGCAATCATATGATTCAAATTTCAATTAACATTGATAAGTATTGGATAAAATAAATAATAAAAATGAAATATAATATTTTACTTAATCCCAACACACAAGGTAGCCTCAAATAAATTATTTTGAGCATATGCCGAACAAGTTCCAATCCTTTTAGAACACTTTTCAAGCATATACCAGGATTGAAATCACATTAGCAAGACAAAAGGATATATAATATTGAAGGATTCTAACTTATACATGAGTGATGCATTGCGATGGATTGGTGGGGCCAGCAGTTGAATCTTTGAATTGTATCCATATAATAAAGATCTCAATATTGCATGAAGTTTTTTCACAATTAGGATTTTTCTCAGTAATAGTGCAATTTTTGCATTACATGGTAAATTTTTGGAAAGTCAACCAACAAAGGGTGTGGACATTATGGTTATGTCCACCTTGCTTAAACAAACTTGCAAAAGGTTATAGTATTACTTTTGTTGCTTGGATGGGTTTTTATGCCTCGGGAAGAGATTCACCAAGTGTCTTTGGATGGACTCAAGAAGTGAGTTGAAACCAATCGTAATATAATAAATGAGACTTGGATTGATGAAATTTCGATTATGTTTGTATTGTGACATCATATACACCTAGAGACACCTTCCACCCATGGTTCCAATATGGCCTGAAAGTTGTCTTATTCACCGATTTTTAGAACTATGGCATTGCTCAGTAACATGTAGTTCAATTCTTGCATTACATAGTAATTTTTTGGAAACTCAATCAACAGAGCATGTGGAAAACGTGTTCATGTCCACCTTGCCCAAAAAAGCTTCTAGAATGTCACGGTACTTAGTTCTACTACTTGAATTGATTTTTATGCCTTGAGTAGAGTTTCTCTGAGTGTCCCTTAATCACTTTAGGAAGTGAGTTGAAACCTATAGTAATCTAATAGTCATAATTCAGATCAATAAACAATTAGTTCTATTAGACTCATGCCATCATATTTCATCTAGGGACGCCCATCACCCATGGTTCCATGGCCCAAAAGTTTTATTATTTGTCAATTTTAGAAACCATGATTTTTCTGAATAACATGTGGTGCAATTTTTGCATTACATGGTAAATTTTTGGGAACTTATCTAATAGAGTGTATGGGCATTGTGGTCATTTCCACCTTTCCCAAACAAACTTGTAGGAGGTAAGGATATTGATTTATGTCGCTTGGATTGGTGTTTATGCCTTAGGAAGAGATTCATCAAGTGTCCTTGAATGGCTTCAGCAGTTTGATAACCATGTTTCGTATCAATGAACCATGATTTTGTTGGACTTATGGAATCATATTACACCCTAGGAACACTACCTCCCATAGGCACATGGCCCGTAAGTTTTATTATTCTCCAATTTTCGAGAACTAGAATTTTTCTTAAAAACATGTAGTGTAATTATTACATGGTGTTTTTTTTTGGAAACTCAACGAACAAAGGGTGTGGACATTGTGGTCATATACACCTTTTTAGTGGTTAGGTTTAGTTATTATTATTTTATTATATATGAATTTCTAGTTAGCTTTAAATATTATTGCACTTACTTTTATTCGGTCCTGGATTTAACAATCTCTTAGTCTAGTTTTTGTTTAGAATTATTTCTTAGATTTTATTTAAATTTAGTTTTTAGTTTTTTATATTAAATTATATATTTGGTTTAGTATCTAGACTTAGTACTATTTAGCCTTTTATCATAAGATTTAGTATTACTTTTGGACTATTTAGCCTGATTTAGTATTATGTATGGAATCTACGTAGTTTGGAATTGTTTTATTATTTTTATATTTATATTTGATCAATATACTAATTATATGTACTATTAATTTGACTTAGTATTATTATTTTAAATTTAGTTATTAGTATTAATTTATATCTGAATTATTTTTACCCTTAGCTTTAGTTAGACTTAAATTTGATTTAATCATAGAATTATTATTTAGATTTAGAATTATTTAGACTTGGTTTTAAATTATTTCTCTTATTATTGTTTTTCCCTTTTATCCCTATGACAATTATCTTTAGTGTCCAATTCATGTGACTATTAATTTTTTTTCTAAAAAACACTAATTAGGTTAAATTAGCTGGCCCCACACATGTATCTGTCACTTCTCAAACAAAATTGATCTCTATATATTATGGGTATTTTGCCCTTAATTATTTGAGCTTCTTATTCTCTTGATGATGATCCCATAGTAGGTATTGAAAACTCGATATTTTCTCAATGCAAAACTCCTTTCACTATTATCTACTCCTTCTAATTGCTATCTTAAAACATGTCCACCTTGCCCAAACAAACTTGTAAGATGTTACGATACTTAGTTCTACCACTCATATTGGTTTTTATGCCCCAGGAAGAGACCCATCAAGTGTCCCTGAATGGAGTTAGGAAGTGAGTTGAAACCCATTGTAATATGATAACCGATATTGTGACTAATGAACCAGCATTTCTGTTGGACTTGTGACATCAGATTACACCTAGGGACACCCATCATTTGTGGGTCGATGGCCCAAAAGTTGAGTTTTTCACCAATTTTTGTAACTATAATTTTGATAAGTAACATGTGGTGCAATTTCTGCATTAGATGATAAATTTTTGGAAACTTAGCCAATAGAGCACATGGACATTGTGGTCATGTCCACCTTTCCCAAACAAACTTGTATAAGGCTATGATACTCAGTTTTGCCACTTGGATTTTTTTTACTCCCCGAGAAGAGATTCTCCAAGTGTCCTTGAATGGATTTAGGAAGCGAGTTACAAATTTTGTAATCCATGTCATGTGATTTATAAGTCTAAATTCCATTCCCTTTAATTATCAATCAACTTGTGAAATACAAACACAATATGCGAAGAATTAGATTATTTGTAGTATGATTTGCCTAAGAAGTTAATGGGAATTAAATGATTATAAATGACTTAAACTATGGAAATCAATTGCTTTGAAACAAAAGAAACAAATACAAATCCATCACTAAATTACATCTTACTATATCTACAAGTAATGTAAATAAGGCTATAGTTAAGTGTCCAATTCTTAAGATTTGAACCTTTCTACAACATTGCTCTATTTTGGTATATAGAACATAATTCAATGCATGAAGATAAATGAAATCAAATGCCAAAATGAAACACATGACCACACTTCATCAATAAAAATCAAACTTAATCATTTCTAGCAATGACCATGTACTCAAACACCATCATGTTACTAGGACCTCATTGTCACCAAGTTATCTCTTTACATGTGTTAGGCACCTCTTCTTTCTTTGAATCAATGCTTTAATAAAAGGAAAAATAAACTTGCATAAAATGAAATAAAATACCACCATGATCTGTTTGGAGTGAGATCAATTATCCCAAGAAAATGGTAGCAAACATAACTACAACATCATAAAACTAAATCAAAGCATGCATTATATATAATTAAAGAATGACAATCTATATGAAGAGAAATACCAAAAGACTTTATTCTATTCCATAATCATCTCGATGTATGCTCCAAGAGTTCTCCCTTTTGAATGGAGAATGCATTCTTATCTATGCATAAATTTGATTTGAAACTAATATGAATAATAATTAGTTTAGATCCACAAATCTCTCATGTGGTTACAACCATTTGCTAAAGATTAACAAATCAAAGATATTTACAAAATCCTCAAGATATATGATAACAAATCTTATCCAAGACTTCAAGATACTTATTTATCTAAGATGTTTGGATGATTATCCCAAACCCCAATCAAATATTCGATGGTTGGAGAGGAAATTCGAATTTGGAGCTAGGTGATAAAAAATTGCATTATTGCAAGCTCTAAATGTACCTATAATCATCACCAAACTAACCCAACTTTCAAAGATACATGAAACCATGTTATTTTCTAACATTTAATCATAAATTCACTTAAAATACTAAAATAAATGTATTGGAAAATATTGGGCCTAAAATATTAAAATGGAGTAAAACAATGTTATAGGAAATTGGAAAATGATTAAAAGCCAAGGGAAGAGAATATGAAAAGATAGTATTTTAGTGACTCAACAATCTGATAAGTGAGACTTGGATTGTTGAACCATCAATTCTGTTGCACTCGTGACACCAAATTGCACCTAAGTACACCTAGGGATAAATAGAGCTTATGAATTTATCATATAAATTTTGATTACTACAAATATATAGTGCTCATCATCTTCCAATAGTATAAATGTTGGCCAAGTCACTAAAAGGTTGAAATATATATGAACACATAAATTATCTGTAATGTCCCTCGAGACTATCAAAGGGTATCAGGGACACATAATTAACTCTCTAAAGCTAATTATATAATTTTAGCACAGTAGATTAGTCAAATAAATATTTAATTTATTTTTTTATGATTTTATTACGACAAAATCCCTTTAATTGCCAATAAATTAAAATAAATTCAATAACTATTCCAACAACTGATCCAAGGGATAGGAAAACCTACTAACACTATTTAACAATATCATATATCCATTCCAATCCGAATCAAAAATAAATTCCACCTCTGAAGGCCATTTTCACTTAATCAAGATTAACTAGTAATTAATGCTTTGGTTACGACACTTAATGGCACTTAGCACACAATTGACGATACTTAACATAATTTAACTTGTTCATCATATAATCATTATTTATATTTCCTAATGGATATTAACACCTAATAACATGTAAATAAGGTCTTATTACCATTTTGTAATGAATTAAACATAACAATTACGAAAACGATTCCACAAAAACTAGTGAACTAGTTGTTCAATACAAACATCTAGTCTTACGCAAATTCGACACACAACCATCCCAATGAACCAAAAAGTGTAGATATATCGATTACATACTTAAGAATGGAATTAAAAGAAAATAAAGTTATATTTGCAGGTCTTATCCTTTCACATAAACAACATTCTTCCAACCTAATTCCAATTCAACTAGTTAACATTTATCCCAAGAAATTTAATCAAATCGAATCAACCAAAACTCAAGCACTCATAAGTAAAGGATCACACCTGAAAATTATCCAACTACAACACAAATAAAATTTTAAGAATATGGAATATGGATTTACATTCCATAAATTACGCTACAAATATTTAAATCTATAAACAAGTTATCAATTTTCAACGAATTGAAGCTAGTTTATATTTCTAGTTTCCAAATACAAAACAACAAGAAAGTAATGACTATTCTAGATCATGGAAACAATAGTATAGGTCACCTACAATCAAATGGCTTTAGCTTCTCTCTCATAAAGAATCCTCTTATTAATTCACCAACTAGCTAGATCTACTTCTTCGAATTAACTAGAAATTGAAGAAATACGGAAGATAAATGTATAGACTATTCATAGAAACATTCATAATCCATTACAAATATAAATATCATGTATTGTTATTATTATCATAAGTACATATAATTTATACATTTTGTCAAACACTTCTTATGTAAAGTCATAAATCCATCTAAAACAATTCTTTCGAAGGAACTAGCGATTGGATATTAAACTAGAATTTCAATAAGCAAATCCAAGGATTATATAGGAATTATTTCAAACACTTACTGATACATGTCAAGTGTAATTATAATATTTTATATTGAATATCTCACTCAAATATTTTCACAAACAATTTTCATGCCAAGTCTCAAAACTAGATAAAATAAGTCAATTGGTAAGCTAGTATTTGAATAAAAGCTAGAAACATTGTAGGGAGGCGTTTTTTATCATTCCAACACTACTGTACATTCAAGATTCATATAATATAAATAAAAGGGGAAAAATATCATGTCTGTAGCATAGGTACCAAATAAAAGTTTACTTGAACAACTTTCTCACAAATTACAAAAACTAACTATCTAATTTTTCTCCAAAACTAGTACAACAATTTAACTATTATTCATGAGGGATTTATTCCACATTTAGATCATACATTTTATCATACATTTGATCAAAAATTTCATATGAAACCATATAAAAATCATATTAGAACCAAAATAAATGAAATAGACATGAAATAGAGCACTTATTTTGTAAAATACACAACTGAAATCGATTGCACCACATTCCACCCAACAATAGACACAATGCAAGCCAAATTCTCACTTTGCAATGGTCACCCACGAGATGGAACCATGATGCCATAAGAAAGAGCACACTCAACCAAAATCCTACAAAATAATTCCAACCATAAATCTAATGGCAAGTGGATTCCACATCACCCCCAATCCATGATTTCCATTGGCAATTCTAGGACAAAGTTTTTCAGGAAATTAGTCCAACCACAACCTATTGGGAATTCCTCCTCAAATTCCACTCTAGGGAAATTCTTATGTCTCTAGGAAAAAAACTTCAGGTATATAACAGTCCAACCTCAAATCTAATGGCATGTGGATTCCACTTCACTTCCTATCCAGGATCTCTAGGGGCAATTCCAAGACAATTATCATTGGCTCTAGAGTAACTAATATTGGGAAAATGCTTAGAAATGGTGCATCAACCAACAAAATCTCATACTTGGGGTAACAACATTTAATTCACAGGTACCAAGTCCAAGTAAGAGCTAAGGACATGGACAATGAATCAAGAGAGACTACAAACACAAACAAAATCAAATTTCTTAAGAGAAATTCAAATGGGAGAGAGAGAGACACAAGGGACGAGTTACATTCAAAAAGCAACAAATAGGAGTTACATATTGTGAGGCTACAACAAGAGGCACGCTAACCAAAATCAAGAGGCACACTAGGTTTGAGAGAGACTCTAACATGAATACAAATTAATCCTGGAATAAATGAAATCGAGGAGTAACATAACACGTGAGAGTACACATCCAAGAGGGTCCACCAAGTCCATACGAAGGGTGTATAATGTCGACATAGAGGAAAACACAAAGGTAGCACTTTTCCTACAATCCCTTGCTCGTAACATCATGGTTCCTCATACTATCTTTTGTGGCATCGATCGATCTGATTATTTTAATTAATTAATAATGTCCAACATAATAGAAATAATAATAATGTGCAAACCATAGTCCTAACACCTTGTGTTATAATATCCAACATAAAAACAATAATAATATGTCCAGGGGATAAACCAAAGGGTATTACATCCCCCTCCCATTAAACCATGCATCGTCCTTGATGCATAATACATACATGCGTTTGCAAAACTTTTAGAAGGATCACAATGTTTAATTTTCACGTATTCCTTCTTGAAACTCCTCTTCCTTTAGTAGGTCCTTCCCTTACCTTTGTCTTCATTGAACATAAAGGGTTTGTTGATCTACAAGTGATTTATGAAAATTGACCTTTTTCATCTCTAGGATGTCAAAAGTAAAACACGATGACATATGAACATTCCAGAAGATGGCTTGGTATAATGATTGATGTGGATTCTTTAACTGTTAAAACTGGGGCTAAGAACAACACAATTTAGTTACCTCCTTTACCTCATGTTACCTCCTTTACCTCTTGTTACCTCCTTTACATTGTGTCTTCCCTTACCTAGTTGGCTTCATTGGCCTTCATTTACCTTAGCAGGTCCTTCCCTTACCCTATCAGTGTGGACCATATTACTTCCCTTTTCACATCGATGGCTTGCTGTCACGTCCCCAACTCTTACTCAGTGGAGAGAACGCGACTAACATCTACCAACCTGAGCAATCTAAGCCTCATGAACATAATATAAAAATTGCTTTAAAATAAAACATTCATAAGTATAAACATATGCATAATGGAATGTACATGATATATACAGCGGAAGCAAATCATTCATTCAACACATTCATGCATTCAACATGTTCATGATAATTTCATAATAATTCATAAGCAAATACAATTGCAGGATTTAAATACACAAGAATACTTATCTTTGAAAGAAGCTCGTCTTGCAACCAGCTATGTCGCTGCAACGTTCCACCCAACCATAGGCTAGTGTGCTCTTTAATCTCTCATCAACACTGCCACCCCCGAGCAGGGCATGATCTTCCCCAAGGAATAAGGAACTCTAGCAGACTTCACCAATAGCCAAGGATACAATTAAAATTCAGTCAAGCCAACATAGTTGGGTTTATAGGACTTACACAGGCAGTGGATTGCACTTAGAAAAATTCACGTAAGACACAACCAAGCCAACAGATGGGTTTATCAGACTACCAACCAAGCCATCCTTCTAGTTGGGTTTATCAGGCTGCCAAGGAGGTGGAAAGATAGACTCCTAAGCTAGTGAGCTCAACCCCAGAGCTATGAACACCCACACTGGATCTAGCCTGATTTCTAAACAATTACACACCCAACACAAGGAAGCATTCCCTTCTCTGCTACACAGTCCCTCAGGCCATGCCTTCCCTTCCAGTGCTATTCAGGGCATGCAAAGAAGAAAACCAGCCTTCTAGATTGGCCTGTGAGGTTCTTTCACACACTAGGTTTATCAAGCAAGTCTAGACTCTTTTTCCATTCCTTCAATCAATTCAAATGTCAAACGTGGATGCACACACAGTGATCTTAGACCTGGGATTTATCAGAACATAGCCGACGCCATGGATTACATACACACATAGGAATTTACGAAATTCTAAACATTGCTGGTGCTAGACAGATAGCTGCAAAATACTAAAACAAAAACGTTGCCGGTCTTTCAAATCAAAGACACCAAATCGGATTCTGTGCAATGTGGTTTAGGAAAACGACTATCAAACAGGAGAAACGTGAAGAGAAACAATCCACACAGGGAAAACCCAAAACATGAAGGATCCAAATTGCCAGATAGGAGAAATTCCTCAAAGATTCAGACTCAGAATCGTTTTTGCTTGCTTGCTACTGCGTGAATACCCAATTGGGTTTCCAAAAACGTTTTTGTTCAATCCACAATTGTGAGGGAAGGTGAAACGCTACCGCATGAGGGAAAGGTGGTAATTTTTGGTGTTTTCTTGCCCAAGAAATTCAAAAAACATTTTTCCCAAAGTGGGGCTCTGCCCAACTCGAATTTCCCCACTCTTCCAATCCCCCACTCCCTCATCCTTAGGAAAAATCATGCCCCCATATCAACTAGCTGCGTTGACATAGCCGGTTGTGGGTTTTAATTAAAAATTGCAATTTAACATGATGTTTAGCTGTTAATGTTCAACTAGCATAAAAAAATACTATCAGCTCAACCCTAATTGTCGAAACATAAATACTAAATCGATGGTGGGTCTTTTTCCTAGCTCCACACCATGATTATTTACATCATTTTATTTAAATGAAAACAAGGTCAAAACCGAGGTGTTACATTCCCCTCCCCCTTCAACAACACTGTCCTCAGTGCTTTACAACATTGAACAAAAATGCTTGCTGGCACTTCCCTCAGCAATCCGCAGATTCGAACAAAAATGGATGTGCCAGTTGCATGGAATCCTCCAGCTCCCACGTAGCTTCTTCAGGACCGCAGTGCTCCCACCATATGGACCGTAGTTTGGACCCTATTACTGCCCTTTTCACATCGATGGCTTGCAGATGTCTTTGCGAAGATGAATGAGTTGTCCTATGTGGTTTCACAGTAATGAAAAATGTTATATGTCTATCCTCATAATCCACGATTCATCAAATTTGGAGGTTTCTTGTGGGAGTAGTTTTGCTTCATGGATGGATTGATTATGATGAACATTTTTATGATGTA
>LPNX010499608.1:280892-303577 GCA_001517045.1 Pseudotsuga menziesii | reverse complement strand
CCCCCCCCCCCCCAAAACCCCAAAAAAAAATCAAATAGCATCTCTAGGTTGTAATACTGAGCAAGTGCTAATCTAGAATCACCTTATGGGACTAAGAAGCAATATTGGTTCCTATTTTTATCTCTTACAACAATCTGTTGTATCCCTAAGAAATGTAAATCCAAAGGTAAAGAATTTGTTGATCTACATGTGATTTATGAAAAGTGACCTTTGTCTTCTTTGGGTTGTTAAAAGTAAAACTCCATGACATATTAATGTTCTAGAAATTGGATTGGTATCAAGATTGATTTGGATTAGATTGAACTATCAATATTGGGGATAAGAACAACAAAATATCAGTGTATGAAAGCCAATTTTGTTTTCATTATATATGAGTCACCTTCTCCTATCTGGGATAGTAAACAACATTAAAATAATGTTTCTAAGCAGTTTTGTACATCAATACCATTTATGGGTCAATCCTGATTTGCTAAGTCAAATATAGGGCTAAGTCTTGACCTAAAACAACAAGAAACTTACTATCTACATCCATATATATTACCATTAGCATTTATGTCCAGACCGGGGTGGTGAAATCACTATTCATCCATGTCATTACTCTTGTAGAAGATCAATGTTATTCATGCATTCATGTGATTTATAGGTCAAAACCGGTACTTGGCATGACTTTAGGAGAAAACGATCGATTTATAATCACTCTTGTCCTCATTAATCATCAACTTTGGGATGGTGTTCCACTCTAACAATTCAAAGTTCTCAAATCTGATCAACATAAGACAAGGCTCTTCTTGCAATGGTGGCATCGACTCTATATGGAATGATAACATAACAAAATTGCCAAAATATTCATGGAGGTGAGTTTCCAATATTCTTGGTTGTTAACCTTTTACACATATATGTTACCCTTTCTCTCCACCTTGCCACCTTCTATTTTATGCTCAGTCATATTGTATGATAATCACCACAATGCAATAATCTGTTAGTCATGATATATTCTCCAATATTAAATGAGAAGTTTCTTTCTTTTGTATTAGGACAAAATATACATACATATATGCACTTGGTCCTAGAATTTTGCATACTGCATAAATTAACATTAATAGGAACTTGACTTAGACTTTATCCTTCCACATTTTTGGAAACACAATTCACTTTTCTTCATCTAGGTTTTATAAATTAGGATTTTTTATAAATTAGGATTTATCTTAACTATTTTAACTGTGAGTGGGGAGAAGTGCTGCCAAACTTGTCGAAGAATGAAACAAGGAAAACAAACAATTAGGGTCTCTAACACCCACAAGTTCTTTCCTCAAGAATGCTCAATTAGTAGGTATCTCTTCACTCCTTTTAGTTCTCTCCACAGAGTTCGCCATAGTCATTTTATTGCTTTGGGTAGTTTACAACATGTGAAATAACAATGGATTAAACAGTTCTTGATAAACCATGGAAACACATAAGCATGGAATTTGTGTAGGAGTTACCGTGAGGTGAGAAAAAGGATAAATGTGTGCTTGTTGTTGATCGCTTTTCTTAGATGGTGTATTTTATACCTTGTAATAAACATGAAGATTCCTCCCACATTCATACACTTTTATTCAAAACATTGATTCTTTTATATGTATTGAATCTATGACCTCTGATAGGGACTCCCAATTCTTGACCCATTTTTGGTAAATAGTAAAGAAGATGTTGGGAACAAGACTTCAATTACAAAAGTGTTTCAATCACTTTCTGCTTGATATATGTATAATTTCCTTAGGATACAATCATCGCAAAAGATGTATATTACTTTAAATTTGGCTTCTGCATCAAACTCTAGAGGTAATAAGCAATTGTATTCCATTGCAAACTATTCCTTACTACTGTTAATATGTTCATGAATACCGAGACCATACTAGATCAAGGACAATGAATAAGTAATTTATTTATAGTCTCCTCCTTCTCTCTACCAAAGTACATTTTCTTTGACCTTTTATGTTTCTTCTCTATAACACTTTCTAGGTTAGGTATTATTCCTTATAGCTAGCGATATGAAATTTCTTGACTTTATAGTCATAATGTGTCATATAAGGATATCTATGGGTGGGAATATGTGTAATTGGGATATCAAATCTTCTTTTGTGACACTATTAGTGAAACCAATGCTACCCCCAATTTTGCACAGATGTCCACTTATGATTTCCTTGTAATTTTCATCATAAAGCAAGTTGTTGACTCCCCTGCATGGTCTTCAATGCTTGGTGGTATAGTTACACTTTATGATGTTAATGCCTTGGTTGATGATGCCTGATTGATATGCTCATAGTTTTTTTAATGGTTACTTTCTTATTCTTGCTTATAAACATATACAATTGTTATCAACAACTTTTGATTTGATAATATTCATGGTGATGTAAAGTTATTGGCCTTGGCTCGCCTTTTGCACTTTGTTTTGTGATGATTCAGGGGCAATTTGTGTCTTTCAAAAAGATGTAAAATTTTCAGTATACAATGTTATTTTTAGTCTGCCATTTTTTTCCAGACTTGGATAATTCCTTCTTCACATGAACTCATTTTGAGTTAGACTCACCAATTAATTGGGAAGTCATGCAACATCGAATGTGTCCACTTATATTATCGTTACATACAAGAAGCCTTCATTACCATATCATTGGTTTTGATACTGTTTTATCCTAGATTGTAGTTTCCTTTACAATTGTTGATAAGTTTTGTTAATTTTTGAAAGTGATTACTGTTTTGGAATTATCTGATATATATGTTGTATTGCAGTCACTCGAAGTGTTTCATAGTTGCTTCACTTCTGTCTTGCAGAGTGTTATACATAGCATAGATAGTTTTTACAACTAAAATTATTACCAAAGTGTTGAATCAACTTGTATGTTATAACGATTGCTTTTTTCATTTTGTCCATTTATAATTTTATTGCATGTGCATGAATAAAATTTATCTAGTTTTGACCTTCCTTATATGGTGACAATAAAACTTATAGCTATTGTATGGAACACCTATGGACTATATACCTTGAGAGAGAAGATACAATTTTGACCCTTGGTCTTGTGGGTAAAAGGGTTGTTTCCCCACCTTGATTGTATACCTTGTTCTTGTGGGTAAAAGGGTTATTTCCCCACCTTGATGGTACACCTTGGTATTATGGGTGAAAGGGTTATCTTCCCACTTTGTTATGACCACTCTTGTTGATCTTTGATATTGTGTTGAACCTTTTTGGGTCCTTATTCTAGTGCCTCCCTCTCCTACTGTGGTACCTTGACCCTTTTGTCATGATGCCTTACCTTTATTGTTATGTGCTCCTTTTCAACCTCCTTGAGGCTGCTACTGTGTATGGAAGCGTGCCACATTCTAATGGACGTGCAAGAGTATGGGTTAACGCTGCCTCTACACATTTGAAAGGAGCTTCTATTTTCTTGATGTATGACTGTCCTAAAAGACTGTCATTTACTGCAACAATGGGATTGAAATTTCATCCTCATTTCAAGACTATTTTGATTAATACCTTAGGTATGTATTTGTCTAACTCTGCCCTACAACTACATATCTATCGATCTCTCTGGTATGTCCATTGTTTTGTTTGTGTCTTGTCTCCTAAGAGATAAATTCTGATCCTAATATATATATAAGGAAGGTATAAACCACATGGTTTTCTCCTTTATATATATATATATATATATAAGGAAGGTATAAACCACATTGTTTTCTCCTTTACAGATTCTAGTTTAACTTGTTCATTAATTTAATACCAATGCTGTTATTTATTATCCTTGGATGCTTCAACTTTAACACAGGGACCTTTGGGAGTGTTAAGTTGAAAGAAATGAAAATTATGTTTTAACTTTATCTCGCATTGTCACAACTGTACTCTTTTTGTTTCTGGTATTGATTTAGAAATTTATGCATTAAAGTTCCAAATTTTTAATTTTTCTGCTCCAAACCCTAATCTAACATAAATTTCAACAGTTCATGGCTTGGAAAGGACCCAACTAGTGCACATGAACATACTATTATCCATCTTGGACCTTCCTTATATGGTGATGATAAAACTTATAGTTATTGTATGGAACACCTATGGACTATATACCTTGAGAGAGAAGATAAAAGTTTGACCCTTGGTCTTCTAGATAAAAGGGTTGTTTCCCCACCTTGATTGTACACCTTGGTATTGTCGGTAAAAGATTTATTTCCCCACCTTGATGGTACACCTTGGTCCTGTGGGTGATAGGGCTGTCTTCCCACTTTGTTATGACCACTCTTGTTGACCTTTGATCTTGTGTTGAACCTTGTTGGTACCTTGACCCTTTTGTCATGATCAATTACCTTTACTGTTATAACCTATTGACCTTGCAGGTACCCTATCCTAAGTGAACATAATATTATTTTGGTAACTCTCTTAAAAAGTAGGGCTAGAAGAATAAGGCTTTTAGAAGATATGTCAAGAATATAAATCAAAGTCCTAAACTTCATTTTGTGTGTCTTAACAAGATAAATTTTGGAGATATGATTGAGTGATTGTCTTAGGGTTTGTTTCTGCTCCTTGGCTTGTCGTCTAGGGTTTTGTTATTGTTGATGAGCTTCCATCACCTTTCTCTCAGCTTGCTAGGGATGTGGTGACCTTCCTCTTAGTCTACTAAGTGTTGTCGTGATTGTATTTAGCTTGTATATGGCTACTATGACCGTGTTCATACTATCTAAAAGTGCAAAGTTGTGTTGGAGCTTGTTGGCAGCCTGCTAGGGTAGACCGTGTTCTTTACTGAGCTTGTTATATTGAGCTGTGAACACCTTTGAGGTTTCTGGTATTGATCCATGACCTTGTGGGATACCTTGGACTAATTCATGACCTCTGATAGGACATAAACATGATCTATGTGGGTTGTTTGGACATAACCATGACCTTTGTGGGATGTTTGGATAGATTCGTGACCTTTGTGAGCTGTTCAGACTTAGCCATGACCTGTTTTGGGATGTTAAGGTGGGTTGTGACCTTTATTGAGTCTCCTATACTGAACCCTGACTGTTCCTTGGGATGCCTTGACTTGATCTATGGTCTATTGACTGTTTTGAGGTATTTTCTGTGAGCGTGTTATTGTTGGTGCTTACCATGACCTTTACTAGGGATGCTGTGGTTCTTGTTCATCTCCCTGTAGCAAGCCGAGCCTCTTTAGAGTTTAGAGAGTTTTTGTGCTCCTTTTCATCCTCCTTGAGGATACTAGTATGTATGGAAGTGTGCCAAAATATGAGGGACGTGATAGAGTATAGGTTAAGGCTGCCTTTGTACATTTGAATGGAGCTTCTATTTGCTTGATGTATGACTGTACTAAAAGACTGTTATTTACTCCAACGATGGGATTGAAAGTTCATCCTTATTTCTAGACTATTTTGATTAATACCTAGATGTCTGTATTTGTCTAAATCTGACCTACGACTACCTACCTCTCTCTCTCTCTCTCTCTCACACACACACACACACACACACACACATAGGTATGTCCATTGTTTCATTAGTGACTTGTATCCTAAGAGACAAAGTCTGATCATAATATATATCCGAGTATAAGGAAGGTCTAAACCACATTGTTTTCTTCTTTGTGTCTATTTATAATTTTATTGCACGTGTAGGAAGAAAATCTTCCAAATATTTGTTATTTGAGCAGGTTGAATAGACACCACTTTCTTTGTTGTTCATGCACACATTTATTCAAGCAATTGGTGCATTTTCTACTTTGGTGAGTGACATGTCTATATTTTTCTTCTAGTAGAAATTACTGTTTACCTCTTTTAGAAGTTTTGAAGGATCCTATAGTATTCTTAAAACTATTGTTTTATGTCGTTCATTCACTAGAAAACATTAGTTCTATAGTATGCAGTTTGTGAAAAATCAACATTGATATTTGTCACGATGTTTTCCATTATGATGTTTACCTACTAGGTGATGATATAGGTCTCTAAAACTAAAACCTCACGCGTTATCGTTATAATGAAGAAATTGTAATTTTTTAAATTTTATTGTAGATGCCTTTGATTTCTAAATGTTTGCATGTCAATGCATTTGCATATTGAAATAGATGAGTTTGTATACTATAGCGTCTTGAAGAAGAACGTGCTTGGGATTCTTTCTTTCTTGTTATATGTTTTTGTAACTTATCTAAAGTTGTAGTTGATCCATTTACATGGACGTGATTGTCTCATCAATCTCATGTAGTTTGACTTGGTTTATTTTAAATAGGTGAGAAGAAAAAGGTAATCCATTATGGTTCTATAGTAACTTGGTAATCATTATTTTGTATGCTTGAATGATGCAAAATTTGTTTGAATATCATCATTATTAGGCAATAACAACTTCTTAGTTCAAAGTTGGAGATATTAGGGGGGGGGGGGGATCTGTAACTTGGGGAACATGATATAAAAGAATTAAAATATGTTATTGGTAGAATTCTTGCAAAGTCCAATCTTGTAATTATCTCAACTAAATGGGAGGATGTATTGGGTCTATTGCAACACTAGTTGTTGATAGATTATCAAAATCAATCTTTTTTAATGTTTGTGTAGTTAGTTTTGACAACCACAAAAGTGTTACAAGTGGATAAATGGGTTTTCCATGCCTACGATAATTTCTATATTGAATGCGTTTATTTACATGCATACTCATGAACATAATTTTTTTGAAAATTATTTACGTGCATACTTAGGAAAATAATTATGTACACTTTTATCATTTATAGTATGCAAGTCCATTTTTAGTGGACAACTAAGAAGCTCTTCTAGTTCTTCTTTCTTAACTATTGAACATTTATCTACTTCACCTATTATATTGGGATGATGATAGTCTTCATTACTTCATACCAACAAGTTTCTTCGGTAGTATCTTCAACTTTCTACTCATTTTAAATCTATTTTTAGGATTATTCATTCCTAAACCCATATGAAAACCTACTTTATCTTGTTTCTTTACTGTAGTTTGCATATTGCATGCTCTTCCATACTTAGAAATTGGAGGGATATCCTGACTTGTCTCAATTTGTAGTTAAAGAAGTCCGGAACCTATGTTAAAGTGTGGTTTACAAAACTAGAGACAACAACTGTAAGTTTTCAAACCATTTCTTGAATTTCAATCATCAAGCCACCAAATGTGTAGTTACCTTAATTATAAGAAAACTAGGTTGATTCTGTAGGTCACAAGTAGGACTGTCAAGTTGGTTCTTGATCTCTCTATTCAAGTGTAAAATGAATTGTTGCCATATACCTTAATTGTTAAAGGGTGTTATCTCAATGGAAGAGCACCTGCCTTATAGGCAGGAGGTTGGTGTTTGATTCCTCCGTGCCTTATCATAAATTTGTGACTAAGAAAATGACTAAAAATCACATATACACAACTATTAGTAGCTAATTTCTAGTATCTTATAGCACAAATAATGTTTAGTTGTATTTATCTTAGTCATTAATAGGTTACCTTGATTTATCATCTAATAGTTTATTTAGTGGTATATTTGGTCACTAATTGTGGAAATTAATGGCTAAATCAATGACTAATAAGTCAACCAATTAATGAATAAGTTAAATACGACTAATTTGGTTAAGCTATAAGGTAGTGTAAATTAAATACTATTAGTCATCGACTCAAAAATAATCGTTTATATCCGAATTTTAGTCATTTTTTACTCACTAATTTCTCATTTTGTACTAGTGTTGTTTTTTCCATACCATGAGAGAAACTTGGCAGTTAGACACGTCAATACCGCTGGATGATGGATCCACTTTGAAGTATGCCATAAGTGTTATCCAGTGGCTAACGGTTTCTCTTAATGATCTGAAATTTTCCAGGATCTTTTTAACCATATAAATTGGATGTGAAAATTGAATTACTAAACTTATAAAAGAATTTTAAAAAGATCAATTCAAATGATTAATTAAACCACATAATCAAATAAACAAGTATGCAAACCATGAAATTTGTAAACATAAGCTGATAACAAAGTTCACCCTCTTGTCCTACGTCTCTGAGCCACTTCCAATGAGAAGGCCGATATTATTAAGTCTTCAAAATATTACATACATGAGTTCTGGAACACACTTCTGAGTTTTGTCACTCAAACCCAGAAACAGACCACACCACTGCGTTCCTCTCGAATTTATGAGAAGAATGAGTATAAGCTCGACTTATTTTTCCTGAGGCCTCATATGCCATGCAAATCGAGAAACACTGCTGCCTGCACTGAACATATCGTACGACTTTGTACCCTGTCATACACTACGTCCCGACTCAGGATTTATGCAAACAATGTGTTTCTGGGCATCGAACTCTGTCCTTCGTCTCTCTGAAAAGGTTTTTTTATAATGTTTTTTGGGCTCGAAATTGTGACCAAGCGCCCGTTTTCGGGATACTCATATCCAAATAAACTTTTCAATATAATATACCATATCCAAATAACGGATAGGGCAGTGGCCCTTTGGTAACCCATTGTTGTGGGGGAGCAGAGGTCCTAGGGTCAAACGTGTGGGCCTCTGACTTCTCCCATTTTATCGTGGTAACACTATAGTTATAGGTTTGTGGTGGCAATATGATATATAAGCAATGGTTTAGTGTTGGCTCTTGGTTTCGATGAGGTGGTGTATATTGTATTGAATTGTTGGTGATGTTAGCATAGGCGTTGGCATATCGATATTGTGGTTTCTTGTAGATGCTTGGTTTTGCTGGTTCTATGCCTTGATGTTGGCATGTCACATGGGTCGAGGGCTAAGCGCTCGACTAACTCCTTTTTCCAACAAAATCACCATTCAACTTTAAATAGTAGATTCAGTCTATATGGTTAAGAAACAATCAAGAGCATGTTGGTTAGCTGTATTTGGCGGAGGCTTAGAAAAAGGTGAGGTTGGGGGTCTAATCCTCCTCGACCCCAATAATTTTGGCAAACTGCTTAATAGTGCCAATAGGTCTGCCACATGGCAGCCTGTGATTGGTGCACTTGTCAACTTGTCATTGGACCAATTCAAGTGCCATGCCACCATATCGACCACGTGACACCATGTGGTGCATGTATGCTTGAATGTACATGCCACATGTCACCCTGTTGGTGTGGTACTTGGCCCCCTTTTTTTCCATTTTCTACGTCATTTTTACCTTTTTTTGCCGTATTTTCAGAATCCAGTAACTTTCATGTCCAAACACCTTTTCTCACAAAACCAATGGTTTCGAAATGCTCTTGACGAGATATACACATATGTAATATTCTTTTCACATTTTTAAGACTTTAATTTTGATCGATCTTGGAGATCCTCCTGTATCAAACCTTCCCACTAGAAAACTTTTGGGCCTCCAAAAGCATGGAATCATTCGAAAAATAGGTGAGAGTACAATTACCTCACTCTTATGGTTTCTAACCATCGTGCCTTACTTGGATGCATTCCTTTAAGCACCACACGAAGAAATTCTACATAACCTCTTCGTGAATATTTGACCATCTTATCAAGTATGCCATCTTCCTGAAGTTCATTGAGATACTTAGGAGCAAATTCATAAACATAAGGTACTTGAACCTATACATATTGATCCATAATCATAGGAGGCTCATACACATTTAATTTTTCCACATTAACATCAAAATAAATTTGCATATAAGGAGTCAAATCTAACTGGAAATCATTATTACCAACTTTATCCAAAATAGTGAAATCCATTCTTGATTGGTTTCAACTTTCTACCTTCACCTTGGAGTCTGTATTTACTAATATGAAGCCAAAATTGATCACCAACTTGGAAGTGATGATTCACCCGATGCTTGTCATGCCTTTCTTTATACTTGTCCTAACTTGATTCTAACTGTTCCTACATTGTTTTATGAATTAAAGGATCTGTTGAATAAACTTCAAAGCTTTATTTGTGTCAACTTGTCCATATTCTATTGAATCTTTCCCAAAAACAAAGAACAAGGGAGACTTTGGAAAATACCCAAAACATGTCTTGAATTGAGACTTTTGTGTTGAAGAGTGTATGGCTCTATTGTAGGCATGCTGAACATAATGAAACTTCCCATCTCAAAGCTTAGGATGATTGGTATAATACCCACGAAGAATATGTACAATGGTTTAGTTGACCACTTAAGTTTGTTCGTCAGTTTGTGGATGGAATGCTGTGCTTTTTTTCAAATTTGTGTCCATAAGTTCCCATAGAGATGAACACAATTTCCCAAGAAAGTGGGAATCTCGATGTAATATAACGGATGTAGGAAACCCAAAATGAACCCATACATGTTGGGAAAACAAATGAGCAGTCAACTCATTTGTGAACTGCTTCTTACAAGGCATTAGAATGCACATTTTTTTGAACCTATCCACACCAACATACAAGTAATCATGTCATTTTCTAGACATTGGTAACCCTTCTACAAAGTCCATTGACACACTTTCCCATGGATGAGAAGGAACTAGAAGCATAATGTACAAGCCTAAGTTTCTATTACTTGTCTTACTTGTTGCACACATAGCACATCCGTTTACATACTTGGACAGAATATCATTCATTTGAGGCTAATAACAAAACTTTTGCAATTGCACTACAATTTTCCCTACTCCAAAATGTCCCGAGATGAGAGAAGTATGAGCTACTATTATCACATGCACTCTTTCACTTTATGGAATACATTTTTTTCCAAGATGATACAACAACTTGTCTCGAATATGATAATTCAATTCTTCATTTTCAGAGGAATGCCTTAGTGATTCATATAATTCTTTAAAGTCTTCATCCTTAGTATATTGTTCAACATAACTTGAATGTACGTCCAAAGGAATTTGTTCAATGACAATAGAATCACTTATTGGAGGTCTAGATAACATATTTGCTACTTTGTTATGAATTCCTTTCTTATACTTAATAACCAAATGAAATTGTTGTAGAAAACCCATCCACCTGAAATGCCTTGATTGTTGTAGCTTAGTTTGTGATTGAAGATATTGTAGTGGTTGATGATAAGTATGTATGATTGTTTCTTTACCCATTAGGTAATGTTTCCACTTCTTTACACTTTGTATTAGTGCATAGAATTCATTATCATAATTAGGATAGTTTATTATTGCTTTAGAGAAGGTTTCCGAGTGATAACATTTTGGTTTTTTTATTTTGCATTAAGACTTCCCCCATGACATAACCACTAGCATCAGTTTCCATCTCAAATGGTTGTTGTAGATCCAACAGTGCAAGTACTGGAGCTGTGATGATCTTTTCTTTCAGAGTGTTGAAGGATTTTTGTTCTTTTCCTTCCCACTGAAATAATTTGTTCATGCTTGTCAAAGAATGTAATGGAGAAGCTACGAAGGATAAGTTCACAATGAACTTCCTCCAATATTGGGTTGCTCCCAAAAAGCTTCTTGCATCGGTTACATTATTTGGCTTAGGCCAATTCACAATGACCTCCACTTTAGAGGGATCAATTCTCAGTTCACCACCGCCTACAATGTAACCTAGATAAACTAAAGACCTCTTTCCAAACTCACATTTGGAGATCTTTAAGTAGAATTTCTCCCTTACAAGTACATCAAATACTTTTTTCACATGCTTGACATGCTCTTCCCCAGTACGACTGAAAATCAAAATATCATCTAAGTAGACTATAACGTAATCATGAATAAAGGGTATAAACACATCATTCATCACCCTCATGAATGTTGTGGGTTCATTACAAAGCCCAAAGGGAATTACCATCCATTTATACAATCCTTGTTTAGTTTTGAAATGAATCTTCCAAATATCATTGTCATCAATACCAATTTGATGATAGCCACTTTGCAAGTCTAACTTAGTTAAAAAAATGCATTCTTAGGATGATCCAATAGATCATCAATTCAAGGAAGGGGATACCTATTTTTATTTGTAATTATATTTAGTGCATTGTAATCCATGCACATACGCCATATTCCATCCTTCTTTGCAACCAAAACAATCGGTGAACCGCATAGAGAGGAACTTGGACGAATGTCCCCTCTCTTAAGCAATACTTGAATCCACTTCTTTATCTTTGCATTTTCAATTACTAAAGACTTGTACATGCCAATATTAGGAATAGGTGCATCCTACTGTAAGTGAATTTCTCTTTTAGGAGGTAACCCTTTAGGTTCTTGAAATAAAATATCATAATCAGATACTACTTTAATCAAGTCTTTTTTAAGTTTTGAATCACATCCATTAAAATATTAAGTTTGTTCCACATCCTTGCTTTAATTATCATAAGGATACAATTCTTAATAGAATTTACCAACCTCTTCATTTGATTTGGAGCAACCAATGAAATATTAGTTTTCATGCGATGTGCATGGACAATGTATTCAACACCATCTTTGGTGAGCTGATACCTGTTATCTTCCCTGTAAAACATTTCCTTCCTATCATAAAGATAATAACTACCCAACAAAATACCACAAATATCCAATGGGACCACATCTAGATCAACTTCATCAACAAATCTAGAAGTGATGGAAAATATAAGCCTACAGTGTTTTGTAACTTGCAATTGTGCATTATCACATACCCATCAAAGTGGATATGGTTTAGGTGTAACTTAGTTTCCAAATGTAGTTTCTTAACTATTTCTTTTGAAATGATATTTGCTTGTGATCCAATATAAAAAAGAGTACCAATTTTTGTGTGTTTAGAGATTACCATAATATGAAATAGCTCACTTCTGTTTCTTTCATCAATAACTTGTTCATTCTTTGAAAAAAAATTGGAAGGATTTTTACCTTGAATGCTTGTAGCAACAACCTTAGTTTCATCCCCGGAGTCAGATACCAAATCATGTTGAATTTATGCAGTAGTAGTATTCTTGTCTTCCTTACTCTGAAAATTCTTAGGCTTGAGTTTCAGATGAAGTTTCCAAAATTTGGATGCATCACGATCCTTTTTCTTGTAATGAGTGCACAAAGGTTTTTCTCCTTCTTTATTCACAATAGCCGTATGTTTACCTTTCCCTTTACCTTTGAACTTGTTTCCATCTAGTTT
Organism: Pseudotsuga menziesii; assembly: GCA_001517045.1. Classification (NCBI taxonomy): domain Eukaryota; kingdom Viridiplantae; phylum Streptophyta; class Pinopsida; order Pinales; family Pinaceae; genus Pseudotsuga; species Pseudotsuga menziesii. The sequence goes on along the minus strand of LPNX010499608.1, from coordinate 290,577 downwards.
AAAAGGTTTTTTGGAAAAGTTTCCTTTTGTATTCTTTCCCCTCGACTCCATATGAGTCACTTGAATACATACCTCATCAAGGTTAGTCGAATTAAACATAAGTATCATATGACGTAAATAACTATGTAATCCTCCTATATATTTGAGAAGAGTTTCTTGAGTGTAGAGAGGTATACCAAGCACCAAAGCTATTTTTTTTTGAAATCCTATGTGTATTCCTGCACAATTTGTCTCTTACCTTGCCTCAAGTTCTTCTAGTCCATCATATTGCTGCATATACCCCAATTGATAAAATTGTTTTTTAATGTTGAAGTAAACTCATACCAAGAGGTTATAATTTTACCTTTGGTGGCAAGATCCTCTTGAGATCTGCTCTTCCACCATATGAGAGCGGTCCCTCCAGGTCGAAGAGAAGCCAACTGAATTTTAATGCTATATTCAGTGAATTTTTGAATCCTACAATAAACTTCTATTTGCCAGATCCAATTATCTAATTGTTTAGCATTTAGTTCTCCATTGTAAATAGGCAATTCAAACTTAATGTCAAGCTTTAATTGAGGCATATTGAAATCGAAATTTCCATCAGATTTCTTTTTCTTTTCAAATGGAGAAGGTAAAGAACCATCAAGATAAGACGATCAAGATGGTGGAGTTTTAGGAGGGTCCTCAACACCTCCTTCTCTTTTACCTTCAGTATGAGGTGTACCACCTTGTTCACCCTTTTTCTGATCTTGATAATGTTCCTGTACCATTGTTTGCATCCTCATGAAAGCCTTAAGAAATTCCCCTTCATATGGGATTGAATAAGTCCCATCTTCTCTTTTACCTTCAGTATGAGATGGACCACCTTTTTCACCCTTATTCCAATCTTGATAATGTTCCTCCACCATTGTTTGCATCCTCATGAAAGCCTTAAGAATTGCCCCTTCAGATGGGATTAAAGAATCCCATCTTCTCCTTTTGGTGAAGCCATTGTACCTCTTCTTGAACCAATTTCTGGATCAAATTATTCAAGTTCTCCTTCACCACGCCAAAGCCTTGATCTTGTTAACATTCATGAACTCACAATGCAATGGTTAAGATGCCCTGATACCAAACTTGATCTGAAATTTTTCAGGATCTTTTTAACAATATAAATTGCATGTGAAAATTGAATTATTAACGTTATAAAAGAATTTTAAAAAGATCAATTCAAATGCTGAATTAAAACACATAAGCAAATAAAAAAGTATGCAAACCATGAAAGTTGTGGATAGAAGATGCTAACGGAGTTCACCCCTCTTGGGCTGTGTCTACGAGCCACTTCCAATGAGAAGGCCAATCTTATTAAGTCTTCAAAGGGTTACATACATGAGTTTTGGAACACACTTTTGAGTTATGTTAGTCAAAGCTAGAAATAGAATGCACCACTGTGTTCTTCTTAAATTTATGAGAAGAATGAGTATAAACTCGACCTAGTTTTGCTTAGGCCTCCCTTGGCACAAAAATCGAGAAACACCTCTCCTTGCATTGTATGAATCGTACGTTTTTGTACCTTGTTGTACTCTACATCTTGCCTTGGGATATCTACAAACATTGTGTTTTTGGGTGACAAACTTTGTCCTCTGTCACTCTGAAAAGGGTTTTTTATAAGGTTTTTTGGGCCCGAAATTGTGGCCACGCACCCATTTTCAGGTTACCGATATCCAAATAAACTTTTAAATATAATATACCATATCCAAATAATGGATAGGGTCATGGCCGATAGGTAACACATTGTTGTGGGGGAGCGGAGGTCCCAGACATATATTGTATTGGATCGTTGGTGGTGTTGGCATATGGATGTTGTGTTGGCTTGTAGACCCTTGGTTTTGCCGGTTCTATGCCTTGAGGTTGGCATATGAGATTGGTCGAGGGCATTCAAATTTAAATAATATATTCAATCTATATGCTTAAGAAACAATCACGAGCATGTTGGTTAGGAGGATTTGGTGGAGGGTTAGACGGAGGTGAGGTCAGGGTTTTGATCCTCCCCGACCCCGATAATTTTGGTAAGCCGCCCACTTGTGTCAACATACCTTTCACATGGCAAGACCTGATTGGTCCAATGTCATTGGCCCAATTTAACTGCCATGTCACCATCTCGACCACATGGTACCATGTGGTGCTTCCACGTGGAGCTTGTATGCTTGATTGTACATGCCACGTGCCCCCCCTTTTTTTCCATTTTCTGCATCATTTTTACCTTTTTTGGTCATATTTTCAAAACCTAGTAACTTTCACGTTCGGAGGTTATTTCTCATGAAACAAATGTTTCCAAAAAGACGATCTCTACGCATCTGTAAGCTTCTATTCACCTTTTGAAGAATTTCATTTTGATCGATCTTGGAGATCCTCCTAGATCACTCAGGACCATGTTTCCTAATTTAGGGATTAGGTGAATAATTTTTTGTGCATACATGCAGGGTTAGGATGTGTTAATATCGTTGGATGATAGGGACACTTTGAAGGTGGAGAAATACCATTTATCCAGGTCTATACAATATGATACTACACTTTCTCTCGAGATCATGCTTCCCTAGGGCACTATGGCCATACATCGGTCTATACGATTTTGAATCATCAGAATCAAAACCACCAACCACCGACAACATTGAAAAATAAGGAGGAACAATCTGTCTAGGAAATAGGAAAACCTTAGCGACCTGGGCCCACGAGCTAGATATGTTGTGAACAACATAACGAGTCTTAGCTTCTTGTGCAATGTCAATTCCATGCATGGATCATATGGATGATGTTTCATTCATGACTCACAAGTGTAATCTTTAAACAACCAAGTCTCCATCCCTCCATGCGAGTTTTATGAATAATAAAATTGAATGCTTCATTTTGATGGTGCAACCAGGGGTCGGTGTATGATATACAAGAAAAATGGTACCTTTAGAGGTAACTATAATATCATCTCCTTGTAGTGTATGGGCAGTAGCTTCATTAAAAGTGTTTACAAAGGAATCCTCGAGGCCATATCCCAACGTAAATGGAAAATATGACTCTACATATCAAAGAATAACAAAGACCAAAATTACAAAGAAGGTTAACAGTTATGCATTGCAAGCCCATGTTGATAATCGTTGTTACCCCATTATGATTGAGTGGGAAACATTGTTTTAATTTGAAGTTTAGGCACCCAAAAGTTCCCATTGTACATTTTAGTTCTTCAAGATGGCCTTCAAATATGTGTAGCAACTTTTATGTACCGACACGATCCCTTGGGAATACCTACAAGCTTGGGAGTGGGTTTATAATCATGTACCCATATCATGGCGAGAGTCCACTACAGGTAAAAAGAAAAATAAACAATTGCAACACTGGATGAATAGAAGTGACCAAGCGTGAATAGGTTCACGAGGACCTACCATCCTTATTCTTTCTTATTCTCTATATTATATATTGGATGGATCAAATCACTATATATAGCTCCAACACAATTCTCCTAAAAGACCCATTTACAGATTTTGCCTAAAAAATGGAGGGTAACATAGAGGTAGTCTAGAGGCACTTTGTTGGGGCTGTCATTAATTTCAAGGGCGCTTTCGAAGCAAGATGAGTTTTTGAGGGCATAGTTTAGTCGTGGATAACATTGGCGAATGGATTAAACACCATTACAACATGTTCCTCGAGAAGTGTGTTTTTATTTTGTAGGGAACCCCATTCTTCTTGTTCCATTTCATTTCAGCCTAATTTGGTGTTCGGGTTGGGCTAATTGATAATTTTATCTGTTTCTTTATGCAAGCATAGTGATATTTGGGTTCTATGATAAAATTTGTATTTAGAGAGGTGTTGAATTATATTATGAAATCACAAACTTTCTTCTATGTTACCCAAGTGTGTATTTCTTGCTACTGAATGCTACAAACTTCCTATTCCTATTTTTTACAGCTACATGCCAAACTTTTGAGAAATCATATTTATACTGCTTACACTGGTAGATGGAAAATGCACAAATTATGCCTCTTGTAAGATAGGCTTGAGGTTCATTTCCTTGCCCATACTCTCGAGCCAACTTATCAATTCCATTACTTTTTACCTACATCGTAAAAGCTCTTATAGTATTATTTACGTTGAAAAATTATTTACGTTGAAAAATTAAAGGCTTAAATACTTCTACAAATTAATATGAGAGCAGTAAGCACCTCCAGCGCAGCAATTAATGCTACGGCTGTGGGACATAATAACTGTTGGATCAACTATAAGATTAAATCTGACGGTTGCTGTGCCCCACAGCTGCAGCATTAATTGCTGTGCTGCGAGGTGCTTATTGCTCTCCCAAATTAATATGCCAATTTTTCCCGAACTTGAAAACTCCCCTACAAAGATGTTGGCTATCTATACAGTTGTAAGGCATTTAATGTTCCCTGAAATACATAAAAGCGATTGAATACGAAGAACCCAGAGATTATTTTCTCGACCAGTCGATTACAACCTAAAATGACATTATTGTATACTTCCTGGAGGGAGTTGTCTAACTAAAGGGCAATTTTCCCTTGCCAACGTTCGGATGTGGTCTCCTTCGGTGAAAGCGTTGTCTCCACTCCATCTCTGTTGCATCTCGCCGTTAACGTTCTGTCACTGGTGGTCCCTTGTCTTGCTACCACCCTCTCCCACAACGTCAAGTCCATGCGTTAATGCATGTTCATCTACCTCCTGCGAGTTTTCAAATGACGACCTCCTGCTCCCCTGTTTCTGTAGCTTTCTAGCGTTTCAAGCAGATGTGCAGATGTAGGTGTAGAACATTGTATCAACCATACTCTGCCTCTTCAAGTACCCAACTCATACGAAGCGTTAACGACAAATTTCTCCAACAAATAAGACATATCTCACGAGGGTGGACCAGACTGCTTTTTCTGACTACAGATTTGCTACATGGTTTCTTCAATATCTAAAAGGCGAGGCTTCAGGATTGTCTTGTGATTCCTGCTACCCAGAATATGTTTCATAACTTATCAAGCTTGAGAAAACGCTGTCGTTTTTCACTAGTAAGCTTGTTCAAATTTAAGGATTGGTATTTATATTGTGCCCAGAAAGTCGTTTTAAGGCATTTGCATGTTGCCAAAGGCAACCACATCCGATCGCCGGTAGGGGAAATCATCCCCTAGTTAGAGAACTCCTTAATTTTTCCTTCTTGTGAAAAGAGAAAGTCATACGACTATTACTACTTTAATTATTCCCACTGAAACAGTCTAAACTTTAACGAGTTTGAAACAGGTCACCATTTCATTTCAATCCAACTTATCTTGTCGCCACTCTTTCGGCATGAACCAGGTGATAAATTTCGGACACAGTTTTTGTGTATGGTAAACAATGGGGTTTTTGCTCATTTCTAAATTAAGCTAAATATTTCAAAAATCAATCAAAATTCCATATCAAAACTGTAGATTTTATCACCAGATTCCATGGATACGGGGACGCCTTATTAACTTATGGAACCAACAAGTTGGAAAGATGGTTCTAGGTACTCAGCTAGTTCCCGCTTCTCGATTATTTCAGTCTGTGACAAAATAAAATCAAACAAAATGACAAATATAAATATCTAGCTCTTTTGTTTGTTTTTTGTATAATGTTCCTCAATCCTCACTTTATAAAATCCATTGCAGGACAAATCGATCTAGATTCTAAGTAAGATTGTTTGGACACGCAAAGAAATATTTATTAATATGGTCAATCTCGATTCTAAATAAGACTGTTTGGACAACCTGGACTGATAGATTTAATAATATGGCAATGATATTCGCTACAAACGTCTATTGAAAAATACACATTATTTCAACTGCTTTTATAATTTGCTCCAAGGAATATACTGCAAGCACAAACCTGAACAAACTTATCAAAGGGACATGAGTTGATTCTCTCATGACTATAAAAATTGAAGATTCATTATTTATTTAGATCTGGTTATAGGTTTTTCCTCTAATTTCGACACCTTAAGCACCATATAGATTTACCATATTGCACTCCTTGAACTTTTATGTAACAGGTTTTCTGCCTAAAACCTTGCAAAACATCAAAGTTCCACCTATAGTTATGCCAAGTCTATTTGGTGCTTAAGATTACATTTCCTCTGTACATGGGAGACTGCAGTAAGTGCCACAAAGTATGGGTCATTTGAGGATACGGTATATTCATAAGAGGACTTGTAAAAGAACTTCCCATAATTTGTGTACAGTTTGTGGAATTTGTGAATCCTCATGAAACTAAGATCTTTAAACTTCTACAACTAAAAATGAGATGTCTCGAGAGATATATAACCAGGTGTCCATTTTGAAAGTAGATTCCATATAGTCTAACCATATTAAAGAATGAGTTGTTTTGTAGAAGCAAATAATCAGATCATTAGAGAGCCTTGTTTTTCATCTAACATCCTTATGATCAAATACTCACAACAAGTTCTCTGTCACAAGGGAAACCATTTTAAAAATCCCACTCACTCTTCCCAACTGGAATTTTTAACAACTTCAATCTTTCTAAATACCAGAACATTCAAGAGATCTTTGCAGTATAGTTGTTCCGCTGCCCATGGAGGAGAAAGTTTCCCTCCATTACAAACTAAACATTTTAATCCATTGAAAGATGCATAGTAATATATAAACTTTTCTTGGCAGGCCAGATATAACTATAACACTTCTAAGCAATATCATCTCTAGTCAATTAGGGAATAGAAAACCATTCCCTATGGGAATTAACTTTCCCAAGAGATGAGGAAAGATACCCCAAATATATATACATTTAAACAACTTCAATCACTACCAAATGAAATATTTTCCCACATGAGCGATGCAACTAAGCCAACTGTAGGGAGTGTCTTGAACAACAACCACACAAACACAAACTGCTACAATAGAAACCATGGAAAGAACAAATGGACAATACATTGAACCATGATAGATCGCTAGCCTTGACGCCCAGTTGGAGCTGAGTCTCATGCATTTGGAACAATTTGAGGGAAGATTCTACAATACAACCTGAGGCAACTCTATATTTAAACCTACTGTTCCATTAGCACCTTGCATTGTGGTCTCATTAAAATATGGTTCTTTTGAGATTGTTATTGATACCTGAGCCCTTATATGATCTTCCAATTTTCCCCTACCATCCTGTTATATGTGTGGTTATTTCTAATCAAGGCATAGGCAAGTGGTGTTTGCTGGTTTTCATTTAAGGTTGTGGTCCAATCTCACAATCCAATCTGCAAAAAGACAAGGATTATGTCAAAACTCGAGGAAATGGTCATGTAAAGACCATACTGGTTCATCCAGTCAAAGCATGCATTCTATTTTCTCACCTTCTGTGGATCATTTGTCAAAGCATCAACAATGTACTCTTCATTTTGCATACTTATATCTACATGCAGGGGCATAAGATCCCCTGGATCAATCACATCTAGACTGAATGCAATGTTTCTATAAGCATTTGATGATGGCATATAACACAAAAGCACGGGGACTTCACTTAGTGAACCTCTCACATAGCACGTACGATCGTGGGATATTAAAGAATACCCTTAATTTCCACAAATATTGAACCAAGCTCTTTTTGTTGAAACCCCCTCCCAATACTTAAAACCTCCTCCCCACCCCTTTTTATACCTCAATCCTTATAAACGACCCTACCCACCCCCACCGTAAACCCCTCATCCCCCCAATACCTGCAATATATTGGTTCAATTTTTTATAATTTTAAAACCCACAATATGAACTAACGTGATAGGATATTGGTCAACAAGTGAAGACCCCGTGCACAAAAACATATCCACAACTTGCCTGCAATTTCTCTTCACTTCCCTGGGTTATGTTCATGTTTGGACAACATTTTCATTAGTTTAGCAAGAGATGGATCAAGATTAAGTTTTCAACATATATTCATCTCATGAATGGAACCAACCACATATCTTCAGAGGAAAGATTTGTACTTGTGCAAAAGCACATGTGTACTATGGGAAGATTGTGAGCATTCCCAATGCCCAGAACAAGAACCGACACCATATTTTTACATGGATTTCCTTTTTATGACTGCCAAAGATTCAAGATAATGATTGAAGATGCATGAACACCAATAATTCTACTAGTAAAGGAAGTCACTACAACAAAAACTGGATTTAGCGTCTCTTTTTGCATCCTTTTTTGCGTCTATACCATCTTTTAGTGTATTTTTCTTCAATTTTTGGACAAAATGGCGCAATTTCATGGGTTGGTGCTATTTTAGGCGTTTTTTGCGTCATTTCTCTAAATTTGGCGCAAATTACGGCGTAATTTGCACTGGGTTTTGCACCTGGTTATGCGCCAGGTTTTGCATCAGGTTTTGCAACAGGTTTTGAGCCTAGTTTTGCACCTAATTTTGCACCTAGTTTGTACATCTACTCTTGTTGCGCCCCCTTTTATGCCCATGTTTGCCTCAACTTTTACGCCCTTTTTTTCATCCACTTTTGCATCATTTTTTACATCCACTTTTGCATCCACTTCTGCTTCTTTTTTTGCATTCCTCTGTGTGCCAAGTTTTGCATCAAAGTTTACATCCTGTTTTGAGTCTAGTTTTGCATCTCGTTTTGTTTTAGCCATTTTTGCATCTACTTTTGCATCCATTTTTTCGTCCACTTTTGCACCCACATTTTCATCCCTATTTGCATCCATGTTTACGTCTTTTTTTGCATCTACTATTGCATCCACTTTTGTCGCGTCCCAATTCACACCCTTTTTTGCGCTTACTTTTACACCCACTTTTTCTTCAACTTTTGCATCCACGTTTGCATCTTTTTTTGCATCCAATTTTACATCAGTTATTGCATCCCTTTATGCATCCATTTTTGCATCCACTTTTGCATCGGGTTTTGCGTTGGGTGTTACGACTACTTTTGCATCTACTTTTGTTGCATCTACTTTCACATCCAATTTTGTATCCATGGTTGTATCCACTTTTGCGCCACTTTTTTCATCATGTTTTGCTTCCATGATTGCATCATTTTTTGCATCCACTTTTGCATCCATTTTTGTTGCACCCCATTATGCGCCCACTTTTGCGCCTACTTTTGTTGCATCCATGTTTGCATCCTTTTTTGCATCCATGTTTTTATTCACTTTTGCATCCAGTTTTACACCCAGATGTTGAAGATGAAAATGAGGATAATGATTATGATATTGAGGATGGTTATCGTGATGATGATAATGTTGTTGATAATGAGGAGAACGATGACAATGATGATGATGATGATGACAATTATGATGATGAGGATAACGACAATGACGAAATCACCGATGATTATGATGGCAATGAAATGAATGATGATGATGGTGATGATGACAATGACCATGACGATGAATACAATGAGAATGATGATGTTGATCATCTTAAAAAATAAGTTGTTATTTGTCATGCATAAATCGTGTGTGTCCTCCATGTCCCTTTTCCACTAATCACATATTTTGGGTAGATGTTATTTCTTATTCCAAAGGTAATGATGAATAACTGATGAAAATACCAATAATCATGATGATTATGATCTCAAGGACAATGGAGATGATGATGATATGGATGATGATTATGCCGATGATGATGACTATTGTGATAATCATGATGACAATGACAAAGATGACAACGATGATCATGATCATCATCATTTCCATCATTGTCATCATCAAAAACATCATCACTGTCA